>CAHIKZ030004732.1:0-595000 GCA_903632075.3 Acanthosepion pharaonis | reverse complement strand
TTAAACAAAAAATTAATTGAAGTATAACCCAAAATAAATAAATACAAAAGATAAGAATATTTAGTGAAATAGCAATTAAGAAACGTAAAACTGTTTTTTTTTATATATACTTTGAAGACATGATTTGCAAAGACGTTAATGATGAAACGGAACTGAATTAATATTGAAATAATTGCAGTGCATCAGACAGCACTTAAATTACGTGGTCTTTTTAAAGATTATTTCATGTATAGATCCCCATAGATAGAAATTTGGAACGTTTCTTTCACTAAAAATTATTTTTTAAATTTAAAAAAAATATTTTTTGGTACAAACGACTGTTATGAGCTTTTTAAATTTTGATTCGTAAATTTACTTTTCACTTAACGATATCACCTCCGTCTTGAAAGCAATGAAGAATTTTCAACAATTTTTGAACTATTATTATAATTCATTTTTTTAAAAAAAGGAAAAATTCTTGTAAAAATTCATTATTCATCGAAAAATTTGTATTTCTTCAGACAATAGTGTCCTTAATATAACTTATTTACAAAAGCAATTAAAAGCTTTTATAGTTTTATTGCATTTTTTATTTTACAATTCAGAGCAGATTTTCGATTATTTAACAAAAAAAATTGATTCACTTTCTCCAAGGAATCCTGTTTTTAACTAATAAATCCCCCTACTAAAAATTTAACTTCTTGAAATTTCATGAAATTAAGTGTGTGGTATGCAAAAAAAAAATATATATTTTTCACCAAGATTTTATAAAAAGAAGTTTAAAAATAATTTCATTCATTTCTGAATATGTCCTGAAAGTTTCATTAAAATCCGACAATTATTTGAATTTCGCAAGAATTTCCAAATCAATTAGTTTTTCACCGATAAAAAAAAAAAACACAAAATAAATTAACCTTTATCTTTGGTCCGCCGCTGACGTAAAAAAAGTAGATTTTTAACCAAAATTTCGAACGTGCTACAAAGGTGCAAAAAGTTTCAAAAACAATAATAATTGGTCTTTCCTCTTAATAATAACATAAACATTTTGATGACAAAACATAGTTTTTATTGAGTTTGGGTCTTTTTTCAACATGCTATGCTATTTTTTACGCGACCAAGTGGAGATAACTAGGTACTTTTTTTTAGTCCAAAACCTGCACTGTTTCCGTCCCTAAAATTTAATAAAAAAAAAAGAAAATAATAATTGAAGTATGTCTCTCACTGAAAAACAATAAATTAATTATATTTAATAAATGAAATTAATAGTGAAATAGGATGTAAAACATAAAATTAAAAATCTTGAAAATGCGACGATGATGGTTAGTCAAAGAATTTGTTACGTGCTAGCTAGAAGGAAAGCAACACAATTTCTTAAGGCCTTTCTCTTAAAACATGTGACCTATTATTTCTGAACTGTGTATCTATAGTTTTGGAGAAAACGTTTTTAATACATTTTTTGCATATTAAGAAATATTTTTAAAATATCGTATCACAGATTGTAATAATCTTTCAAATTTATGATCTGTAAAAATAGATCTTTTTAATAACAGCATTTCCAAAAAGACATATTCAAACTTAATTTTAAAATATTAACAACTTTGTCATATTTTGGCTTCAGACAACAGTGTCCTTAATTCATAAAAGCCGTTAAAAGCTTTTTTTAATTAAATAATGTCTTAGTTTTATTGGGTTTTGTATTTTACAATTCAGAGCTGAATTTTTGGTAAAACCGAGTTTTGATTAACAAAAAAAAAAAAAAAAATCGATGATTTATATTCTTCAAAGTCTTCTGCTTTTAATATAATCACAAAATTACACAAAGCCGAATGTTCGAGTTTTCATAAAATTAAGTACAGAGTAGGTAACAGATATAAAAAAAAAATATTTTTACCATGACTTTCTAAAAAAACAAACATTTCTAAAATAATTTAATTCATTTGTGAATAAGTTCTGAAAGTTTCACCAAAACCGACAATTATTTGATTTTTGCAAGAATTTCCAAATTAATGTTTTTCAACTGAAAAAAGGCATTAAAAAGATTAATGGTAAATATTAAGTAACCGCATGCGTAAAAAAAAAAAAAGAAAAAAATTTCAACCAAAATGTTAAACATAATAGAAAGGAATAAAAAATTTAAAAAAAAATAAAAACGCACTTAATTTGTAATTCTTTCAATCTTGTTTGTTAACAATAAATTTATCGTTTGTTCTTAAACTCGGATCGTATTGTCTGTCTTTGTTGTGTGTCCATATAAATATTACCTCAAACATTTGTTTGAACTATTTTTTCGTTATTTTTGGGTGGGGGGGTTGCCAAATAAAAATCAAGGGATTTAAAATCAGTTGTTATCGGCCTCTATGAAAATAGCAAATAAATCCCTTTAAATAAAAATTATACCACTTAATGAAATAAAATGTCTTAAAAATAAATACTTATTTTAGGCGACTTCTTTATTATTTACCTATTTTCAAATTTCATTAATTTTTCCTTATTAAAATTTAAAGTGTACTCTGAAGTAAAAAATAAGTTGCGAAACACTGACTAGTGAGTCTAAATTCAATCTTCAGCTAGTAATTAGTCTTCCCCACTTCCGTTGGTGCCCCAAAAGCAATTAACTGTTGGTGATTTCCGCAAACTGAATCACTGTTCTGGATCGATATCCGATTCCGCCTATACGGTATTTCAAACTAACCTTAACCTACTACATGCCAATCGCAAAATTCCGATCGAATCAGGCATTCAAAAATTAAATAAGAAAAACAAATCTTTTGGTTTATTCGAATTCAAATGTCAACCTTTTCGATTGAGAAACGTTTTTTTCATTGTTTACATTACATTTCTTTTAAAATTCTATTGAAGATACCCGAATTATCAATTCCTTGCCAGAAACATTTGAATATAGTTTTTGAGTCCTAACGAAAATATGGGATTGTTATAAATCAAATGAAATATTTGGATTAAGCAAAGTTAACTGTTTTGGCTATAAAATTACACAATCTGGAATTTACAGATTACAGGTCAAAAACGATGCTTCCACAAGGATGAATAATCCTTGTCCGTTTCTAGACATGTTAAGTTTTATCACCGTTTTATTCCGCAATGTACTAAAACGATCTGTTCCTTGTAAAGGAACAGACTCTGTTGCAGTATATCGCATGTACTGTTAAACAAAAATTACCGATACCCAGTTATAGAACATTGCTTTCGATAAGAAGTCCAAAGAATATTTTTAGCTAATATCATTATTCGATCATATTCTGATCCAACGTTGATTTTTTTTTCTCCCTAACTTCCACGGTTGTTTTGGGAGCTGTTCTTCAACAAAGTATCAGTGACGAAAAGAAAGCAATTTCTTTCTGTTCAAAGAAATTATCTAACGCTGAAACAAGATACGATATATTCAGAGAAAAAGTGTTAGCTATTTACGCCACCTATATGTCACTTTCGTCACTACTTAAAAAGATATATGTTTTATTTGAATTGATCACAAACTGCTAATCGGAAGTATGACAAATAAAACGGATAAATTAAATAATATCCTCGGGAAATAAGAGAACTTTTTGATTATATAACTCAGTTTTCTGGTGACATATGTTATATTCGTGATGACAACAATGTTATTGCTGACACCTGTTGATGATTTATCTAGCAACATCAGTGCAGTTCGAGTAGACACATATGTAGATATAAAATCATTATCAATTATGCAGAAGAACGACTCTGTTCTGCTAAAATTCATCTCTTCCGGTACAAGATCTTTGTAATTCAGAACCCCAGAATACCTGACGCTAAATGTGTTGCATTTGTGTCAATTAATAAACATTCAGACCCACTCCAATCATAATGTCTGATCATCTGTAATTAGTTAGGTCTAATAAAATAAAGATTTACTTCGTCATACAATTGTTGACTGATTCAGAACAAACATAGAAATTGGATATATCGATAAATATTTTACCCGAGGTAAAAAAATTTAATAATCGAAATAAATTCTTATTTCGATTATTAAATTTTCTATTTCAGTCTATTTAAATCAAGCCACAAGAAAGTTACAAAAAAATAGTTACCGTAAACGATTAAATAGCAAAACAAAAAATGCTTAGCCGATTTTTATTTCACTTTTGTCAGACCTCGAACGAGGACTGAAAAAATATGCATAATGAAAAAATAAGAATTATCAAAGTCAGTCAGTTATGTGTCATCCGTGATACACGATTTAAGCGATCATGTATCTTTCGATACATGACTGACGAGGCAGATTTTTCCCGCAGTAGGTTGCCATTTCTTTCATTCTTTCTGCGGTAGATCAGCTGCCATCCAAGGCGATAGAACCCGGTCTTTCTGCTATTTACCCATTACTGGAGGGAGAAAAACTCATACCTTTCCCAAGGGTATTAGCATGTAACTGAATGTAATGGATTCCACTGGAATTCGAACTCGGCTCTCTGATTCCTCAATCCGAGCCGCTATCCATTACTCCACCGTGCCTCAAATAATTAAATACAGGACATTATATTTATTAAATACATAATTATTAAAATAATAGCATTCAGGTCTAAAAGAAACTCCTTCGGGAGTGGGGCTAAAAGATTTAATATATATTAATATATATATTTCCTTTAGATGGAAATTTGAATGAGCCTTCCTCAGTATCAACAAATATTTCTTGGTTATAGGACCGGGCACACTGATGTTTATTTACTAAATGCTCATCTATCGCAGAACCAGATGTATTGGCGTAAATTATTCAAACTACAAAGAATGACTTCTTACCGGTAACTATTTTTTTTTTTTTTTTGTTATTCATCCATGTTGTTTTATTTTACTATATCTGATTTTATTGCAATTATTAAGTGTGTTCTGTTATGTTTTTAAGAAAAATTAAAATGTACTTTTAACATTTTATATCTACAGCATAAGTTGTTAAATGACCGTCACATTATGAAGGAGAGAGATCTAAGTAGCCAAAAGCAAATGAGGATACTTTTTTTTAAATAAATCACCAATTTTTTATTCTCCTCTTATTGCACATGTTCCTTAACAGAACTTTGAACTTTAACCTTGTCTTGCTTAAACTTTAGTATGACTACTGGTGACATTTACAGCTTCCTTATTCTAAAATTACCTGTTTACCTACGTGGGCCTCTTAGAAGTCATTTTTCTTTCCATCCAGATATTTTGGGCATTCTTTTTTTCGGGAGCCCTCTCTCCATTTCACATTCCCTCCCTATTTGCGCTTTGCCCATGATTTTTCTACTGCACATACCACAACAGCCAAAAGTTGACAGCAGCTACAGGTTCTGTCAGGGCAGTCATGATCTTTACTAGGAACAATGAGCGCCTCCACCCGACCCCAGTAAAAGAGAGCAGTTCAGAAGGTGGGTGGTTTGAAGAGTTAGGGTCAGTTAGGGTGTTGTTTGTTACAAATGGAACACACAAGTTGAATTTGCAGGAGATGGTTTGGATATTTAGACTTGACTGGGTGTTACAGACGTACCCCAACGTTTTAGCTGAGGGACGGTGGGAAAATAAAATTGTGACGGAACATTCCAAAAGAAAAAAAATATCCAGTCACTAATGTTGATTTCTCTAAGAAAAAAATTAAGTGCATTATTTTTTAAAAACTGCTTTTTTTCCTTTTTTTTTTTTTTTTTTTTTGTTACCGTCGTTGTTGTCGTCCGCTTTCTCGTTGTTTTATTTTGTTTTCATTTCTTGACACCTGGTGGTAAAATTTCTTTCTCTCTGAAAACATTTAAAACGAATTTTCTTTAGCCTTTGAGAAAACTTTATAATGCTAGAAATGTCATAGTTAAAAAAAAGTGTTTAAATTTTGTTGACGATAAAAGCCATTTTGATATATTTAAATTCCTTAAAACGACTTATATTTTTATAATCCTGCATAATCGGATGAAAATATGTCACAAGGAAATAGTAAGTGAATGCATGTTTACATTCGTACATCTTAGTACTGGGATTTATTTTTCTGAATATTTTAATAACTCCCCTTCTGTGGTCGAATGACATTTTGAATGCGGGAGTTAACTTTCATAGTCAAATCCTCGCAGGGCGCTTCGCTATTGTAGTCTGGTACAGTATATTGCTAGACTTAAAATTTAAGTCAAGTCTTAAATCTAGTCTGGTGCAGTATATTGCTAGACTTAAATCTAGTCTGGTGCAGTATATTGCTAGACTTAAATCTAGTCTGGTGCAGTATATTGCTAGACTTAAATCTAGTCTAGTACAATATTGCTAGATTTGCTGGTACAAGATTTAAATCTAGTGGTGTGGTGTAATGGCTCAACATGAGAAATCGGAGAGCTTCGTCGAGTTTGCCTTACGTACAAATACCATAGGAAAGGTATAAATCCATCTCTTCTCGCTCCCAGATATGGGTTGAATAGAAGGGCAAACTGGTTCCTATATCCTTGGTTGGCAACCAGTCTATCGCAGAAAAAAACTGCAGTCTGCTACGGGAAAATCTTCTGCCTAGTCACTTATGAATCGAAAGAGACATGATCAGCCAAGCGTGTATCGTGTATTTAACTGACTGTATGTCAAGGTACTGCCAAACAAAACCAAGCGTATTTTCGACACGTGGAAAAAAAAAGATGATACCCCGTTTTTTTAATTTACCAAAAGTCAAGGAATTATCGGATTTCGTTGAAATTTTCAGCATTTATTAATTAACCTTTTTATACTCAATATTTATTTTTATTTTTAAGTTGTTTTAAGTTGGGAAGTATTTTTTCAGGCCAGTTATACCCCATTTGTTATTTTATTTTGTCTCCCCACTAAGCAAAGTTGTGACACAAAGTCTCTTTTAAGGTGACGGACCCGAGCGCGTACAACCGAGCCAAGAACAAAAATTGCCCGCAGCCGTCAGTTACGCTGGCCTCGGTGCGAGCACCGATCCCGCTCTCTGATGCAATGAGGGGGCGCGTCCTCGGGCAGCTGTTCGCCGGGGCTGGGTACAGTATAATTTTCTTCAGTTGCGACTCTGACCTTTAACGGTTAACGGAGTCGCCCCAGAGTGCACTCTGCCCAAAGACAGAGACGCAACAATCGAAGGAGCGATTTACACTCTAAAATGATTTTCTAAGCATAGCTTAGATGTAGCACACGGCCGGGAGTTTAAAGCACCCAGTGAGGATCGAACTCACTATTCAGTCGTAACTGTTTTAGCAAGACAAGCTTGCTAACCATTAGCCCCAGTTATACCCCACTTAGTTAACTTGTGGCTAAATCTGTAGTGTAGTACTAGTTAATTTTTTAATACTTTTTTCGGTACTAGTTAATTTTTTAATACTTTTTTCGGTACCAGTTAATTTTTTAGATGTTCATAATTTCTACATTTTTATAAAACTAAATCCCCGAAGGTGTTATCATTAAAAATATATTTCGTCTGCGAAAATATGGTCTGAAATCATAAAATATTCTTTTTTAAAAACTCAATAATTATTTTGTGAACAGTTACTGATACTTAATTTTAATAATTTTTTTTCCACGGGAAAAGAATTCCTGATTATTTACTTTTTTGTCCTCATCTTTATTGCTATATTCACGACGTTTCGGTCATTGTACGTTCGGGCCTTTTTCAGTTGATTGGAATTTCGAATTGAACCCGTTATTTCGTCCATCGAGGTAGACGGTCCGAACAATGTAAATAATGTCAATAATTCCAGTACCTCATCTCAGAAATATAGATTTTAAGAATTCCTGGTATATATTTTTTGCGAAAAATTAATGTCTTTTTCAGTTGGATTTTAAAACTGTTTCAAATCTTGACCGTTGTCGATAATCTTGAAATATGTTAGTTTGAAGAATCAAAAAACGTGAAGTTTAAAATGCTATTTTCGAGTGTGAACATCTAAAATTATTTTATTTATTTTTGATTTTTTTGATTTTTGATTCTACAGAAGGTCAGAAATGAAAATCATATCAGTGACAAAAAAGAATAACGTCTCTTTTCAGAGCCACCAAACATTTTCATTAATATAGTTGTTGAATCTTCCATTACCGAATTTTCTGGGCACCATGTATATATGTATATGTGTGTGTGTGTGTGTGTGTGTGTGTGTGTGAACGAGGATATAGTTAAAAAAGAAGAGTGAAGGTAAAATGAATGTTTTGGAGTTCAAAAAATTGATCATTTAAATCTGCTTTTAATACTTGTTGCCAAATATGGAAAGTCATGAACTTTAAATTTACTTTGAAGAAATTTAAGAAGAAAACATTCAATTAAAGATTTTTACATGTGTGACAAACACAAATGGTAGAAATTTCATAAAAGAAATGCTACTTGTATGAAAATGAAAAAATAGTTTATGACAAATCCTTAAAAAGAATGAATTTAAGTCCTGTGTATGAGATTATAAATATCAAGATGGAAAAAATTGACAATATATTTAGCAGTCTTTTTTACTTTTAACTCAAATAATTCATTTTAACACCCCACATAAAATTGTAATAATTCTTCTCTGACAAATAACTTCATCGACTGGTTGTTTTGTACCGTAACCATAGAAACAATAACAGACTTAGTTATAAATAAGAAAGAAAAAAAATCTATTAAGATTTCTCATTATATATTATTCTTCCTTTCATTTCTTGTTTTTTTTGTATTCCCCCCACCCAAAACATGACATTTTTGTAAAATTAAATTATTTCTTAAAATATTTTTCTTTGGTAAGCATGTACTGAAAATGTGTAATTCAATTTTTATTTGTATCAGGCTTCTTTTTTTTTCTTTTTTTTCTTTTTTTTTTTTTTCCTGTTTCTAATACTTTAGATGAATGTTCATTGAATGGCATTATTTTTGAATTTGATAGCAAACAAGACGAGAGGATTGTATACAAGAATATCTTAAGTATCAGATAAGTGGCTCGTCTGGGTCAAAGATTATTTCATTGAACTGATACAAAAACAGAAAGCTGTTTTTTATTTCTCTACTTCATTTATATGAAAATAAAACTGAATATAGTTAAAGTTTCTAATAAATATTCTTAGTTTTTAGAATTTGTTCACAAATTGGTCTTTTCTTCAATAATAATTTGTTTTTTGGGTTTTTTTTTTTTTTAATTAATTCATCCCAACCAAAGCAAAATTACCACAAAGACACAAGGGGCTACTTGGAGTGAAAGAGAAGGAACTGGAAACCCAATCTTAAACAGGGATCAATCCCTACTCCTGTCCAAAAGACCAGCGAAAAGTGTGAACCAGATGATAGGCAAACCTATCTACTTCTATTAAAATGTTTTAAACATGATAATGTTTAAAATATTTTTTAAAATTCACATCAGTTACCATATTACAAATGAAATTTTATAAATTATAGCCAAGTCAAGGGCAGTTAATTAAGTTTTGTAATCTACAACCAATTGCTCACTGTAATATTGTCCAATTTCAGTTTGCATGGTTTGCCATAATTCATAATAAAGAATTCATTTTGAATTACAACAAACACAGACTATTCTTCCAAATATATTCCATTTAGAGTGAGATATTGAAGTCCATCTTGGACCTAGCTTCAATCTCATTCATTGTGGATTCTTATAATAAAACAATCTTTCACTGGCAATGACATTTGTTCAGAAATTACTTTTTAAACAATATTTTTAGGCAGTCTTCCTTTGTTTAAATGTTTTATTAAATATTCAACACCAGCAAAAACTCACTAAAAGGCTTAACAGTCTGTTTTATTTAATAAAAGAAATATAATTTGTTTTGTTGAAGTTAAAGACAAATGCTTAAATGATGATTGGTGTTTCTTTCTGTAATTCCATGTCAGAGATCTTAAATTCTTCTAAGTGAAGCACCGTATTACAGTTGACTTATTTACTACTAATTTTCTGCAAGTGTATATTTTATTTATACTGCTACTTTCTTTAAATATTCTTCTAATCCATCAGTTTTCAAGTTCTGAGGTTTTCCAGACTGTATTTTATCCTAAAATATACTATCATTTTTTTTAAATTTCACTAACTCAATATATGCTTGCACCTACTGCATTATTTCCATAATCTTTATAATCCATTGCTCATCTTCTTTGCCATTTCCAAAATATAAAACATAAACAGTATTTCAATTGATTTTTGCCAAATCAAATAGCATCATTTTTTGTAAACTGTTCTTTAAAAAAGCATATAATATAAGAGTATAAGTATATAAGCCTATAAGTAATAAGAAAGATTTTATTGTGATATTTTGCATCAAGATAACATAAAAGAAACTACATATATATATATATATATATATATATATATATATATATATATATATATATATATATGATTAAATGAAATGTGTCACTTAGCTGATTGATGTCATATTCAGCACCTTGTCATTGGAGTTTCATAGACAAACATTAAGTAATAATTCTGTCCACTCATCAGGAGGTATCAACATGAAACAAATATGTTCACATGCTTCATGTAAATGATAGGATGATTCTGATGGTCAGCAAAATATGTTAACATAAAAGTTTTTCCAAATTGTCTCATGTAAGGTAGAAATTCAGATATAAATAAAACTATATCTGTAAAGGCAATATGAGTAAAAGACAAAAGGTAAACTTTTCTTTACCAATGCATTTTGTTCTTTAAGGAACTTTGTCCTTAACCCTTATAAAGTTCATCAAGGGATGAAATGTGTTGGTAAAGGAAATTTTTTCTTTTGTTTATATATATATATATATATTACTATAAACATTATTTTAAGTAGTTACACATGTTTCAGGAGACATCTGTTTTTCTCATAAAGTGAAATTAAGGTCTACTGATCCTAGATCATCAAAAATCTAACTAAAGAAAATGTACCTCTCAGCATTTATCTAACGTGCGTTCCTTTTATGCAGCAAACCACCTTTTAGGCAAGCATGATCCAACTGTTTGATCACAGAGGTCTTTCCATTAAAGCAGGACTCAATTCTATTTCTTAAGAAATATGCATCACATTTTTCAATGTCCATATCTGCTAATTTATATTTTTGTAACTTAAATGTAAACAAAAGAATTTAAGTAAATAATAAATCCAATGTAATTTCTTATTACTATAAACATTATTTGTAGTAAAAATAAGCTTTACTATAAATACCCTTGAAAATTTCACAGTTTTCCTATTTGAATTTTTAATTTAATTCTTAACTTAATGATTAAGCTATGGCTATAAAATATCAATGCAATTCCTTCATCCTGTTGTTAATTTTGAGCTTAACAACTTTAACCAATATATTGCAATAACAATCATAAATATTAATGTTGTTCATTATTTAGTAAGGGGAACAAGATTTTAAATTGACAACTTTTCCATTTCACTGAAACAAACATTAAACACTTCTACTTTTCTTTCTTTCTGTCATTTTCTCACTGAAATCAAATAGTGTCTCTGTCTTTAATAGTTTATTAATTATCAGTTATTGGCTGGGTGTAACAGTCATGCTAACTAAGGGAGGGACAAGCAGAATTATAATATAGTAGTAAGAAATAATGTTAGATTTGTTAGATTGATAAAACTTTAATTATGCATATATAAAAGAGAAAGATATATTGTGTATGTGTGTGTGGTCTGAAGATTGCATCAAAGTGTGAAACTGACAGTCACCATACATCCACACTGTCTATATCTATAAACACTTTATCTCCAATATTGAGCACTGTTCCCCTATAAGTATAGAAAATTTTAATAACATATATATCATCAGTGCAGATAGACCCTCTTGAATTCCTTCTATGATGACTGTGAGTGTTATTCTATGTCTTATCAGCAACTCCCTTTATCTCCATATTACATGTAATAATTTTCTACCTGGAATCATAGAACAGAAAATATTATTCATGGGGAATATTGTTTTATCAAATTCTTGAAATTTATAAATTATCTTGTATTCAATTGAAGAATTATAGAATTATCATAGAATTCTGTTAATTTTATAAAACCAAGATTTATAATTCTCACCTGGCAAAAGTTGTTTTAAATAATATAAATATTAATGAATGTCTTTCATCAGCACCAATATTCTAAAAAGTTCTCAGCCTGATTAATAAAGGATGTTTTAAAAATTTGATATTTATTCATTTTGGGAATTGGGTTGGATCAAGAATTTCTCAGCACCCCTCGTACACTCAGTCATACACACGCACACACACACACTTTTGTACAGGAGTGGTAGAGAACAAATCACTGGAAACTAACTTTTAAAATTTTATCTCTATGGTGAAAATTGAAACTCTCTCTATAAGGTGAGGTTATTTATATATCATCCCCTCTCCAACACTCTTCACCACTAATATATCAACTTGACTTCCTCTTTGAGTATAAATCAAGATGAATCTAGAAAAACAAACAACGCTTTCATATATTACATTAAAAACTAGTCTTCTTATTTTGGGCAAAGTTTAATGTACCATTTATAATGATAACATAACATTAGTGTTGCATTTAAAACAAGAAGTTCCTTAGAATCTAACAAGTGTTTTAATTAACTTTGAATCAATGAGCTTTGATGAGTACAATTTTTCACAGTTGACTTTTAAATCCATGGAAATAAAGAGTTTGATTTATTTAAATTATAACTCTGTCTGTGTGTGTGTGTATATATATATATATATATATATATATATATATATATATATATATATATATATATATATATGTCACACATATAGTGGTAGTGTTAATAAAATAGTGCTCAATGTAATATAACAGAGCTATTAAATATATAATAATAAATATACATATCCCTCACCAGTAGCATGACTCAGTTTCATGTACAACACAATCTTCAAGAGCTGAGTATAAACTGTCTATACTCAACACCTGAAGATTGTGTTGTGTATGTAACTTCATGCTATATATATATATATATATATATATATATATATATATATATATATATATACCTGGTAACAGCAAAATTATTCATTTGTTAGATTAAGCTTTGAACTGTTGTATCTTAGAAATGATTAAAGATATCTTACTGGAATTCTCTGAGGATTTTATAACACTATTGGATTCTACTTTGAGCAATAAAAATATAATTACTTTGAGCAATAGAAATATAATTACTCTCCAATAGAACAATTGTGATGAAATTGATCATAAACCAAAATGACATGTTCATCATTAATTAATCATAACTAAGGATCAGAAGTTCAGGAAGGATTGAAATAAAGTTCAAGAATGTATATATTGTTCCAGAACCATTTTCCAACTTATTGAAGATGATCTTCAATCTCTCTAACCTTCTAACTTTCTGTCTTGGAGTAATAAGTTGCCTCACAGGTTTCATATACGATTTCATTTTCAATTTTTTTTTTCACTGTTCTTTGGACTGTCATAGCTGAAATTCCTCTCTCACATGCCAAACATCTTATGGATTGAGTTGGATCTTTTCTAATTTTTATCTTGTTAGTTGAAATGATGATCCCTCTTGCTGTTGTCACCTCCAGATTCAGTTTCCCTCTCTACTGTTCTCTCTTTTTTAAACTTATTCACCATTATTTTTGCCAAGGACACTTATGCTATAAGATGATTTGGACAATTTTAGTGTTACACCAACCAGGTATATATTTAAACAAAAATTTTGTACCACAGAATTTATATATGACTTTGAAAATGATGGAACGCATTCTTTTTTTCATCCAAAAACGCATTCCTTTTTTCGTCCAACACTTCTTCAGAAAGTGGCTCCTTGTTTACCCCCTGTGTTTATCCTTTACAGTTTCACTGTTTTGATTATTGTTGCTGCAACAAATCGTTCTGAAGTAGTGTTGGACAAAAAAGGTCCCTTTAAAAGAATGCATTCTCTCATTTGCAAAGCCATATATATATATATATATATATATCTCACACACCTGCATACAAATTGAGGCAAATAGTAGTTATACAATGGTTTTATTAGGAAAAATCATGTAGATAAATACAAAGTTCTGATGCTTCCAGTTGTCTTAAGTTACAGTAAGGATTGCTTACTTGTAAAAATTAAATTAAAAAAAAATGCAACTTGCAAGTGTTTCAGTTCTCCAACTAAGTATACTTTCTTAAAAGCTCAAACTGTTTACAGTTTCTATATTCATGCATTATCGTTTATTCCTTGTCATGCTTCTCTTGTAAATTACATCTTCACATCAACAGTGTGTAGTTTTCTTGAAAATTCTTGATCATTGCCAGCACCTCAGAAACAGTGATGTATCTAGCGTAAGTAGGGCATGTAACACTTTTCAGGGAGGATACCAAAAATGTGGCTGTACACTGAATACATAATCTGTGATATTCATTAATTTGTCATGAAGCAGTAAATCATCTGAAAACATCCCATAATAATCAAATGATTTTTTTTGTTGGTCTCAACTGAGCAGTTGTGATTGACAAATTTGCATCAGTGAAAGTAAGCAAAGTACAGTTTTAGTCCTAACCAACACCTTCTTTACTTCCTGGCTTTCAATTGTCTTCTTGCAATGCAAGTGCAATAATTTATATATTCTTGCAATATCATTATACTTTCATAATTTCTTAATGAAAAAATTTAAATGATATTTAAAAATATTCAATGTATCAAAGAATATTTTATTGATACTAAAATGCTAAAAGATAATTTTGTGGTTTCATAATGTGTATAAAGATTGTCTTTTTCTACTGGTATTAAATCTTTTTCTCAATTAAAATATAAAGGTCCGTTAAAAAGTGGCTCCTTTTATAGTCCAAGGTAATCTACTTTAAAGGTGATCTACTGTTATATATATATATATATATATATATATATATATATATATATATATATATATATGTAAGCAAATATATGGATATAGATCCGACAGTATGAAGAAAAAATATATACAAAAAAACAAACAAAAATCCTTATATGCAATTATGTTGTTTTAATGTTAATATGTCAACGTCGAACGTTTCGGTCTAATAAACCATCTTCAGGACATATTCATAAAATATAATTAACATTATCAATTCAACATGACAAAGACGATGTACATGTTCTTATGTACATCAAATATGTCCTGAAGATGGTTTATTAGACCGAAACGTTCGACGTTGACATATTAACATTAAAACAACATAATTGCATATAAGGACTTTTGTTTGTTTTTTTTCCGTATATATTTTTCTTCATATATATATATATATATATATATATATATATATATATATATATATAATGGTCTTGACTTGTATTTTTTTTTTAACT
Organism: Acanthosepion pharaonis; assembly: GCA_903632075.3. Lineage (NCBI taxonomy): Eukaryota > Metazoa > Mollusca > Cephalopoda > Sepiida > Sepiidae > Acanthosepion > Acanthosepion pharaonis. Next base: position 579,825 of record CAHIKZ030004732.1, on the reverse strand, counting down.
AGTAGGTCTACTTTCCACTTTGGTAGTCTATCAGATCTTCAGACAGTGACATAATTTTAGTGACTTGCATGTGCACCACGTTCTATAGATATACCTCTGTCCAAAAAGATTTGTCTTTTGGAGTGAGAGCTGGTTATTGTAGTGGTCAATTAATCCATCAGTCTATGGGATAATCTTTTGTAAGGTAACTCATGTAATGCACAACATAGTAAGGACAAGCCAATCTTGTGCCCTCCCCTCCAAGAAAAGAAATCTTCATTGTTAGGCTTAAGTTGTAATTATGATATAAAAGTGTCTTTCAGCCTCTTTTAGAATACTCTTCTTGAGTAAGAGTTGTATCAAAAAAGTTAAGTCCAATGACCTCTTTGTATGAAAAGCCTTCCTGAGCTTTATTTCTCAATGGTACTTTATTTCAATGGTTCTTCAGTTGTTACATGAGAATTTTCTGTCATGTAATAAACAAAATTGAACCTATTGACAATGCCTGAAAAGTTTAAAATTTGTTTTATTGAACCAAGGAACTTTTCAAATGATGCAATCATCTTGCCTCTCTTCAATCAAAACAACATCAGGACCATCTTCTAATTAGGACTGTCCCAGTTCAAAGAGTCCGTTCTGGTATCCCACTAAAAATATATATTATCAATATTCAAACTTTTCATCCAGTCCCAAACCTTAAAATTCCCAGCCACAATTATCTGGAAGAAAAACTCAAAAAAAAAAAGGAATGCAAAATCAAGATCATGATCATGAGTCTCATAATCCATCAGGATCATAGAGGCACCACATGCACTGCAGCTATTGCACCAGTGGTGTCTCCTGGGTAAGCTCACTTGAAGGAGCCCATCCCTCTTCAGGCTGGTTTTAATTCAGTTTTCCTTCTCCTAGACTGGTTGCCACCCAGTCTGTCCTGTTATTTTACCCATGAAAAATAATAAAATATAAATCTGTATTTTTCAGCATACCTACTTTTGATCCCCTGTGTATATGTGTGTGTCTCTCTCCCTTTCCCGCTCTCTAGTTTAGTAGGGTTTTTTTTATGGGTATATATATATATATATATGATGGAAAATCCTAAGTTCAACCAAAAGGGATTTTTTTTAAAATCCAGTATTTGCACATTTGGTCAGATTTTCGGTAGTGTATAAGACCCCTAGTGATTTCAAGTTGTACCACTTTCTGGAAGTACCTCATTTGTAACCCTTGTCTTGAACTCTTTTTTTTTTTTCCTTCCTGTTCTTTCTTCATATTTTATTTCTTACCTGGTTTGAATAAAAAAGGATTAGAATCTAATCTAATTAAAAGTATTGCTTCTTAATAATATAATATTGAAATAATTTTCTATTTCAATATTGGTGCAGACCAAAAACTTTTCAATATTTTAGTATGTCCATTTTGTGTGTATTTGATATAGAGTCAAGTATTATTAATATCATTATCATTATTATAATGATAATAATAAAAAGAGACCCGTAAAGTAGATTAGATAAATTAAACAGTAAGATTCTTTACAAAACTGAATTTTTTAGATTAACCATTATCGTTATTAATTGTTTACTAATAGCCATAGAATATGAAAATAATTTGAGCATTGCAATTAAACATCAGAAATAAGTTGAAAGAAAAATTTATTAAAAATGTATAACGACTGCTTCAGTGAAGAAATCTAGACAACTTAAACATAATATCTTATAGAATGTCAAGGAGACATTACATTAACAAGTAAAATCAAAAAGATAATAATTTCTCCAAAGGTATGAAATATTATATTAATCAAATATGTTTCTATATAATTATGCTGCACTTTGTCTAATAAAACATGATATCTCCAAATAAATTATGACTAATCTTTTTGAATAAGGATAGATAATAAACTCACATGATATATTAATATCAACAGATTATATCTAGAAAGTTTTACAACCACTAATTGATTAATATTATTTTTTGCAAAAGCAGCTTTTGTAAAATCTGTCATAGTAAAAATTTTTACCTCTACTGATAAAGGAAAACATTTTTTTTAATTTTTTTTCATAAAGTAAACATGGGGAACTAACAGAATATTTTTTTCTTAATTATTTGAAAAATCTTTTAATTATATAAATGAAGAAATGTTTCAACAATATAAAAATATTTTCATTTTATCTCATTTAATTCAAATCATTAAATTAAAATCAATATCTACTCAGCATAAAAAAGCATCATTTAAGCCTAAAATATGCAATGCATATTTTATGTAAATCAACACATTTTAACATTGTAACACATTTTATCGCAAATTGTTTTGGAGTAAAGAGTACACTTCCAGTGACTCTATGAAATTAACTAAATACTGTAAAGAGATTCATGGTATGAGGTTTTTAGTAGTCACATCACTGTCAAGCAGTTTGCTGCTTGCGATAAACACTGAACTCTTTGCCTTCGAGCAGAGAGGAACCCAAATGAGGCTATGTCTATGGGCAGGGTCTTGTATGTGGAGTTAGACAAACCCGACCCCATGTATGTGGGTTCTACAAGGAAATTGTGTATGCAGGGTCTAAGGGGAATTTTTGCCCAGCCTATGGGCTTGGAACTGCCCCACATAAAAATCAGCCTTGTGCCCCATCCCTCCTTGTGGGGAGGATTGGGTAAATACCAATCATATTGAAGTCAGTCTTCATAATAACTATACAGGTATTATGGCAATAGCTTAAGCATTACATATAGAGAATACTTTAATTAATTACGTTAAACCAAGTATAAGTGTATGTTATAATAATACCTTTAATAGGGAGTTAAAATACAAATGAAGAAAAAATGATCAAGATGTAATTTTACTTACCAATATTGACAAAGTCTAGGTTAAAGGAAGACATTTTAAGGAGAATAGGAACTACAAAAGAACTATTTATAACAGAAAGTAGTGGTAGAAATTTTTGGAATACATGATAAAGAAGGAAGGCTTTGAGAATTTAGCACTCACAAGGCACATTAAAAGAAAGAGAAGCGAGTAAGCTACTTGACAAGATGAGCAAATAGATGATAGGATAAGGTGCATAATGACAAAGAGACATCGTAGAGAGGAAAATAATACTGAAGGAAACTAAAGAAGGAAAGCTGTAGAGAGCCATGATCACCTATATTCGGAAGGGGTGTGATGTATGACAAAGTATGGACACTTAAATTCTAATGATGAAAAAATTGAATATAAGAAAATAAACAGTTCTTAATGCTTACATGTGTGGATATTGTATAAAAATATTTGGTATCCAACACAACACCAAATATTTACGTGTGTTAGTTCAGGGAGTGTGACTCAAATGTGAGTGGAAAGGATGCTCTTGGAAATTGTGGAATGATTTAGAAAAATCAAAAATAAGAAAGAAAAACAATCTTAAAACTAAAAAAATAGTACAAATACTCAGTCAGAAAAAGTTCATAGCATTTTTAAGGGAATTTCAAAGACAATATTTACATATTTGTACATAGATTTATTCAACCAAATATGCACCATTTTGTTCCACTATTCTTCACTATCTTTAAGACAGCTTCAGGATTTATGCTGTGTGTGCAAAGAGACATGAGATATGGTGAGAAAAGTTTGTAGCATTTTTTAAAAGAATTTCAAAGACAATATTTAGGTATCTGTTCATATAATTAGTCAACCACATACATGACATTTTTGGTCCACTAATTTTTGCCATCTTTGAAGCACCATCATGTTTTTTCCTTCTAAATCTTAGCATCTTTCTGGATGCTGAATTGGTTTAAATGTTTGTACAGGCATCCAGAGAAGAAAAATTCTTCATATTAAGAGAATTTTTGTAAAGATCAAAATAAGTGCTAATTCAAATGTGCAAGATCATATTGCATATGGCCGGAGTAGTTGGATATCCTAACCAAGATGAACCAATTTCTGCTAATCTGTAAAGAAACATGAGGTCTGACATCGTCCTTATGGAAGATGACACTTTTCTGATTAACCAACAATTCACATTCTACCATTTTTTTTAATCATTACACCCGAATCAAGGCAATAAAAGCCATTTGGACACAAGGTATTACTGAGTGTGAAAGAAACAAAGAGGACAATAAAAGAACGGGATTCAAGAAGACAGAAAATGATGATTGACATTGAATTTAAATTCTTGAAGATCATAATTAACAGGAAAATCAGGAAGACAGCGGAACTAGTTTCACTAGCAAGAAATACATGATTAATTGATTGATTTGTTTTCTATTGCTTATCAACCCTTTGCAGTTTATTTAAAGTCAGAAAATATTTTTAGATCCTAAGAATTTTCTTTGTTTTTTGAGGTAATAATGGTTTAGTGATACAAGTCATAACTTGGGGGAAAAGAGGTTGATTCATACTTTTATTTGTGCAAAAAGGAATATAACAAACCCAATAAGAATTGGAACTTGACTCTCTGAGTAATAATTCCATACCATTATCCACTAAACCATCCACACACCAAGCTTATAGCACCTGGTATTCCCAAGTGGTCACCCAAAATTGTAATATAAATATATTCAGTCACTTTTCTAACCCTGTAACATTGTAAGGGAAGCTATGTTATACGGTTGGGAAAATGAGTGAAGCTGAGATTCCAGGTCAGGACTCACTGACAATTCTTCTTCAGATTTTGTCAAGAATCTCTAGGTAGAAAACTGAAGAACCTAACCAGACGTGACAGCAATATTCCATGCTACAAACATTTGTTGTAACTGACTATATTTATATTACAATTTTGGAATATAAATTGATGCCAAGACTCTGGAACAGGAAAATAATTGAGAATAATAAAACATTTTTGGTAGATGTACGAAAATTCCTGATGTATTCTAATTTGTTCATGCTTCCTTCGTATTTATACAATGTTGAACCTGATGTTTCTTACTCACTCTTAGTATTGCGGTTTTTGGATGACCAAAATGATGCCTTATGATATGCATATAAGACATTTGTAGGAAGATGTAACTTTTACTTACTTTGCTCAACATAATCTTCTTTTATATGCCATGTCTCTTCAGGATGTGGGAGATCATATCACTCCATGTCTTCCTATCCTTTGTTGCCCTAAATAGTGTTTAACTCCTTATTATCCCTCCCTGTTCATGTTATACCATCCACATTTACACAAACCCTTTAGGTAGGTTGCTGACTCTTTTCCTCTCTCCATTTTGTCTTCTCTATGCCTTGTGAATGTCAGATTCTCAAAGCTCTCTTTCCACATTATTTGTCCTTCTAAATTTCAACAGTCTCTTTCTAATCACAAGCAAAAATGTCCTTTTCATTTTCCATAAAAGATCTTCATTTCTCACATGAGATGATGCAGAAAATACCAAGGTCAGATCAATATAATACATATTGATATTTACTGATTATTAAAGTAAAATTACATGAAATTTATTGGATAAAACTAAAGAAACATTGAAATTAGTTTTTTTCTGCTCTGAGGGTCACTGGGCACAAAATATTCTGTAATCATGGTCACAGCCAAAATATTTGGGAGACACTAGTTTAGTGCTAATAACTTAATTTGTTATTAGATTTTGTGTACTACTTCTCACTGTAATTGTGCCATTCAAGTATTTGCTTTCTATCCACAAACAGATTTTTTTCCTTTCAATTTTGTGCCTCTAATTTTTTTTCATGTCTGCAAGCATTTTGAACTATTGTCCTGGGTTCTAATTTTTGTCTGTTTAAAGGATAGAGAAATATTATTCTTTTCCATTCCATGTATTGGAAACCATCAGATTAGTCAAGCAGTCAGATTTGATTCTATAAACCAAGTAAATCTGAACTGCCAAATGCAATCAATAAGCAGCAAATTCTTTGCTATTTGTGCTAAAGTCAACTGTTTGCAGTCTGATCGATTTTGAATATTTTTATCAAATTTTATAAGCATTTTTTCTATTAGTTTTTACTTAAATTAATTACATGGCTTAAAGTCATTTCCATTTGTTTATGTACTTTTCAGTGATGATGAAACCCTGTCAAGTTTGATCTGAGGGCAAACCGTTTCTGACTGCTATTAGCAAGAAATGTAAAGTTTCACGCTTTAGTTGTAATTACTCTAATTTCAGTTTTAATTAAATTTTTGTTTAAGTATTTTTACTTTCTTCATATTGAGTTTTTTTTCATTTTATTTTTGGCATTAGGGGTCACATTTTATTTTTAATTACTACAATTTTTTTAATTATGCTTCATTTTATCTATTTTAAACTATTTACTTTTGTTATTTTCATTTTAGTTGACTTTTTATCTTATTTACTTTTTCTAATTTAAATAAATTTCAATTTTTATCTTTTTAATGTTGAAAATCTTTTTCTCAGTTTATTTATCAAGTACAAAACTAAAAAATCTTTATATTCTTAATTTTAACTTTTATTTTTAAATATATTTTCTGAGTGTTCAAAGATTTTCCAATAAAAAAAGATGAGACTTACACTAGCCACACAAATACTTTTTTTGTTAAATTATCAAATTCCTAGTTTGTTGTCTCTATTTGCAAACAAGTGTTTTAAAAATAAATTTTGAGATTTTATGATTTAATTCTAACATTCTTCTGTTTAGAATTTATGTATCAACTCAATACACATAAAGTGAAGAAAATCCTGTCATAATAATAATGTATATAGAAGCTATTTTTGTTGATATTTCCAAAGTAAGAAATTATAGCAATTTACTAAGATTTAATTTAAATGTGTTACAAAGCTGAAAATATGAATCCCCCAGTGAGGATCAAACTCACTTTTCAATCATAATTGTTCTAGCAAGACATGCTTGTTAACCATTACACCAATTTGAAGTACCCAATATATACTGCTTTCCTAAGTGAAGTTTAGATGTGGTACAAGGCTGAAAGTATAGAGCACCCAGTGAGGATCAAACTCATTTTTCAGTCATAATTGTTCTAGCAAGACATGCTTGTTAACCATTACACCAATTTGAAGTACCCAATATATACTGCTTTCCTAAGTGAAGTTTAGATGTGGTACAAGGCTGAAAGTATAGAGCACCCAGTGAGGATCAAACTCATTTTTCAGTCATAATTGATCTCCCCAGGCAAGGTTGCTAACCATTATAAAGTAGAAGTACCCAAGGCAAGTAATTATAGAATGAATGTTCACTTTTTCTATCTATCATCATGGAATCCTATTAAAAAAAATCATGGCCAAATGACTGGAGATCTGACATGAATTAGTCATAAAGTGATGAAAGGTTTATTGTCAACCCCACACATTGATTTATATTATCACTTATGATAATAAAATGGGTTCAGTTTGGATCAGAGGTAAACTAGTGTTAGAGGATAGTGAAAAATACTATGACAATGGTGTGTAGGCTGACTCACTATTATACAGAACTAAGTGAATGAATCCACTTGATAGATGGCTTCTGAGAAATACAGCAATATTATTAACCTTATTGATAACACTTATTCTCTCAATTATCATCAATTTTGGATGTCTTCTATAATCCATTGTAATTATATTTTCTTTATTATTTTCTGTTGATTGTCATACTTCATTCCTTGAGGGACATTAAAGCAGGAAGTGAACATAGAAAGATTATCTGTTTATAAAAGAAACAAAAGAGAAAAGGCTTTTATTAGTTTATTTGTTGTGGATGGCCCCTTACAACAATGAACAACACCATCACATGAGCTTCTGTATTGTTTCTGTAAGTGTTTAACTATTTAAAGAGCAACTGTCATTTCAGAGATATGATTAATTATCCAAAGCAGCTATTATTAACAATACACTGTTAATTTAGAAGTACTTAAGGAAAATTAATCAACTTTATCAGAATAAGAGATTGTACATTTACTTTACCAATCAGCTTGGTTTCAGATTATCATGGCCAAAGTGTTGCCTGATATGTTGTTAATTAACAAGTTCTTCAGATGAAATATTTCCTCTTATCATTTGTCTTTTATCCTGCAATTCCTTGAATTAATAAGCAGCTACAAACATCTTTTTAACTCTTTGATTATTACTATTATTACTTTTATTTATTATATATGAATATTCTAATTTTATTTTTCATTTATTTGACAAGAAAATGTCACATAATTTACAATAGTTCTTTAACAAGATTAAGCAACAATGTCTAAGCTAAAAAACTTTAAAAATTTTCTCTATTTGAAACAAATGTTATTGATTTATTAAAATATACATAAATACATGAATATTGATATTGTATTGATAAAAAGTATTTCTTTTGCACACCTTTTTCAACACAGTCTCCTTCCTTGTCTATGCACTTTACCCAGTGTTTCTTCATTAATCACATAGTCTAAATTATATTACACAGTAAAAATTTCAGATCAAAATTTGGTTAACTGTGTCATATATTTATTGAGCAACCCTTGTAAACAGTGAATTAAAAATAAATATATAAATACAGCATTATCTCTTTGAAATTTTGAATAATGATTCAGCAAATGTATGGGATCTGAAAGTCATCCAAATATATTCTGTTAAATTCAAGCAAGATCTGTTTGTTTTCATTTTTTAGTGTATTTTTTCCAATGTTTAATCTGATGTCATCTATCGAAATCAAAATGTTCAAGTTTTGTCCTGTTTTTGTTCAATTACTTTCAACAGTCTGTCATTATCAAGAACTTGGTGTTGTCAGTGTCATAGACAAGATTTGGCGGCTACATCCTGGCATTTTTATTTTTCATCAGTCTGTTTAAATAATGTAATATTCAAGTTTTATATTTTGTTTGTTTTTCTTACAATGCCAACTTAGGGACTGTGTTATGGTTTTAAAAATAGATGAAATGGTAGCAAACACAGTTTACACTTTTACCCTTACTCTTTCAAGATGGTCTAATATTGTCTTTATAAACTTTGTACTATTCCCCATTTGTTTAAAGAAAAAAAAAAATCAAATTTTTGGAGCCATTACCAGTATAAACTTTAAAAAAAAATTATACACAGTTTGTTGCCTCATTGATCGAAGTAAAAACCTGATCCAAGATGGAAGTTGGTTGGAGTAAAGAAACAAATTAGACACTGATTTGGAGAAAGGACGAAAGATTTATTTTCATTTACAAGATATGAAAATGTCTCTGGTAAGTTGTATAGTGCAGCGTTCAAATATACGGTGTACGAGGTGTGAAAGAAGAGTGTGAAAATGAGTAATGCTTAAGCCAGCTGACTGCTTGTTGGCTATCGGTTTGGGCTTGTCACATTGATAGTGGAGTTTATTCTCTTTCTGTGTTTACAGGAAGTCATTTTCACAGCCTAATGTTTGGACAGGCAGTCAGTTATGCTCTCAGGTAGCCTCTATAGTTAGCATGTGTGTGTGCATGAAGTCTCTCTCTGCTGTGTCCAGCTTCTCTTATAGCCTATATAAGGGAAATGCACAGATGTAGTTGTAGACATCTGTGGTAAGCGAGAGTCAAGTCGATAATGGCCAAATCTCAGGTATATTTGTGTTTGTTTTAAGATTTGTTCTGAGTAGAGTGCAATTACACAAAAATTGGTGCGTAGTTAGAGATATATTTTCAAATAATTGTATAAATTTGTCATCGCTAACTATGTGTAAATTGTGCTTTTCTGCTACAAACTCAGGTAAGTTAAATTTACACACTGATCCTTAGAAAGAGACACTTGAAATTTCTAGGGCACATAAGGAGGAAGAAGGACTTGGAAAATTTGATGCTCACAGGACAAACTGAAGGCAAGAGGAACACAATGGAAGGGAAACAATGCATAACCTATCTGGTGAGCTTGAACAGGTTTTGTAAGAGATAAAAAAAGACAAATTTTGTTAAGAACTACAAAGGACAGGAAATTGTGGAGAGCCATGATCACCAATGTTCTGAAGGAGCACAACCCAAAAAAGTAGGTTCCAATACACACTTTGAAAATATATTCATTCAGCTATTAGTTTACCTTACAATATACTAAGCAGTTAAAAAGAAATTATGCTATTCAATGATAAATAATAATGCCATAGAATATACATTACATAATGTAAGAATTATAGAAAAGAATAATATTTTGGGCAAGAAATACTGTATTTTATGATGTTTTTAAAAAAATGTGAACATGTGGAAAATCAAACAAGACAAACTCAGTTTCTTTCTGCATCATTCAAATATATGAATTACTTTTTTCATCTTAAATTACAAGAAACATAGAATTACCATAGGTATTGTTAGTAAGAGTCCTGATAATATTTGGGGGTTTGTGACAACATACCCCCGCCACCAAAAGATAGTATAATACTTGACTAAAACAACAGAATATCAAGGAGTTGAAATGTTTTGACTTTAAAAATTATCTGAGATGAGGGATTGTAACTATTTATACTATTTACATTGTTTTGGCTGGTTTTTATTGTCATATTCACAACATTTTGGCTGTTGTATGTTCCGACCTTCTTCAGGTGATATACATGGATAAAGGTGTAAAAGTAATCCAGTGACTTAACCCAAAGAGTTATCTGGCCACAACAGAGGTAAACAAAAACTTGGAAAGTTGAGTTACTAAAGGGAGATAACTGAAAGTGGGATATCAAGGAAAGGCATGGTATGTGGAACTAGAACAATCTACACCAGTGGACAAAATAAAGGGTTCAGTTTGAAATTTCAATGTATATCAATAACATTTACATCTAGACTGAAAAGAACTAAGCAAGCAATGTTATGATCAATTTCTATATAAATCTTGACATGTCTGACAAAACTGACATAATTTGATTTCTTAAAATGTTTTCTTTGCTGAAAAGAAATGTATTGTTTCCAAAATTTCTTGTTTAATAAAATTTCTCAGATTATATGAAGGGATATGCAGATTATATAACCATCAGTACAGAAAGTAGAATCATCAAGCCAAGATCAATCCTATCTGTCATGTTCACTTTCACACTAACACCTTTGGAAAAAGCATGAATCCGTCCTTTCTCCTTCCCAACTATGTGTTAAATAGAAAAGTAGACTGAGCTATCTAGAGAAGGACAACTGTGAATTCAAAAACAATTGAAAATGTAATAGGAAACCACTTTCTTATCTTTTTTCCAAGAAGTCATGATAACTCACTGCTAATAAAAAGAAGGAAGCTGTGGGGAGCCATGATTGAAGGGATATGGCATTTAAAGAAACTTATGCTAATTAATTTTAAAATTTAGTGCAAAACTTTTTAAAATACTTATAGATTCCTGAATATAAAAGTATATAAATTTGATTTACCTTGATTTTTCAGAATGTTTTTCTATATGTGAATGTACTTGTCAAAAATTCAGATTGAAGTTCAGGCCAAATTTACATTGGAACTTACCAGGCTATGGAAATATATCTCTTGTGCTATTCAACTATCAGGCAATATTCATGAAGTTTGAACTCATGACTAATGGCTTGCACTGTGATTATGCTTACCAATAAACCATACTTAGTGTCTCGATACATTATCTGCATATCAATGTGGACCTTTATTAATTCTACTTGTTTTTGTATAATGCATTTTTTCTTTTCTTTTTTCTATACCAAATTTACTCCTCCATGACTACCAACCTAGAAAACTATGTTTACAAGAAGAAATAAAAACTCAACAGAACAAGGTCAAATTTGTATAATGGTGATTTTTCTAAGCATATCTTAGATGTGACACAAGGTCAAAAGTATGGAGCACCCAGTGAGGATTAAACTCACTTTCAGTTGTAATTGATCTAGTGAGACAAGTTTGCTAGCCATTACATCACATTGAAGTGTTCAGAAAAATAGTACAATGGAACAAGAATGCAATGCAACATTTGCTTCTTGATTACAGGCAATTCTTCAATAGTCTGTAAAAGAGGTTGTAACACTTAAATTTCTTAGAAAGGTAGTTTAAATAACATCAAGATGACTAATGCCCCAATTGCCCCATCTACTGGTAGATGTGGGGCTACCAATCTTAGTAGTTATAATCCAAAATGAAGGAAAAAAACAAAAGTTGCTCAAATACTGCCACATTGAATGAAAGTTCTCCTTTGAAGTGGAATATTCCTAAACAGAAAAGGAATGGTATTCTGCTATATCTAACAAAATTCAGGTAGAAAACTAACCAAAGAGATTCTCCTTCATATATTTTAGTCTTGCTGGGTAGTCATGGCAGAAATGTAGTATTGGATGAGGTGTTTGGGGGGGGGGTGATGAAGCCTTGCATAAAGTTTTGGATGAAATGCAGTCTTGGAGGAGATGATGTCTTGAATGAAATGAAGTCTTTCATGATATTGTGGGGGAAATGACATCTTGTAGGAAATGAAGTCTTGAACAAAGCCTTAGACCAAGTAAATTACAAGTCATGTCAAACAAAATCAAAGGAGAAATACTCTCAGTGTCTTGAATATAGTGAATTGTAAGTCAAATTTTGTCTGACTTATTCCATATGTAATAAAAACCATATATGCAAATGAGGTCATTTTTATAAAACAAGAAAACCCAAGAGGAACAAGCAACGTGACACAACCACTTAAAATAAAATTGTCAACCCTGCTTCATATTTAGAATAATTCTTATACTTTTTTTCAACGAAAACTTATGGTTTTAACTTTTGACTATCACATTTGATAACATATTTATAAATAAATCCAAAGGATACAAACCATAGAAATATTTAACACAATATCTCCTCATACCTAAACAAACTATTTTTTAGATTTTAACATATTAATTTGGTGTCCTTGACATACTATAACCTTCATTAGTCTTTCAACCATTGATTTTACTAACTTTTCTACTGTATCTATTTTTATTGCTTCCCAAACATCTTCTTTGCTTGAATATGGATTTTTGTTCTCATATACATCTCTTTAATAATGGATCCCAACATTTCTGTTGGATAAATATCTGGAGAGGCTAGGACCCATTACATTAATTCTTTTTCAAGTCTCTTTTTATAGCATTCTTAAAGCCAAATTTTTTCTTGTTATCTTGCCAAGGCTTTCAATTTATTTTTGATTGTTACATGATCTCTGTTCAAACTTAGATTATCTAACACTGTTTTCCATCACTCAATAATTTTACAATATTTTATTTCTCTTTGAATTTATATCTTTCTTGCATCCTATGTCAATCTGTATATATCTGAAATTAAAGAATAAACATCAATAGCATTATAATTATATATACTTATTCAATATGATGAACAATATTCTGGATGGACCAGTTTAAGTTATTGTGAATATTTCTAATAAAATGAAATAAGCGGAAATTTACATCATATATTTATCATCTAGTTTTAGTATATAATATAGATATTAGTATGTTCTGTAAAATTTACCGGCATCAGTAGGTTAATAAGAAACTTATCGAATGATAAAATCTGATATAGTGTAATAGTCATATAGTAGCAAATAAATTGTAACTTCAGTAATTACCTAAAAACATTTCATATATAAAGAATTTTAAATTGTACTATTTTAGAAATCCTGAAGAGAGTGCCCCTATCATGTCGATATAATAATAGATTCAAAGATCTTGAATGCTTTCATATACAATGCAAATGTTGTTCAACAGCATTTGGGTACAATATGATTATAGAGAATCAATTACAATTAACATGATACACAAAATATATAAAAATGAATTTGAAATCTTTTTCATTCCCTTACAAGGTGTGAACTCTAACCTCTGCCCTACTAGGAGTGTTTTTAATCTATTCGCATCCACATGTAGCAATTGTCAAATGCACTAAATAACCTTGAGCTAAATTCTTTGTGCCAACTAATGAATTGTTGTAGAACAACTGTTAATATGAAAAATAATGAGAAAGGTAAAAGAGAGGAAAAATATGAGAGAGAGAAAGAGAAGTAGTGAGAAAAGGAACAAAAGAATATGGAAAGAAGAAGGTTGGGTCAAAAACTGACAAAAAATGGAAAGGAAAGATCAGATTGGGAAAAGGAGATTTTGTGAGGGGTGTGAATAATAGCTGAATATTTGGAAATGAGGTAAATATATTTGGAAATGAGGTAAATATATTTGGGGTTCCAAAAAAAGAAATGTTAATCTCTTTACCTATTATTCTCTTTTTGCCTTTTGTATTTCTTAGTAATTATGCTTTCTTTATACACAATGTCTGATTTTATTATATAAGTCAATGTCAGAATTTATGATATAAGTCAATGTTTTCCTAATAAAATTGGATGAACATAGACAATATATCAAGTAATCTTTAGTTTATAATATTTATCCTGATTACAAATTACTTGTTTTTATGGTATCAGCTTTTATATGCAAAGTACAATATATATTTGTATTTATAAATAATTTCAATAAATATAAACCATAGAAACATGTGATTAACAATTTCCTATAAACCTGAATAAATCATTATATGTTAATATGGGCTCTTTGACATTCTATTACCTTCATCAGTCTTTCAATCATTGATTTTGTTAAGTTTTTAGCTCTTTTGACTTTAACATTATCAGCAGCAGTATTATTGCTTCTAAAAGCTTCTTTACTTGTATATTGTTTTCTACCTCATCTGTTTTAATGATGGGCCACAAATTTTCTAATAAAAACAGATATTATAAGTTCAAATTCACAGAATATATTTATCACCTTAATATATGTATATCCTGAAAACTTTACCAATTCCAACTGGTTTATACCAATTTTATTCTGAAAACATTTATTTACATAATTAAATCTGACATACAGTAAAGAAAATAACCCTTTTCTTCTTTTTTAAAACATTTACATACACTTCCTCTTTTTTCATTTCTTATGCATTTCCTCTTTCCTTTTTCTTGTCCTTCAGTCTTATTTTTCATTTGTTTCTTTCCAAATTTTATTTCTCTTATCCATTTTTAAATTTTTTTTCTTCTTTATTTGATAGTCTTTTTCTTTCTCTCTCTTCTTTCTTCATTTTGCTGTTGCTTTTTTCTCACACTATAACTTTCTTGATATCTGTCTATACTCTTCAAATTCTCTTTTTTCACCCTCTCTCATTCATGCTTTTTAATTTTTTACATTTTCTCTCATCTCTCTCTTCTCTCTTCTCTCCTAACCATAATTTACTTTCTTTCTCTCTTTCACTCACACTCTCTATTGAAGCTGCTTATTTATTTCAGTTTCAATAAATGTTAAAACTTCTCCAAAATCATTTCTAACTCAAAATTAAAATTCTATTTAAATTGCTGGGTTTCTGTTTTCTATACAACTTCAAACAAGAAAGACATTAAATTGAATCATTTTGTTTACTGAACAAGAAAATAAGATCTGCCTACATCTTCAAAAATGCAAATTGAATTTAATTAAACAATTGTATAAAATAACCTGCAATAACTAAAGATTTTACATGATAACTCACTATTTTCCTTCAGACCAGATTACAGTATTAAAACAAGAAATACATTCACATGGAAGGAGATTATGTACAAAAAATATTCATTATGTAAAATAAATGCTATTTTCATCATTTGGCTCTGGGCCCATTTACCAACATACATGCACAATTTTTTTTTTTTATGAGCCACTTAAGATTCAACCAGTACTTGATTTGCTTAAGCTTTGTATAAGAATTAGTACTCAAGTTACTTAAAATTTTTATGCTTGTGTCTAATAAATAAAAAAGGAATATATATATATATCAATGCAACTAAACTAGTAGAATTGGTACAATTGTTTGTTTTAAATAACATATTTAGTAACTTTGGTTAATTTTTCTTTTTTTTTCTTTTTAAATCATACTGACATCAGTAGTACAGTTGCTTATAAACAATTGCTTAAAAAACTTGTTTATATACACATATGTATATACAAAATCAAATTCTGTAAATTACACTTTTTGAGTAGTTAAACATCTACTTATCATCTCTCAGTTACGTCTCTGTCCTTGGGAGTCTCTCAAGGCTCACCTCACCTCTTTCGATTTTACATTAATGATCTGTGTAAGTTTATGGTCTGACCATCTATATCTATAAAGATATCTATTTGTGTCTGTTTGTGTGCATGTATCCTATTTATGCATGTCCACATTTCTTGACCGATTTCAATGAAATTGTACACATATGTTGCAAATTTACTAAGGTAGGTCAAGACCAACTTTTCAATCTCCAAGCCAACCCCCCACCCCAGCCTGGGGTTTAGCAGAAGAATTCATAAAACTGAAGGTGAGTATGACTTTTTGTAAAAACCTAGGCAAAGTTACATGTGAACAAAATTTTTATTGGATGAGCTGATATTCTTTGCACTTAATGTAAAACATAGCTCATGTTACATGGTTTACGTAGAGTACTTGATAGTTTTCCTGTGTCATTGGCTTCAGAATAAAAATTGCAAAAGAATGAAAAAATGTGGTTTTTTGTACTACTTAAATTAAAAAATTGAATAACTTCCTCATTTTTTATTCAATTTTCTTCAAACATGTCACAAAAATTTGCCATCACACACAAAATAAGATAGTGTGGTTTTAGTCCTGCCTGCTTCCCTGTGGTGATTTTCCAAGTGTAGCTCAGATGTGGCACAAGGCTGAAAGTATGGGGTACCCAGTGAGGATCGAATTCACTACTCAGTCATAATGGAGACAAGCTTGCTAACCATTACACCACCTTGAGGTGCCCTGCCTGCTTCCCTGTGTATAACAAAAAAACCCACAAAAACTGTTCAAAAAGCCTGTTTTTCAGCCATAACTCCTTGGTTTTTCATCCGATGCTTTCCAAATTTGCCATGTAAATTACATATGACACACAAATTTCCTTGCATAAATGTTTAATTTAGATTATTTCATTTAAGTGGATGAAATCTGTGACAAACTAGGTCCCAAATCAGCTTTTGCCATTTAACCAATAGTTTCTTCATATGATTCCATCCTAAATTGGCATTCGAAAAACAGTTAATGAGAAGATTGTTTGAGAAGGATAACTGAAGTGTTAAAAGGGAAAAATTCCTAAAGAACCTCTTATTAATCACAACTTTACAGTAAGCATACAAAGAAGTTGGGTGGGGGTGTTCATGCATTTGCACTTGCAGTTGAATCAATGGGAAACACCAGGTGTCTTGGTTAGTTTAATGATACAACAGTATATGGGTGCACCTCCAAAACTGTAGATGACCAGAGCTTGGAAGCTGAGCTCTCCTCTGATCGAGCTCTAACAGCACAGTGTGTATGTGTGTGTAGGGTGGGGGAACTGGTTGGTCTCATTCAATGTCTCAAAAACCAAGCTAGTGATGTTCCATCATCACCAAGTGGTCCGTGAATTTTTCATCTATTGCATTGAACAGGTGCTCTCTCAGAGAGGTAGCATTCCTTGAGCACCTATTTAGACAAACTCAATCCAAATCTTGTAGAACATGTATATATGATCCATCGCTAAAAATGCTGGACAAATTTGTTAGTTCCCTGTACTGACTCTTAGAGCTATCCTATGTTCTTTACAAGAGCCACATTAAGCCAAAAATGGAGTACTACTGCCATATATGGACAGGAGCTGCTAAATCTTCACTTCTGTACCCTTGTGCATGAAAAATTATTTTCCACTCTACAAACCCTTTCCCACAGATGAAATATTGCAAGCCTCTCACTGCTTTATTGCTATTTCCATTGAAAATGTTCAGACGAACTACATTCCTGGATGCCAACAGTTCTAAACTTCATGGCTAAGACCCGTCATACTACACACATTGAACCACTATCATTCCCTTCGTATTCCATTGGTGAGATGTAAGTTCCACTTGAGCAGCTTCTTCCTACAAACCACAACTTTGTGGAACTGTCTACCAAGATAATGCTTCCCCAATCATTAGTCCTAATTTGTTTAAGTCTAGGATCTTCCCCACATATCCCTATAAACTGTGATTTTTAATATATAACGCTCTACATCCAGTGGTTCTTGAGTCTTGTACAAGGTGAACATTATTGTAAAAAAATACCACTTATTTATATAAAAAAATTGATTGATGGTTTCATTTCATATTTTTTTATATTTATTTTGTGTGTATGTGTGTGAGATATATACTGTTAGATTTTATTAGGCATGTCAATATTTTCACAACAGAATTGGTATTAACTAATCAATGTTGGTAATTTTTTCAAGATATATTTTTATCTATGAGTAATATATTATGTAAGTTTCATCTTATATTATCTATCCAGTTTAAGAATATTGATAAATTATTTTGAGGAAGTTGTTTTATTGCACAAAGTGCAACATGAAATTTTATAAATAAATCCAAAAGATATACACCATAGAAACATTTAACCCAACATTCTTTTATACCTGAATAAATTATTTTACATATTACATTCTATAATATTTATTAGTTTTTCATTCATTGGTTTTCAGAACTTTTATATAATCTTGACTTTAACATTATATGCATTCATTTTTGCTTGAATATGGTTTTCCATTTTCATCTCCTTTTTATGATAAATCAAAACTATTCTTTTTGCATTAATTAAGGCTGGAAGCTATTCCATTAATTTGCTCTATTTGTAACCTATTTTGGCAAGATGAACAATAATTAGTTTTACAGAATGTGAAAGAACATGCAGTTGCATAAATATATTTTTTAGCTTAAAGCCAAAAGCTTATATTATGTCCCACTCAATAAAATGTCTTCTCCAAGAACTTACAATAATTCTCTGCTTTTATCTTGATTCCATTATCAGTTTTGAAAGTAGCTATAATGTTATTGTCTACAATACTAGCCATTGATACACCTAGCCCCTATTGTTTCTAATTTATGTTGGTTGAATATTTCTTTGAAGAACCCAAATGGGAATCCATCTATCACTTCCATCCATTCTGTAGAGAAATCAGTTTTTATGTACTTCTTCATCCAACTTATATATTTCTCTTTGTTATATTTACTCAAAGGTGTTAGTTTGGTTAAAGACGTAAAAGTATATAATATAATAATTAGTATTCTCAGTCTTTTCTGTTTACATTTGACATGTCAGCTTAATTCACTTTATTTTTCTTGAATTTCTTTTTGCGATATTTTTAAGATCAGTTTTTTCTTATTCTTTTATTACCAATGTTTTCAATTTATTTTCATTGTTCTTTTCAACTTTCTCACTTTGCAATATCTTGCTTCTCATATCACCTGATATTCACTTGGTATATTTATAATATAAATATATCCTGAAAATTTGACCAATATTGGTTGATTAGTATCAATTTTGTTTTACAAATATTGACTTACATAATAAAATCTCACCAAGTATTATTCTTCAAAAAAAAAATTTGCTTCCATTTCATTTACATCAATTGATCTGTTCATATTATCAGTTGGTTGGTTGTTTTTGCTAAGTGGCATATCAACACCTCTATGGGTTATTTAAAATGCTGAAAACTAAACATACACAATTTTTTTATTTTACTATATTTTTTTGAGATGATAATGGTTTTAATGATAAAAATCTTACTGATTAACCCATAGCTGTGGGGAGAAGATGAATTCATACCATTCCCAAGGGTATTTGCCTGTAACTGAATATAACAAATCCAACAGAAACTGGAATTCAGCTTTCTAAGTCCCAATTCCACGCCACTATCCATTACACCACCAGCACATCCAAGTTTTACCACCTCAGATGGTCACTCATCTAGGTACTGACCAGTCTCTACATTGTTTAACTTTGGTGATTGTACAAGAACTGATGATATGGCCATATGCCCTTCTACATTAGAAGAAGTCATATGCCCAGTTGTTTTGAGATTCACATGAATCAGTGATGTAATATTATCTGGGCAATGATTCAACAGTACTCTGAAGTTTGGTATTCCCAAACAGTCACTCATCTAGTTACTGACCAGTTTTGACCTTGCTTAACTTCTGTTATCATAAAAGAACCAGTGTTGAAACGTAATAGACTGTTCATATTGCAGGTCCTCTTTTACTTTCTCTTGTATCTTCTATTGAAAAAAGATGGATATAAACAGCTCCATTTTCTTCTTTTTCCATAATAATGTTCAAATTACAATCTCTTACCAGAGGCAATCAGTATTTAACGGATACAAAAATTTTCTATATTAAAAATAACAAAACTTTCTTTGAACATATCCATTTAGAACGGCATTTTCTTACCAATTCTTACAAAAAGCAAATGATAAAAAATGGATTGACAATGACTTAAATGAAATTGATATGATAAGTAATGTTAAAAAATGAATTCTCTGTTATTTCATTGATCTAACAAAATATAATTTAATTTCCATCTACTCTTCCAGAAAAATGATACTTTTAGGTTAATGTTCAACCATCTTTTGCTCAAAAGTAACATTGCATTGAAATTCATATATACTGTATCCTTCGGGATGTGGACAATCAAGGTTCTCCACAATTTCCTATCCTTTGTAGTTCTGAGCAATGTTTGTCCTAATCTCTGTTCCACAATCAATTAAAAATAAGTGTATTAGGTAGGTTACTCAATGTTTCCCGCTGCCTATCTTGCCTCCAGTATGTCCTGTGAGTGTCAAATTCTCCAAGCCCTCTTTCCTCATTATGTGTTCCAGAAACTTCAACTTCTCTTTTTATTCTAAGTACTAAGTGTTTTATGTTCCCAGTCTCCTTATAACTTGCCCGTATCCATAGTATTCTCAGTATCTTTCTATAAAACTACATCTTTGTTGCCTCATCTCCTTTTCATCTGTGAAGAAAGTGTTAGGCATTCACTGCCATATTGGAGAATTGATATTACATTGTGGGTTGGCACTCTTTTTATTTCTAAGGAAATTTTCCTGTTTCTTATTAATTTGTTTAACTTTTGGAAGGCATATATTGCTATTCCAATGTACTTAATTTAATTTCCAAAAGTTCATATAAATACTAACCTAGTTTATTTAAAAAGGATCATGTTACAAAATGATATTCTATTTGAGTTACGAAAATTGGTATATTTTTTGTAGAAATGAAAAAATAAATGTCAAATTGTGGGTCAGATTGACTTTCTGAAATTAAATTTAATTTCAGAAATTTCTTCAACAATAAAATACCAACATTGGGGAAAAAGGTTCCATTTTTAGTAACAAAAGAGAGACAAGACTATATTTTGTTTGGAAAATATATTTTTTGGAAATTGGATTATCAAGTTTCAAAGGACTACATTAATAAGGATAAGAGAACCTTTCTCTAATGTAACCAACTTCTAAATCCATAAATAGGGATTTTTGCCCTGAGGAGATCCATTAGATGTTTTCACAAATCATCTTAAATAAAAACCAAGATCACTTAAGACATTCAGAAGTACAAATTAGTTCACACAATATTTTTTACATGTCTTTACTGTTAAAAATGTCTTTGCTTAAAACTCCTTAAGTGAAATATCTTGCAAATAATTAAACTTTTAACCTTGAATCTCTAATTTGTATGTTGAACACTTTATGAAAAAGACTTTCATTATGAGGTAGATGTTTTCAGAAAATATTTGACTGTGTGTAACATTTTAATCATTACATTAAGACATCAAAGATGCAAAATGTAGGTTTCTGACACATCAACATTTGTATAAAATGTGTTAATCATAATTGCATGATTTTATTGTTTATTTATTTTCAATGCATAAACATGACCAATTTTGGCTGATACAGTTTATAAGATTTAGTAACACCAAATTCTTGTCTTGAATGGAATTGCTTTTTGGCATTCTTAAAGTTTTTGAAGAAACTTCTTTTCTCTGTTGGAAACCTACAATATTTATTAATGATTTAAAAAGTTATAATAGCTATTTTTAATTGAAATGTTTTGTAAATAACTGATAAGTGAAATACATAAACAACTGATTAAAATCAAAAATAGTTCTTAGAATCAATTTAATACATTCTTGAAGAATGTATTTAAAAGTTGTTATTAAAAAAATAACAACTTTTAAAAAGAATCAAATTTCCCAAGCAAGAATTTTTAAAAGATGCACCAGTTTGTAAATAAAGATGAAAGTATTTTGAAAATAACTTATACTAATTCTTTATCACTTTGAAATTTTAAAATGACTTGTTGTTAATTTGAGTAAATTTTTATGTAAAAGTCTGTTGCTTGATTTTACTTTTTTTACTCTCTGTTTTTTTTTGAGATGTATTTTTATTGTCTTTTAATCAATGTTTTGTCAATGGTACCTGGTTTATATATGAAAAAATATATTTTGGCAAATATGGATAAATGTACCCACAATAAGAGTTTTTCCTGTGATACTGCTATTTTAATGACCTTCACTCTCTAGCAATTTTTATGGTTTTAAAAAGTAATTATTAGAATTGGAATAAAGACTAAACACATGATAAAAGTGAATTTATACATTTTTTTTTGTGAGAATTGACAAAAATATTAAACACTATTTATTAGATTGTTTATTTACAATAATATATATAATTCTAAAAGCTAATACAGTTAGAACTAATGTAATACAATATCTATCACTTACCAATTTATAAAGAAATAAATGTGAAAAAAAATTCTTATTCATAAATTTATAAGCATTTACTAAATTATTAAAATATGTGAACCAATTATAAGGAATTCCTTATTTGTCATTTTATAAAGTTTGAATCAATTAGCCAATTTTTTTGAACCATTCCAATAACAATCTAATTCTAATAGTGTTTATTATTTTTGTTGTTAATTCTCAAGAACAAAGAAAATGTATAAATTCAATTTCATCATGTGTTTAGGTTTTATTACAATTCTAATCATCACTTTTTAAAACAATAAACATTGCTGAAGAGTGAAGGTCATTAAAAAAGACAGTGTCATGAGAAAAACTATCCTTTTGACTCTGCATCTTATTGCAGGCACGTTTACCCATGTTTGTCAAAATTTTGTATTTTAGGCACTAATTTCTCTTGAAAATGAATCCAGTTGTTTTAAATATCATTGGTATTTCTGTATACATATTTTTAAAATGTCTATTAGAAAAAGACCAATGGCTTTTAATAATATGACATTTATAAAGTCCCCTATAGAATGATAATAGTGTTGTAAATTATTTGAGTTTGACTTACTGGATGCTACTTGTAGGTAACCTTAGGCTAAAGTTAGTTTCATCTAATAAGTATGTATAGGATTATTATGTAAAAGTCAGTGTGCCATAAAATGTAATTTATTTATTGATTTCACTGGTTAACTTGCTGCTATGAATTTGTTTATTCTGCATAGTCAAGTGGAAATAAGTGAAATGATTCCATATCATTAATGTTAGAATATGATTCATCAAGTCAAAAGATGTATCCATGAAAAAAACAATTTAAAAGATGTTAAACTTGAAGCATATGACAACCAATCATGTGGAAACTTTAATAATTCTTCACTGATTCATGTCTGTTAAAGTTTTTATAACTTGCAAGAGAAATTATGTCTAATGTTTGTTTATTATTATTATTATTATTATTACTGGAAGCAAAGAATATAAAAAAAAACAAGTTTTAATCCGAGTTTGTGCAAATCTGATTAACAAATTGTTTGTAAAGTTGTGGAGGTGTTAGTCAAGGACAGAAATCATAAATTTATTTTCCTTTTTATCAAATTTGTTTGTCATCTGTGTTTATAATAAAGCAAGTTTATTCCAAGTTTTGGTCAAATCTATGCTTGACATCCAATAAATTGCAAACATCTCTAACAAGTGACAAAACTTAATTCAGTTTAACTTTGAACAAAATCAATCATCAACATTTATCAATGTTTTCTGGACCATTATCTGAACTGTTTTGTTAAATTTTATTTTAATGAAAGATGATAATAGTTATGTCTTTAGAAAAGGCTCCAAAACTGATCTGTGGCTGTATTGCCTGTAACATTAAGAAGTCCTTAATTGTTGGGATATTTGAAGATAATGGTATATATTTTTCCTATTAACAAGATGTCTAAGTCAAACTTTTTATGGATTATAACACTATGTGATTCTCTTTGCTTAACAAAGTCAATATGAAGGAATTAGGTATATAATGAGGAATTGCCAGAATTCTGGCATTTTAGAAATGATTAGCCCAGTTAGTGTATTAATTGCCATTTTTTGATTATCTTTTTTTCCTTGAAGAAAGAAGTTTCCTTTCTTTCACAGAATACACTTAAGGAATGCAGAATGAATCAGTCAAAACGTGTTAAACAATAACAAGTTTATGAAGATATCCTATTTTCTTAACAATTCTGACTCCTTATTGTTTATCTTATTAAAATTTGTTAGCTTTATAAATATTCAGATTTCATCAAAAATGCTCATTGAATAAAATAAAGTTTTCCTTTCCACTTGGATCATTAACAGATTCAAGGATGATAAGATTACATGACTTTTAGAAGTGTATATTTTCCATGAAGAAAGTTCAATAAGGAACATCAAAAATTTAACTTGTTTCAATAAAATCAATATTTTATGTATATTGATGAATATTAGATTTTAAAAATAGTTCATTGACTACTAGGGATATTGTAATGTAGAGATTATCTCTACTTTACCAGGATACTCACTAGGTATCATTCTATTCAGAACTATAAAAGGAAAGGATTGACACCCTCTTCTACTTTTTGCTCACTCAGAAACAGGATGCAGTTGGTAGCAGACATAATCCAATGTTCCCTTCTAGTTAATTTCAAACCAACTATATAGAAACGTAACATAGACATGATTTACGACATGACATGCTACAGCAAAGTAATTAAATGTTTTCTTTTACTCAAATGAAATGCAAGCACTACACCTGCTCATATTCAAACCTCATGTCTGAAACTCCGTAATTTTGCCTACTGAGACTCTTGAAATACTTCATTAGGTTAAACACATGTTTTAAGAGGCAAGAGCGCTTCAAGGCCTGTTGAGCGTCAGTTCAAAATGATGAGCGTTCAACATGACCAATCCTCAGCAAAATAATAGAAATTGTAAGAAAAATATGCACTCTCTTATGAGGATCATCACTAAAAATGCATCAAGACCATTATCTCCCTTTTGACAGGTAACAATCTACGTGAGGGCCATATGACTTGGCTTACTATAGACAAAGACACAAGCCTGGTGCATTCTCTTTGAAGGAAGCAAAGAGATACCACAGAACTGAACTGTGTCTACTTTAGGGACGTCACTTTCACATATTGTCCAGAACAATTTGTAATATATATATACTGCATGTTTAGTATATGTATACTCAAATTTTGCATTCATCAATTTAGGTAAATAAACTGGGCAGAAATGAGTTTTATTTTTACTTTTATTTTAAGAATGTCTGAAATCTTTAGTTAATGACGTAAAACTCTTTTTTTCTTCTTTTTTATTAAGGATTAACTTTAGATATCTTTCAAATAAAGCCAAATCTTAATTCAAAGAAGACGTTTAAGTTATTTCATTTTTATTTTTTTTACTAATTCCGTGGAGGAGGTACCTAAATCAAATTCTGAATTCAGACACATGTTCTCTTGCTCATAAACGAGAAAAATTAGCTATTTTCTTTTTTAAATAGCTTATCTACGGTTTTTAATCAAACTTAAGACACTGGGGGTGGGTGGGATTTTTTTTCCTTAGTCAATATTACGTCTCCGAATTTAGATTGAAATAATTTCTAGTTGGTCAGCACCTTTGTTCTTCTGGAAGCAATGTTGGTTGCTAACGAGTTGGCGTATTATCATTTGGCCTCCATAAGTAAATAGTTGTCTACGAACAAAGTAAATTGATCAAAATAAATTTATATGGGTCATAGAAAGAATTCTCGTTATTCATCGATACGGTTTCAGATCAGATTAGTTTGACATTTAAAACATGGCGCCCACCTTACATTCTAAAGGAGTAAAAAATGAACAAACACTTTAAGTCCTAGTTTCCGTTGTGAGAGACGAATGTCCTAACAATAAAATTTCACTGTTATTGTGCAATAAAAGGGAAGCGGGTTAAAGCATTTCTTGTTGTCTATAGGGATTTATCAATGTACTGAAACGAGGCATTTTAAAGACCATATTTTACATAACTGTAATAAAATAGTGTGAGGGTAGGTTCTTTTATGATTTAATAACGGATGTCAAAGAAATTTCTTTGATGTTTTTTTTTAAATAAATATTTCAAGCATTTAACGCTGCTCATACCTAACATTATAAATCAGGCTTTGAAGTTCTGTATAAATCTATACTTCTTAAAAATTATATTATCTAAACGATAGATAGTCAAACATTTTCCACATTCATTTTAATCAGAACAATTAAAAATAGAAGTTTGTGATAATTAGGATTCTTACGCTAGGAGAAGCATACATTTTGTATCTAAGAATAGAAAAATAACGGGATGAAAAAATCGAAAATACGTTAGAAAATACGTTGGAAAATAATGGTCAGTCAGAAAGAAAATATCAAATTTGTCACGTTTAGAATTTTGTTTGCAGCGGTTGGTGCAATAAAATTCTGATGATTGAGTGAATCCTTTAATTAGAATCCATCTTTAGACGCCTCGGCGGGGTTTAAATGGTTATGAATCTTGTCTAGTTCAGCATTACTAAAGAAGCAAGTTTAATACTCATTGGATAATCCATATCTATACCCTTGTACCAAAACTAAGCTAAGATTAACAAAATCAAAACAATAAAATCCATCATTTTAGAGTAAACAAAATTGTTATTTATTTATTATATATAAAAATGCTTCTTCGATTAAATTCTCTTTTCGTTTCGATTTTGAAATATTCTTGATATTTTTTTAAAAAAGTTTTATTTCATTTTTCACCCCCTTTTTTTTCTTTTATTTAATCAAAATTCATCTGATAGTTATCCTGGATATTTTTCTTATCTTTTGAAATAATTCAGAAAATAGACAAAAGAACTGAAGATTAAAAAAAATAATCTGCCCATAAATATTCGCTTAACTCCATAAATCAGTAAAAGATGATTGTATGATTTCAAATCTATCCACAAAACAATGCAAGTTTTCTGGGTTCAAGTATTTTATAGTTAAATGTGGTTGGAAATTTGCTTCTGTTTGGCTCAAGTAAACTGACAGCTTTATTATGATTGTCATTTTGCTAGCTTTAAGAATGAGCCTTGATGAACAGCAGCCAAGCAAGTTTGAAAAGCTCATAATTCGATATTTCTTAATATTTTTTTCATTAATTTTAATTAAACTCTTCATTAGCTGTTAAGGAAATTGATTTTCATCAACATTTTTATTTTCTATTTTGCACATTATTAAGGATATGAAGTTGTCTCGAATATTCTATCGTTTTTCAGAGCTCGAGTTTTTCTACTTTTTCGTGACATCAAGCAGCTGAGAATGTGACTTTATAACCGTTTAAACGATATTCCGTCAACATTGTAGCGAATGTTTAAATGGAAGCACAAATGCTTCTAATGTGATATTTTTTTCATTTTTCTTGATTTACTTTCATTTTTCTTTTCCAATTTTTTAAACAAATCACTGACTACAGTCGTTTTCAGACATTTTTTTAGAAGGATGACTTTTTAAGGAAGGGCTGCCATTTTTCTTAATGAACGAGTTTTAAAAAGTATTACCTATTTTATTTAAATAGTCACCTCATTTGGAATAAATGAATTAACACTGTATTATGAAGATATTTTAATTCTTCAAGCAAGTAGTTTGAAATTTTTTCTATTCAAATTTAGCCAATTTCAATGCTATAACATTAACAGCTATTAAGTTAAGATGTACATTACAAAAATTTCTAAATTTCTTTATAGTATTTATATTAATTTGGTCAGCTATCTATTGCTTTCAATTCAATTTGTAGTTTCTACTATTTGTCGACATAATTGGCTACGCTTTGGTGAACGATTTTTATGGCTTACGTCAAACAAATTTGACTAATTATATTAGACAATTCACTCTGTCGCGCTTTCATTTTAGTCCTGCTGTGTTTGACACCAATATAGATTAATCAATAATAGTATGTTTTTTTTTGTGCAAGCACATTGTCTTTCCTTGACATTAGCCTCCCTCTTGCTATGTGACATTTCAAAAGTTTAAACAAAAGGCTCGTTTGAGTCATCATAGACATTACAAATGTTTCATCATTCTTTTGCATGACAGCTCTCCAAGGTTTCTGGTATTAAAAGAAAAAGCATAAAACCTTTAGTGCTCCACGTTTTTTTTTCTTTTAAAGATGTCTGAATCATATAATGCCGAGTAACCTTTTTTTATTTTTCAGTAAAGTTGTATTACTTCAATAAAAACAAGCCATTAATATGAAAATGCTTCATCAACGAAAAACGTTGCAAATGTATGTCTAGACTGTTATTTAACTTCGCATT
Organism: Acanthosepion pharaonis; assembly: GCA_903632075.3. Taxonomy (NCBI): domain Eukaryota; kingdom Metazoa; phylum Mollusca; class Cephalopoda; order Sepiida; family Sepiidae; genus Acanthosepion; species Acanthosepion pharaonis. The sequence goes on along the minus strand of CAHIKZ030004732.1, from coordinate 551,675 downwards.
TATAATATTTGAGGAATATTTGAAATAATTGGCCATATGTTGTAATGCAATTATTAGATTTAAGGCTGTAAATTTTAAGCATTAATAAGCATGAAGGAAAAAAAAAATTTCGACATATTTTTAAAAATCAAAATGTGGTTTGGAATATCCGCCAGGAAATACCAGATATCTAAATCGAATTTAATGCTAATTAGAAAAAAATATTCTTTAAAATAAAATGATCTTATGTGACCCAATATGTACTGGGTTAACCCCAGATAATACCAAAATATACTCAGTATCAAACCAGAGAATTAATGAAGCCAGATGCATCAGCGACTTGAACTGAAAAGTAACCTCATAGCTACCAGGTACAGATTGGCGTCTCACTTGATATAAATCCCCCTCCATTCCGTCGTGTAAACTGGTAGTCGACTCAGCTATACTTACGATATGCACGCGTGGAGTAACCTGATATCAGAAAGGAAAAAGCCTCTAACAATCTCATGAGAAAAAGAGTCCACACTCGGAGAACCCCACCACACAGTCGCCGATATTAATGAAATTCGGAGGTGAATAAACAATAGATTTACATATGAGATATTAAGAGCCGTGTTCCTATTAGTTTGTATAGCAATAACATATACGCAAATTTCAAAATTTTTTTTTAACAACACCGGAAAGTATATGTCCTTTACCATATGTCTTCTTTGGAACCTAACAAATAAAACCCTGTTTACACTATTAACAAATTGAAAAGTAGTCGTTGTTGGAAAAATATTCTGAGGTACAAAATAAATGATGCAGTTTTTATCAGGACCTCTGAGTATGCAACATTAAGGCTTATCTTATTAGCATGAAAATTTTGAAGTCTACCCTTAAAATAACCAACATAGATTTGGTCATAAGAAAAGATCCATATATCTAGAGAGATTGTTCTTGCGCTGAGTGATACGAGAAATTAAAATCACTTGAATTCAAAAGAGCTATCTGTTGGAATGATTGTGATCCTGGGACAAAACACCTTTATTTGATTACACTGATTAAAATAATTGCTACGATGGTATTTGGAAAAATCTAATTGATGGTTTGGTGAGTTCAACTGTACAATATTGGAGTGTTAAAATTTCTAAGAAGCATGATGAGCGTCCTAATTTTTAGCTGAAGCCTACAGAGAAGAACACCAAGATTTCCCACGGAGTTGTGAAATTCAGTTGCATTCTGAACAACCTCAGAAGTATCCATGATTAGCTGTGCACTTGTACAACTGAACCTCTCTAAGAATATGTTGCAATCTATTTCTTTGATTGCATCAATCATTCTTTGGAGCAAAGATGCCTCATTTATAGAGCTCCTAATAGTTGATCTTGGGAGTGATTTCCAATAACCTATCATCTTTTCTACTCATATCAATTTGCCTTCAAGAATATAATTGGTTGGCTGCTGTAAAGGCTACAAAAATAATTCTACCTTGGTGGCCTCAGAGGTAAAATTTGCCCTTATCTGCCATTTGTGAGGTCAAACATATTTTGTACTTAATGACAAAATCATTATCTAACTTCATTTTGCTATAAATCGCTTAATTAGGTAAAGTCTATTATCTGTATATAGGCGTTTTTCTCAGATCAATGATTAAAATAGCTTCGAACGAATAAATCCTTCAAATCTTAAAGAAAACAACCCTTTGGCGCTACACAATCACAAAGAACTATACTAAATAATAAACCCACATCAATTGAGCACTTCCAACAGAAGCAACAAGAAAATGGGCAGCTATTTACGCTATTTACATTGTTCGGACTGTTGACCTCATCTTTAATGTCATATTCACAACGTTTCAGCCATTGTACGCTCCGGCCTTCTTCGTTGGAATTTTGAACCAAACCCCTTTATTTAGTCCACAGGAATAGATTATTTTAATTCCACTTGCCATTCCATTTCTGGATACTTCAGTATCAGTTAATTCCCTTTAGTAACTCAACTTTCCAAGTTTTATTCCCTCTGCTGTAGCCAGAGATTGAACTCAAAACGCTTTGAGTTAAATCACACAACGCTTTTATCCACTGAGCCACATATCCTTGAGGACATCTTAAGGGTGAATAGGTTGTTTTTATGCACGTCAGCGGTCACCAAAATGTTGTGTGGATTCACTCGCATCATAGAAGCAGTAATTAGCTTCGTGCTCACGGAGATAAAAATATACTTGACAGGAAATAAAACGTACACAAATGACAGGAAAAGCATGGTATAAAAAGCATGGTATGTTAATGGTAGGAAAAGCATGGTATGTTAATTTCATAGAATTTATTTATACTTTTTGTGTGTATTGGTGTGTGTATTTTTAGGTTACAATTGTTTTATGGCACATGTGATAAAAGGGAGAATTTACTTACTACAAGCCAAATATCAGAGAGAAGCCGGAAACGTATTGCCCGTTCCAAGGTTCGTGGCGAAGAGATTGAATTTAAAGTATTTTGGCGGGATGTCCGTATTTCCGACAGGAACAGTTTTTGTTGCATGCTGGGAGTATTTTTATTATTTTTAATTCTATTTAATTTATTTATACAACGTTTTTATGTTATTGTTTTATTTTATTTATAATTTTCATTATTATTATTATTATTATTTTATATTTCATTTTATTTATTATAATAATAATAATAATCCTACACATCACCTTAAGAAAGCCGGAACGTACAACAGCCGAAATGTCATGAAATTACATAAAATGACAAAATGGCAATAAAGATGAAGACACCAGTCTGAATGATGTAAATGGTGTAAATAATTACAATACCTCATTTCAGAAATATAAAAAATGAGTAGCATATGTAAATAGAAGAGAAAAATGATATAATACAGCTGGTAACATTTCAAACTATCAAAAACAAAATGTTTGGAAGGAAACTCTCACTAATGCTAGAGGGATAACAGTGGAATTGAAGTCTTATTTCCTGAAAAATTGTTTAAAAAAAGACTTTATATAAATTCCACCTGACAATAACTGTTCGGGCAGTGAATGCAAAATGTTTCCTGTATGGAAACGGCTAATGTCACCATTTACCATATAGACTTTGATAAAGTTTGGTTACTTCAGATCACCTTTAAGGTCAATTACACACTATACCACAGTGTCTTGTGAGTTTAAATACCAATCTAACGAACTTATTTTCTCAGTCCATTTTGCTAAAGTTTACTTCATTTGGCTAAAAATGACTTGGGGCTCTTTGAATCTCACATAGTTATATATAATTACTTAAGATATTACGAGTAGCCATAAAAAAAATGAGACCCTGCAGCTTACTGTTTGACCGCGACACACACACACACACACACACACAAAATCAAATAAAAACTTTGCTATGTTAATATAGATAGCGTTTGATCGTGTCTCTAAGTAAACCTCAAAAAATGAAATTAACCATTCAAGAGTTTAAATGCATTCTCCGCCTACTACCAATTTAAATTTCAAGGTCGAATGTTAAATAACAAAGAAGAAAAATAGTCTCGTTTTGGATTTTGCAGCTGCAGGTGGACGCAGGCAGCAGATTTTTTTGTTTTCAGCCGTTTGAGTCGTCTGCCTTTTTTCTTTCTTTCTTCTTTTCGGCAGCTGTAGTTGACGAACATTTTGTCATTCTATCATTAATTTCAGTTGGGAACTTTTTTGTCGAACATAAAAGAAACAATCTCTTTTTTTATGTCTAAATAATTTGATATCTTAACTTTTGTTGGCATGGGTCCGAATTCACAATAACTTTCTACATGTCAAAATAAAATAAGAAGAATGATTTTTTTTCATAGTATTCTATTTAACTACTTTCTTATAATCCTGCGTTAGCGACTACGTTACAGAACACTTTTTTATAATAATACCATATGTTGTTATAGAATGTATTGATGTAATACACAGTGTATGGTAGACAAAAGTATCTTTTCCTGGGCTCAGGATACCTCAGATAGCTATCATAAATATCTCATTAGTGGATTATTATCTGGAAATAAAACCAGAGCACACGACAAATAGCTAAACTATCAAAATAGTTGACAGTGAAAGTGCCAATTCTTACCATATCACCGAAGTTAATCAGCTTCGACTTTGAACTCAGAAAAACACCAATGCTTAATAGAGTACCAGTACCAGATAACTCTCGATTACATTTGGTCTTAATTGGGTGTTTTATAAATGCAGCCTTGTCAAATTTACTTTTTCACAAATATTTAAATATTCAGACTGCACACCGAGAGAATTAAAAACTGAATCTCTGCTCAATTATGGAAGCTGTAGAATTGCTTTTTTCTTTTTTTAAGCATTACGTCAATCCAACTGATCATGCTTTAACAGATTGTCAAGTTTGCACCTTATTTCATGCTTGAAATGTAACTCTAATGAGTTAAAACTTTCTGTTCTTTCAAAGCAAGGGTTTATTGCAAAAAATTCTTTCAAAATTTGAGAAAGATGAAATTTTACTTTATTTTAAAGTTGTCTTAAAAAAAATCTGAACCTCGCTCCATTCTTGAAATATGTTTAATTTTGGGGAGATACTATTTTGCTTAAGAGCTTATTTTACCGGTCTCGGTAAAATAGACCCTCGGGTTATTTTGCCGGTGAATATTTGTATTATTACGAAGGCAGGTAATGTTAAAAATAACAACACACAGATTTAGAACAAAAGTTTATTTATTTTCACCCTGAATTGTTAAGACAAATTTTTTTTCCATCATCAATTGTTAAAAAGCAAGTTAAAATCATTTATTCATCAATTATTAAAAGAAATATAGAAGTCCCAGAATATTTTAAGCGCTTCAGACATAAGTCTCTGCAAATCCAAAACTTGACGTTTGGCCATGGTTCTCTTGCCAATACACTTCAGGTGAACCCACTGAATACAACAGTCACAGAATCCATGTTGTTCAAGTCCTATCTACACAGCTTACACAACCACAGCGCTGACGATGCCATGTTTGAGCTGTTCTACTGTCTCTACAACATAGTGGATTGGTAACTTTTCAGTTTTTCTTCTAGTTCTAGTAAATCAACTGAAAGTATCTCCAACACTGAGTTCCACGCTATACTGAATGTATATTGTTTATTATTTTATGAATATATATAATATACTCTTAGTTCTAAAAATATTAGCCTTGGTGTCTATTTTACCGGAACCGACAAAATAGCCTAATTTTGGAACTAATTCGAGCCTTGTCATACCTATAAGCTTCATGCTAATAAAAATATAATAAATCACATTTATCTATACTATTATAACAGGAACCCTGTCAGTGTTTAGTAATGACTGAGAAGATAGTAGTTAAATAAATAGTAGGCGAGAGTCTGAGTGTAGGTAGCAACCGATTCATTGTATATGTAGGTGTGTTCATATTTGTAAAATACTTAACATTTTCCGAACCGGCACTCTGAACGGAAATGTATCTCAAAGATTACTCGTATGAGACATTAAATGTGAAAATACCAAAAAGTCTAAATATCTGCTTATCGGTAAACTAGTTAAAATCACATCGATCAACGGAATTGTTCTCACGGAAAAATGCGTGGGCAGGAGTATCGATTCGCAGATCAAACCGGATGGCACAGATAATGGATTTTATGTTTTTATCGAAAAGTAATGTGTGGGTATGCCTTTTCCAATACTCCCCAACTGGCACAAGATGTGCAAGTTTATTGATTATGTGTTTTACACCCCCCCATATATATATATATATATATATATATATATATATATATATATATATATATATATATAAGACAGAGCACACACACGCGCATGCGCCCAAGATACTGTTAAACTGAGCCAAATCACGAAACGTCTTGTATATCTTGAAAGGAAGAGAATATTTTTAAGCAAATGAAAACAACGCTATACTGATATCAATTATCTGTTCTCTTTAAGGAAATCTTTAATGATGAATAGGATAAATCTCTCTTTGTTGCCTGTCACATAAGCAGACGCTGTGTGTTTCTCTCCGCGCCGGACTTCATATCATGATGACCGATCTATTCTTCTCTTTTCCATTCAGAGAAATGTCGCTCCAACAGTTATCCTAAAAAACTTTGTTATCCCTCCTTCGATGAATATTTCTATATCCAGTCCTTTAAGTGTTTACAACTACATCGCGCAGGGAGAACCTCGAAGCAATGTAATGGTTAGCAAGCTTGCCTCGCTAGAACAATTACCACTGAGTAATGAGTTCGATACTCACTGGGTGCCCCATACTTTCGGCCTTGTGCCGCATCTAAGCTACGCTTGGAAAATCACAACAATTACATCGCGCATGCAATTCTTTTAACGATCCTTTTGTAGTAAACTAAACATCCATGTATATAATTGTTTCTTTCGACTGTAACTAAAAATGTCTTTAATCAGGTGTACAGATCAGGGGTTGCTTTATAACACGTTTAAATGTCAGTTGCTAAACCGACGCTTATCGCTTACACAGAATCCGAAAACGCCATAGAATCTGTTAATACTTGTTGAAACAGTCCAAATTTATTTCTTGAATTGCGTTGCTTCGACATTAATTACAAATCTTTCGATAACCTGTCACTTTCTAAAACCAAAACTGGAATGTAGTACTTTCTTATCTATTCTACAAAACATAATGTGACTATATATTTACTAATTCGGCATCATGATTTCTACTTAATAATAAAATTATTGTTATCAATGTTTATAGAGGTCATTAATCGAACTTATTTTGTGTTGCCATTGTAATGAAGTTGTGCCGATTAATGATAACATATACGGAATAATGAATAACATGAGACTTGAAACTTTCATTACTAAATATTACGTTTTATTTCACTCTGCTACTTCGTCAGTGTAAACAACCCTGTCGCTCTTGGTTTAAAACGTGGTCCTTATATTCTTGTTTTCGATGTCTGAGAGACTGCCCGGCTCCTCTCTGTGGATGTTGTTTATATAATGTTAGTAATATCGTGTGTTTCTGTTGGGAATAATACGAGTCTCCGGAAATACCCACAACAAAATGGCGGACTCGTGAAGAAATGAAATGAAACAAGAATCAATATATATGATTTTCTAAGCGTGGCTTTATATGTACGTGGATGATGTTGGTGCACAAAATTTAATAGAATCAGCGTTGTAACAAAGTTGAGCTGATACAGAATTTCTACAGAGTGTCGAATGTATGTTTGAGAATTTTGCTATTAATATAATTTTATATCGTACTAGCAAATTCTTAGTGTTGTTCGAGTGACATCGTCGAAGAGTGAAAATAAGGACACTGAGTTGCCTTTTAAGGTATGTCACACTTTATTTGATGAGCCTAGAAGAAACAGTGTTGAATAAAGTTGAATAGAGTTCCATAGAAAACAAATGTAAGCAGATTCGGAACTCGAAAATCTAGTAATGAACAAAGTTGAAAGTAGATTGAACAGAAAGTTTATATAATACCGCTGATGAGAAGGGAAAAAGTCGGTAAAGTATACGCAGAAGAAAGCTGATAGGATGATGTGTATAATACTAACCGGAAGAGTTGATTCTCACAAAACAGGAACCAGAAATGTTGACGTCAGTAAAAATGAATAAGGCTGAATCAGTTGAGAATATGTTCATAGTAACCGGAACAGTCCATGTTCAAAATAGGAAGATTCAGTCAGTAGACATGCGCAGAAGTCTACTTTAGTCAATAGACGTGCGCAGAAGTCTAAACATGCCAATGTTCAAGGACGATAAACTGAGTCGATGGACATGCGCAGATGAAGTTAAGAATAGTCTAAGTCAGCAGAAAGCGCGGAAAAATCTGGAACAGTAGATTTTTCGAAGAAATTAAGCTGTGAGCACAGGAAAAAATATGTCCGCCAATGACAATCGTTTGGCATTTTTACGCCAAACGATCATGTGCTCTGGAGAGGATTGGTATACGACCAGCATGATTGCTTTGAGGTTAAGATGCCGAAGAACTCCAGTGAAGGTTGATATTGCGACCAATAATGACTGCTATGCGTAGTAAACGGCAGATTGTACTCAGAAGATATCTAGGCCGTAGATGAACGCAGAAAGTCCCGGAACGAATGTTTCCTCACAGTGGTACAGGACCTTGAACAAACGCTTAAGATGCCGGAACGAGATGTCGTGGCTGTGAGTGCAGGTACCATTGAGAAACGCTGGAGAAACCGGATCAAAAAGTCGAGTACTGAGAGTGCAGAAGAATACCGTTGAGAAACACTGCAGATGCCGGAACGAGAGGTCGTGTGCTGGGAGTGTAGGTACCGTTAAGAAGCACTGTAATTTAATTTTGTCGAAAACAAAGATTTTTTGAGATGTCTGGCGGTTGAGATCAAGTCGAGCATAATGATGCTGTTTATGGAATCCTCCATACTTGCCTTTCACCCACTACGGGAAGATGCACTCTTCTCCAAATTAACCTTTAACCAATCATCACTTCACTTTCCCAAACTCAACTTCCCATTGGTTAAAATGACACAAAAATGTAGCAAGTTGAGACAAATCCTTTTTTCCCGCGCAGCTGTCTGGAGCCTATTTGAAAATCCAAAAATCTATAAAAATTAATCGCTCGACTTAATTCAAGTCAGTTAGACACTGAGTTTCAACTGATGCCAGCATACTCCACGCGTGCCAAAACACTGACTCAATAACACTACCAACCTCTCATTAACTCAACACAACTCGCATACTATTGCCGCGTGAAGAAACTTACAATTTACTAAAAAAGTGACATTATCACTACGAAATAGTAATTGTACATTTAATCAATTTTAGCATATCAGTCAAAGGCACACAACTCTTTCTAACTTGAATCAACACTTACAATTGTCACACACATACACATTATTATTTGAACTCGCACAATTGCAGAAATCAAACATTTTAATTTCACAAACTTAAACCATCAACATTAACTCCCAAAATCTCTGCATGGACACTCTTTGCAATCTTATCTCACTTGCTACATTTAACAAGCAACCTATCATCACTTTGTGTATGTCAAATATATATATAAATTCATGTTATTGTTGAAATCTATAACTATGTTGTTTTTTCCTTGATTTCTTCAAGTTGTATTGTCTTCATATGTTCGTTTAATTTATTTGTTGTGGATAAATGCATAATGTACACGCACATTTTAGGCCTTCACACAATTTCATCTTCTGACACAGAAAAATAATAATCACGTCGTAGTCACCTACTTGTAGCGGGCGTTAGTACGATTTTTTTTTGTATTGTGGAAACACGTGTCTCCCGAAATACCCACAACAAAATGGCGGACTCGGTATGTGAGTCCACGTGAAGAAATACAAAAAAATAACAAGAACCAATATATAGGTATAAACAAATGATAACGTATTAACAATAAAGGTACATAAGTGACAAAGGCAATGTAGCACAAGTGGGTTCTAAATGTGTGAATGTGTGTACGTACGTGTGTTGTGCATGTGTGGTTAGTTCGTGCGTTTCCCAAAGGTAAGCGCATTCTCCGCGAGAGATTCACATGTTGACGAGTAAGCGGATAAAGTAAGAAGAGCCTAGAAAAAATTGTCGCAGAATATTTATAGTCCAGAGAGCGTCTCCTAGGAGCGGTTTAAAAACATTAGGAGTAGGTAATCCGACAATAATTTTCTCTCGTATTTGTTGTTCCCACGCTTGCAAAACTGAATGCAGCTACATTTTCACATTATTCTGCATTCAGCGGTCGGGAGTAACTTCGTCAAACCTGCACTTAGTTCTCTTGGTGTGAAATTGAGTGCAAATTCTATTTTAGCACAATACTACACCATAACCATAGAATATCTCATGAGCAAGCAAGAGATATTAGGTGTTTAATACGTTGTTTTTTTATTTATTTTGTTTCCTGATAGTTTTATTTGGATGTTCACTTTTAATAATTTTAGAAGGAGAATTCTTTTTACCTGTATCAATAGATAAACATTTTAGATTAGTCTTGCAGACAATTTAACTAATGCAGCTGCAAAATTACTTAAATATTACCGTTGTTTGTTAACGGTAATATTTTGATTTATTAAGCTAATTATTAAAGTAATGTTATTTTTGAAAGCGTGATTAACAGTTCGAGGCTAGTTTCTATGATTCACATATTGGTCTGACCCAGAGCATTTCATTTCCCTAATAATTCTGAGCAACATACCTCTTTATTTGATTTATTCTAAACTTCCTCATCTCGCTTTTGTATTCTAATCCTGTCTGAAGATATTTCTTTTCACTCGTCTATTAGGAAAGAACCCCTTATTCATATTGAGATTCACTTTGCCCTTTGGAGTGAAATCTTTAATATTCTTGTTGAAAATTGTGCCACCGAAGGTTTCTTATTTGGTGAAAGCCGGCATCGATGCTTTCGTGCCATTTCGGAAATATCAAGTGAAACTGGAATCTTCTTTTTGCTTCACTGCTGCCTGTTCAGCTGCTATAGCCCACAGGAATCACTTCTTCCGACGTGATAGCTCGGATCATAACGGATACCTCTTTGTGTCCACTCGTAATAAATAATTATAAGGCTAAGTCGTTGTTCGCTGATAATGAGATACCGTATAGCCTCCCACAAGTTTGGTTTTCGTAAATACTGGTGGCTTTTTACACAAAACTAAACCTTCAATCTCTCTTCTCTTCAATCCGTTTGAAGTGTTGCCATTTACTACTGAATGTGCTCATAACTTCTCTTTGAATTCCATTCTCTATTCATCAGGTGTGTCTTTGCCTGATTTTCCACCTAGAACCTAGTCTCTGTGTGAGATACATATATTTTTTAGCTATAATTTCCAAACTACATCCCCACAAGACATGCGGACTTGATAGTATCCCTGTAAATGCCCTAAAGAAATGTGCTCCTGAACTGGTGCCTGTTCTCTCTATACTCTACAACAAATGCCTCGATACTGCTTGCTTTCCAGTTTATTAAAAATCCTCTTTTTTGTACTTCCTGTTTTTAAAAACTCTGGTGAACGTATCAGTCTTCTACCACTTTTTGGCAAATTACTAGATGCTCACTTAATATCAGGAAGAAACAGCTGAAGTTTCTGGGGCACATAATGAGAAAGGAGTGCCTGGAGAATCTGATACTCATGGGTCGAATAGAGGGAAAAGTGAGACAAGGGAAAACAACATGTGACATACCTGGCGGACTTAAGTAAATAGATGACAGAACGTGGTCTAGGGGAGGAAGCAGAGGGAAAGAACTTGTTGAGAGCTGCAAGGGATAGAGGGAAGTGGAGAGCCATGATCGCCTACGTCCTGAAAAGAACATGGCAGATAAAAAGAAAAGAAAGACTAGATGCTCTAATCAAATCCGAATTGGTTAAGTATTTCACTTCGCCAGGTTTTCTTTCAGGCAAACAATACGGCTTTCGCTTCTGTCAACCACCGATGCGGTAACGGTTATTATCCAAAGAGTCTGTCAAGCTTGAGATGATGGCGAAGCTTCGACAGAGTTTCGGATATTGTTTTTTCTTTCCCACAAATTGTGCAATGAAAGCTATGTTAAATGGCCACTTTTCCAGACCTTTTCATATTAATGTGGCTGTCTCTCCGTCCCAAAGGCTCTATCTTTGGACCTACATTGTTTCTTATCTTCATTAATGATCTTCTCGATGCCATCCGTTCCCAACTCAGTTGCGTGATTAGCATAGATACTATTTGCTTCTGTCTTAATTGTAAGTCCGATAGGTTTGATGAAGTAAAACTAGCAGCTAATCTGAAATATTATCTTCAATCTGTTGTTAATTGGGGTAAGAAATAGCTTGTTAATTTTAACGACTCCAAAACGAAATTACTGTCTTTTAATCATCTTATAGAACTGTTTTTGCTTTCCATCAGTATGACTGATGCTAACCTCCAGGAGAGCACCTTCTTTCGTTTTATCAGTCTCACATTTCCCACTGACATGAAGTGGAACGATTACATTGAATCAATTGCTAGCTCTGCTGCAAGGAAAGTTGGTTTACTGTGCCGTGCTAGACAGTTTTCTATCTTACATATTTATAAGTCTACTATTCGGCCTTGCTTTGAATATTGCTACCATATCTGGTGCTTCTATATATTTAAAGGTTTAAAGTAGCTGCAATGTTATTGGACAAGACTTGGCATCTTGGCTTCAGTCACTTTCCCACCACTGTAACTTAGGCTTTTCTATAAATATTTTCATGGCAATTGTTCTGATGAGCTTTCCTCTTTGGTACCTCAACCCCATGAGGTTAAGCGTATTACGAAATTAGCAGTTATGTAAAAGTACTAGTGAAATAGCTAGAGGCAACCGTAAGTTATATTTTAATAGTTTCTTCCTTCAAAATCCTTACCTCTGGAACTCTCTTCTTGCTTCTTGTTTTCCTGTCAACTACGATCTTCAAAATTTACAGTGAATCCTCGGTTCACTAATTTAATTCGTTCCTGAAGGCCATTCTTAAACCGAAACTATTTTTCCCAATAGGAATCAATGTAGAGAAACAATATTATAGTGCAATAAAATTGGGAAAGAAAAGCACAGCACACGAATGTATACAACACGGCAGTCGACTCAGAAATGATTCCGCTCGTGTTAACACGGTTCGGCTATGTTGTTCGATAACCGAGGCATTTTCACCTCGAATTTTCTGTTCGAAAACCGATTTGTTCGACATGTGAGACGTTCAAGAACCGAGCTTCCTCTGTAAATGCAATGTTAATCATCACCTTCTATCTCCTTTTTATTTCCTTTCTCCTCACTAACATTTTCTTATTTTCTTTCACTCTCGGTAACCCCTTACGTCTTAGTAGCATTGTTTCCTAGCTTGTAGTGAAATGTTGGAGAAAATAAATTTAGATAAAAATAATGGCATTTCAAAAACTCAAAATATTCAACTGAAACCATATGGATCTATGAATGTCTTGTATAATCCACTAAATTGTATTTTACTAAATGACTGAAACAAAAATCCCAATTTTAATCCAATCGTATTTGTGTAAGTCACCGAAAATGATAATGAGGTAAATTTAATTTCTAAATTTTAAAAGAATTAAATTCATTATTTTTTTACAAGTTTTCGTCTCGCCTTCCATATTCAAAAATTAACCATAAAAATATATAATCTCAAAAGTTAAATAAAAATAAATTAATAATCTAACTTCAGTACTTTTGTCATGCCGAAATGACATGGGGGGATATAAAGTCGATATTTACTTCGTCTAGACATAATAATGGAGCATCGAGTGCAGATCGAACTCCGTTGCAATTCACTTCATGTCAAGTTTAATCATGTCAAGTAGTTTACCCTTTCACATTTTTCTTGCATTATCTTTCTTGATGTTTCCTTTTCGTCTCTTTCTTTATTCCTTCTTCCTCTGTGAATAAAACAGTGTTACTGGTCATACCAAACGTCGAATGAAACAAGCGTGTTTGAGGAAAAGACACGTGATACAGATTTGTCGAACAGAAGAGGCCTCTTTTCCTGTTTTCAGACATGTTTTTGTTGATAAATACACATGTCAAAGAAAAGGCCTCAAACTTTACATTTTCTACTAGATAGAAATATATGTAAAGAAAAGAATTAAAACTATCTTTTCTAGGCATAATTCAATGTGTCAATAATTCTTTTCTTTTTATACTATGTAACTTGAATTTTTATATAGCATTTTTTAACCTATCAGAAATAGAAAAGTGATTAAAGAAACTACCGAATGCACTTAGAAAGATTTTGAATGTAAAAACTGTATTTATTCTTAAATCGCTTCTTTGTATCTAACTTCGCTTGGATACGACAAACTAAAATCTCATAAATGAAAAAGGAATTATTCATAACGTTTACTATGTAATTTCGAATTTGATCTGGAGAAAATGATTTTTTTTACAGCAGCTTTTCATACCTGTGTAAAAAGTAAGTTACATAGTATTTGTATTATTGTATTCATCGAAAGAAACAAATACTAACAAATGGAAAATGTGCTACATTTCGATTAGAAGTGTTATTAGTACTGGCCTGAAAAAGACACTTGTAGATCAGATCATGCCATATATACCAATATATATGAATGTATAAGAAATTTATGGTTTAAAATTAATTGCTGGCAATAGTCATCTATTTTTTAAACAAATTGAAAAGAAAACAGAGGTGTCGAGTTTGTTACTTCCCTTTATCGGATGTGTTTCAGTCCCTATTGTAAAATCTGTATTGTTGGGTAACAAAAAAATTCCCCCTCTCCATCTCTCCCCCTCTCTCTCTCTCTCCCTCTCTCCCCCTCTCCCCAATTCTCTCCCCTTCTCTTTCCCCCCTCTCCCCAATTCTCTCCCTCCCTCTCCCCAATTCTCTCTCTCTCTCTCTTAAATGACGGCACTTATTCAACCTGGTTATGGTCAAAAGGTAGAGAGGGATGACCAGAAAACGCTGACTCGTTTTATTTGTCCTGTTTATTTCCCCCTACCTCATCTTCATCTGCCTCCTCCTTTTTATACTCTGTTTTTGCAACAGTTAGATATTTTTTTGTGTGACTAACCCATAAGTTTCATATTTGTCAAAATTTGAACTGACCTTAAGGACAAAAGTGCATCTGACAGTTTCATGTCCCCTTTTTTACATCCACCCCGCGGCTTTCTTTCGTTGATGCCGTCTACAGCAATGTTGCTATTGTACTCTGTAGCAATGTTGCTATTGTAATGTGCAGCAATGTTGCTATAATTGTAATCTGCAATCTGCCGCAATGTTTCTAATGCAGTGAGCACTCTCTTTTTAAGAAATTAAAAATTAGTACAAAGTAAAACTTTTATTCCTATTTCTTTTTTTTCACTTCAATCTAGTTTGAATGCTTCACTCGTTGGATCAATGACTCACGGGAAGACTCGTGACTCAAATACTGAGGTAGACTGCACATAATAACATTGTATAACTTTTAGACTATTCACATTACTTGGCGATCTGTTGTTGTCAACAGAAACTTCAACGCTTCCAAGTGTTGTGTAATAAATGAATATTTATTTATTCCTATTCAGACTTGTATGCTTATGTTGATTGAACACCATCTGGGAGTCTCTGATTAAGAAAGGACACTCAAAACTTTCACCAGCTGAGTACAGACATTAGGCTGAAGAACTATACTATGGGATTCTTCAACAGATATATAGCCTAATGGATTTAAACTTTGCTTAAAGCACATCTGGGTCCCTGGGTCGGCTAGTGCGGAAAAGTCATACTGTCTGTTTCGCTTACTGAAATGGACACTCGATGCGAAGGTGACGAGACTAGAAAGGATTAAATAAGATATAATGGAATGA
This sequence comes from Acanthosepion pharaonis, assembly GCA_903632075.3. NCBI lineage: Eukaryota > Metazoa > Mollusca > Cephalopoda > Sepiida > Sepiidae > Acanthosepion > Acanthosepion pharaonis. The sequence goes on along the minus strand of CAHIKZ030004732.1, from coordinate 536,447 downwards.
ATAAAGGGCTCTTTTAAAAAATTCCAGGAAATTCCGGGTTCGACAGAGCTGATGAGTACAAGATGAACACAGAATTGAAAATTATATTTATACTAGGATGATAGTTCAAAAATTCTCTCATGAGTACTAAATGAAAATATTGATTTAAAGAATCTGCCTAATTTTTTATTTTTTATCTATGCTGTAAATTTATGCACTACGGTATTTTGAAAATAGTACTTTTTTGCTCTTTTTCTTTTAACAAGTTTTTTTGTTTTTTAATTTTGATTTTTTTTAAACCACTTCCGAAATAAACCATGAAAATTGAAATGCATTTTAAATAGTTGAAATGCTTTTTTTGAATTTAAATTTCGGTTTTATTTGAAATATAATATCCTAAACTAAAAAGCTAATCCTAATTAAACAAGAAATTAATTTTCGTATATAAAGTTTTTAGAGACATTTTAAAATGTGATTTAACTCGCCACTCATCGACTCATTACAGACGAAAAATGTAAACAACAAATTTGAAAATACTTTTAAAATTCAATATTTAACCTGGAGATGTTTTGAAGTCATTTAGTAAATATAAGGGTAAATTTCTATTTTATTTCCCGAGCGCTAATATCCCTTCAAATGTTTTCAAAATAGTCCTTATTTCCGTGCAAATGTACTTGCTGAACTCGAATCAACAATTAGATCATGAAGAAACGTACCTTTTTGGATGTTAACGACCAGAAAAAAAATCGGACTTCTTCTCGGTCTTTCGTCAGCCATTACCGGCTTATTGAGAAGTAATTCACTGCCGAAAGATTTTTGGTGGAGTCATAAAATTTGGGCCTATTTACTTCTTTTACAAACTTTCCTTGCAGAAAATCACTACGCACTACCATAAAGAAATGTAATTTTTTTTTTTTTTTGTAAGTTTAGTTTTATTTATAACAAAAACAAATTAAATAATACAATAGAACCTTTTTCCGTTTCGAATAGCAATGACAAATTAAAAGAACAAATTAAATAATAAAAATAAAGCATTTTTTTATATTGTAAAATTGAAAATAAAACAAAAATTAATACACAAACTTGGTAAAGTAGAAGGGTTGATTGTATTATTTCATTTGTTTTTAAATTGTCCCCTTTTCTACACAGAAAACCCCACCCCTGACCTTAACAACTAACCCTAAAGATTAACTTTAGGGTTAGGTGTTAAGGTTAGGGGTAGGGTTTTCTTTCTGTGCAGAAAAGGAGACAAATTAAAAAAGATTAACTTTAGGGTTAGGTGTTAAGGTAAGGGTTGGGGATTTCTATATAGAAAAGAGTACAAATTCTTTAGGGTTAGGTGTTAAGGTAAGGGTTGGGGTCATCTGTGTAGAAAAGGGGACAAATTAAAAAAAATAATAATACAATCAACCCTTCTATTTTACCAAGTTTTTGCATTAATTTTTCCCCCAGGATTTAAAAAAAATGATTTTTTTATGTGTGTATAAACGTGTTGATTTTTGTAAATAGGAGCGGTAACTAGAGTAATTGTAATCTTTAAAGCATTTCCTCGAAAAGCCTCTTCGTAAGTACGACTATAAAACTAAAGTACCTAAAATTCAATAAAATAAAATAAAATGTTAAATTAATGAATAAGTATTGAAAATATCGTTTGAATCTGATACTTCTGTGGTTTATGGAAATTTTTTAAAACAGGATCAAAAGCGAGTTTTTTGCTTTCATTTCGGAAAAAAAAACGCATCCATTTTGATGATTATTACTTAACGTACATCATCTTTTTTTTTTTTTTTTTTTTTCAAGCTTTCTTTTTTTCCAACTTCTTTATATCGTTCTTTTCTTCGCTCCTCCAAATTGGAGATTCATAGCTTATGCCACTCGTACACTGACACAAACAAAGAGAAATTATGCTCAAATAGAGAAAGATTGTTTAGCAATCGTATGGGCCTGTGAGAAGTTTGACCAATATATCGCAGGACTAGATCAGTTTCGCCTATTGACGGATCATAAACCTTTGGTACCGTTAATCAATACTCAGAATTTAAACAACACTCCTTTGAGATGCCAAAAACTGTTTATGAGACTTAAGAGATATAATCCTGTAGCTCAATATATCTCTGGGAAACTCTTACTAGTATCAGATGCACTGTCCAGAAATCCAATACAGCAAACCAATAACACTACTGAGGAAGATGTTGAAACATACATAAACAGCATAGTAAAGACTAGATCAACTTCAAGCAGAAAAATCAAAGAAATTATCAATGCTACATTTAAGGACTCTATTCTACAAGAGGTTATTCATCTCGCATTAAATGAGTGGCCTAAGAAGGAAGATAGATTAAAGGAAGGAGTTAAACCCTATTTTAACTTTAAGAATGATCTATTGATACATCAAAAAAAATGTTTTATCAAGATCGCTTAGTGATTCCACAAAATCTCAGAGCAGAAATACTACGAGCAATACACACAGGAGATCTTAGATTAAATACATTCAGAGAATGGGCAAAAATGTCTGTATGGTGGCCGAAAATATTACGGGAAATAGAAGACTTCATCAAGGGATATGAATTTTGTAATTGACATCGCGCTTCAAATCCCTACGAAACCTTGAAACCAACCACTTCGCCAGATAGGCCTTGGCAGAAGGTGGGAACAGACATTCTAAAATTGGATGGAGAGTATTACTTAGTCGCAGCAGACTATTTCTCCCGTTACTTTGAAATAGTGAAATTAAGTTCACTAACAAGTAAAACAGTAATTGGAAAATTACAAAATATATTTGCGAGATGGGGAATACAGCAGAACTTTTGATGGGCAGGAAAATTAAAACAATTTTACTCAGTCACCCAAATAAATTAAAACCTAAATGGCTAATTTTTAGGAAAGTAAAAGAAAAAGATGGATCTTATAAAACAAATAAAATAAATTATGATAAAAGACGTGGAGGTAAGCATATAAAGCCACTAAAAGTAGGCGATAGAATCCGAGAGAAAACAAATGAAGAAAAAACTTGGGAAAACACAGGTACAGTCATAGCTGCAAATGAGCACAATAGGACATATACTCAGGTGAATTCCGAAAAAGGAATACGAAACATTTTTTCTGCATATTGTGGAAAAACAATACATTATTATTCAAGGAAGAGGAAAGAAAAGAAAGCAGGATCCATTTAAAAGTGTGAATCAAGAAACAAGATCTAGTAAAGGACGGGTAACAATTAAAGCTAAAATACTTAAAGGACTATTTTAGCATACCGCTATCACTTTCTTATCAATGTTGAATTTTATTCAGCTTCATACAGATTTTCAGGAAATATCAACTTCTAATTGGTCAATACACACAAGTGGGCGTTCCAATCCACCCATGTACAAATATTTTCCAGCGCGTAACCAAGTCAAGTTTTCCCGCCAATTTTCCGTGATCCTATCACGTGGATACATTAATTATAAATAGCAGACACGAGATTGCTCATTCTCTTTTTTTTTTTCTCTTCCCTTCTGCGCAGATGTAACATTAAGGATTCTCGTCTCGGCCATGGGCGGTCAGACATTAAAAGCATATTCACGCATGCACGTACGTACGAAATTTTCCAAACTACATTACAAACATTTCCAACAAGCAACAAGAACTTTTCTCTTTGAAATACTTTTCTAAAGCTACAGTTTATTCAGCATTTTTCAGCTTTATAATTCAGGGGCAGTTTGGAATAAAATGGGTAAAATGACTACTACGGTTTTCATGTTGCTTTTTCTGTCGTTACTAAATTAATTGCAACGCTCGTGTATACTAATCTAAAGGAACGGTGATACAACTAAAATGTGGTAGATGGCTAAATCGATTATTAAATATAGTGGGTGGCTAAATCGGTTATTAAACGAGGTGAGTAGCTAAATCGGTTATTAAACGAGGTGGGTGGCTAAATCGGTTATTAAACGAGGTGGGTGGCTAAATCGGTTATTAAACGAGGTGGGTGGCTAAATCGGTTATTAAACGAGGTGGGTGGCTAATTCGGTTATTAAACGAAGTGGGTGGCTAAATCATATGTTAATTTTTAAAGATTCTGGATTCTATATTTTTTTGTGATGTTTATTTTGTTTTTATATTTATTATCCTATTCTAAAAAATATTTCTTTTTTTTTTTTTTTTTAAATAGACAATTTTTACTGTTCTCTTGTACTTGATTTCAGCACTCAGAGACTTTTCCGGCATATAAGATTTATGAAAATGCTAATGTTTAAAACAAAACATGAAGTTTTAGGATTTATTTTTCAAAATTAATATCAATCCTTATTTTAGACAACTGATATAACAATCCAATATCACTGTCATCGATTGAGGATAAATTTAGCTTTCTGTTTAGTTTTAAATTCCAGCAAAATCAGGGGGCTGAATCCTTCTCAGTTCTCCCCTTGTAATTGAATAGTCTTTTTACAAATTGCCATGATTGTAATTTTTCTGTTAAATCACATTGAACTAAAATTTATTGAAAACAAACAAAGCTTTTAAAAATCAGACTATGGCAGAGAAAATGGATTTTATTTTTTTTATCTTTTTAGGTCCGACCTAATCTAAGCACTTATAAGCTTAGACAATGATTGCCTACACTATTATAAGTGTATCATTATCTTTATTTATATTTATTTGTTCTTTTTTTTTTCTTAAAAAAACTTAAAACCATTGTTAGATATAATGGAAAAACTATATTACTGAATAATAGTGATGTGGGTTTCGTTTCTTTTTTTCTTGCTTTTTGAAGAAAATACGAACATTGCCATAAGTGCAGCAGATATGAGCAGATTTCAACGAATTCACTCTCTTTCATATATATATATATATATATATATATATATATATATATATATATATATAACCCCGAAAGGAAATCAGTAAACTACCAAAAATGTTTAGGAGTTTTTCAAAATGACTTCCCTTTATATGTCTTTCCATTTGGGCTCATCTTATAACATATACTCACATTGTTCGCCCATTATACACTCCAACCTTCTTGAACTTAACAGCGTGGTTAGATGTTTCACACTTCGATTTCCATGTCACGCATCAATTAATTATAATTTGCTTTTGTCTTACTTGCCCGTTTCTTTCACATTGAACCAGAAATATTTTAACCAACACTTTAATCCACTAAGCCATCTGCCTAATGCGCATACTAATCCGAATGTAAGGACTTAATAATAATAATTCTTCAATTCAAAAGTTCCGATATAAATGATCTTTTTCAGTTTTTACACAGTTAAATAACCAAATTATCTGGGGAACAGATTTGCAACACAGATTGGTATAATGGTTAGTCGAATAAAAAAAACAAAAAACAAAAATTCCTATGTAAGGTGTTACTCTCTAAAATGAACTTCTTCAGACTTCATGGCTTTATCGATGGAACCAGTCTTATAAGGGGAAATGGAATACGCAATCTTCCCCGGTAAATTTACGTACAGGGTGATACATCTCTCTTCTCCTGGCAAAACTAATGCTGATACAATGTGTGGCAATTTCTCCACACCCGTATAGAGAAAATTCTTCACACCCAGATATAGACAAATTCCATCGATAAAAGAAAAAACATTACTCTGAAGATGTTCCTTTTAGGAGCTTTTTTCCGTTTTGTCTTTCAATTACCCATTCTTGGTCTGATATATAGATTTTTATATTGTACTATCTATAAATTAATATCGAAATCATTTGGTTAAAAGAAATATTTCAGTTAATATTTTAATTATCTTTCTTTCTCTCTCATTCCAAAATGTTTTCACGAATAGGCTTAGAGATTTGCATTTTACTGGTTTTGTTAATGCAATCAGGAACCCTATTTTATAAGAAAGAATATTTTCAAGTTATTTTAACATTAAAATGGTGCTTTAATGTTACCACACAATAATAAATGAATATATTTTGCCTTAATAAAATGTTTTACGCTTATATGTATAAAACTTTTTCATTAAATTTGCTGCTTTTATTAATTGATTGCCCATTTCGAAAATAAATTTTATCCTTTTTTGTAATGTTCGAAATATAGCATTTTTCCAACTCTTCGTTCCAATACAATGTTATTCAAATCGCCTACGTTTTTTTTATTATTCTATATTATTTTTGTTATAACAATCGAGCTGTAATTAGAAGAAAGTCGACTATTACATCGATCACTCGCTCTAGCCGAACCCGGAAAGACATGATCACTCGATTTTTTTGCTTCACAAAAAATGCTTTCATTTATTTGGGGTAGCATCCAACAATCGATTTTCCGACAAGCGAGATTGGCGTATGTAATCCAGTCTTCCTGGAAGTTAATCTAAAATTCAGACTTGGTGTGATTCGACTGTCTACATCTAATGTAAATTTTATTCCTGGAAACATTGGGTACAATAGCGTATGTATTCATGCAGAGACAACAGATTGAAAAACGACTGCCATCATCTATCTTCCACTTAGATTTCTGACTTACAAATTCGTTTGGATATTTTTAACTGAATATTAGAAAAGTGAGACTGCGAATCAATTTGAGGATGAAATTAAAAAAGCAAAGAACTCACAACCTTCTGGAATTTAAAAAGACTTTTCTTTTTTAGTTTGACTTTTCTTTTTTAGTTTGACTCATGTTAACTCCTACATTGTTCATATTAACCAAGAAGTTCGATCAAGTTTTCGACTCTGGATAGATTTCTTCTATCTACCCCAGCCACCCACTTTATCTTCCAAAGAAAATCTTTTCTGGGTCTGATTCTCATTTACCATTTTACCTTCGATATAGCATGTGAAACATTTCTGGGTTATGCCCGAGTCTCAAAGCCCAAAGTAAAACTTTGCATACGTTTTATATAAAAAAATATTTTGATTTACTTGTTCCTGTAATGTTATCTGATCGCCATTTTTAACCCTAAGCAAAACGAGAATGCCACTAGTGCGTAGAGCGTTACTGGGAGTGAAAGAGAATAGGGAAGACTGAGGAAAGGACAAAAGATGAACGGGATTCAAGAAGACAGAAGATGGCGATTGACGTTGCATTTAAATTTCTGAAGATTGTAGTTATCAGGGAAGTAAGTAAAAAGAAGGGAGTTCCACAGGTGGGAACTGCGAGAAAAGAAATTGTTGGAGTAGAAGAGGCGGATGAATTTAGCTATTCCAAAAGTAAAAGGGCGGGACCTAAATGCCAATCTAGTAGCACGTTTAAATTCATGTAATCGAGGAACCAAGGGAAAAAGCTATCAGAGCAGTTGCTATGGATATATTTATAGAATAGACAGAGGAAATCAACGTCATGTCGTTGAGGAAGTGACTGAAGTCGATATGCCTGGTCATAATAGATTACAGATCGTTCATTGGCCTTCAAAATAGAAAAGATCACATCGAGATCTGACTCAGCAATAACGCATCTAGTCACTGAGGTGAACGCAACGTGAAGATGATGAAGCAAAATTTACAGAATTGGTTCGACCTTCGGAACTTACATATGTATAAGTAAACCGGTGTATACAAAAGAATAAAAATGAAACATAGATAATATCAAAAAGAATCAAGTGGTTTTCTTCGTTATTTCTAATTAAAGATTCGACATAACCTTGAAAAGTTGTGCAACTCCTAACCAGTTTCCTTTAACCTCTTGGTCCCCTCTTTCTTCATGGTTGCCTTGCTTTTATTGATATTAAAGTGGGAGGTTTTGCTGATAGCCTATCCCAAAACGCCCCAAACTGTTTATGGTCCGGGTCGAAAGAGGGGCAAAATCCGCTAGCCAGAATGAATTTTGCAGAATTTCTGGGCCTTTATGGCGAGGAAGATCGTATTGGGTTCACGCTTCGTTGTCATATGGTTAATCAGCCTTGAATTATAACAAAATACCCCAGGACCTTGTGGTAGACATTAGTACCCACCTTTACACTAAGCTTGTAGAAGAAGTGGCACCTATTTACTTTACCAGGCGCCACGATACTCAAGACACTGACCTGGGCTGAATGTTTCGACATTAACTCTTGATTTCATGGGTGTCGATTGTTTTGATTGGTATCCATGGCAGTTCAAAAGATTATTTTATATTTTTCAACAGTTTGAGCATTTACTTTAATCATTACATAAGACCAATATACTCCCAAATCAATTATATCGATATATGGTGGGAACAAACGTTGTCGTAAGATAATCAACTCTTCCATAAATGATAACCTCCTAACTGCAAAAAAATCACGTGCATTTGCAATGGTCGAAAAGCAAAATGTTTGTTACATAAGAGAACGTGCATTTGCGATTAGTTCCTGATAATCATACGAGATGGAGCTGAAAAGTTTTCATCCTAGTACATTTACCCCAAATCTGGCCAAATAACCAAATATCTATTTCTGAAAGGCTTCTTGGTCGGTCTGAGAAGTTTTCAGCGTCCTCGTATGTTTTTGTATTGTTATAGACAGTGAATACTTTTTTAAGAAAACAGAAAATCGTATTCTTGGCTGTAGATATTTATTTTAGCTTAACCAAGCGGAGATTTAAATAAATAAAGATGAGAAATTCTGTTTTAAAGGATTTGATTAGCTACCTTGAAAATCTGCCTCAGAAATACTATTTTTCTAGGCTCAAACATTGACCACACTAGCGTTAAAAAGAACGATTACCTTCCAAGACGGTAAATACAAACAATAATTTGTTAATCTTGTAATAAGGTTATGACTCTCTTTCTGTATGCTCATGCAATGAAACTAACCTGACAAGTATTAGGAGACTAAAACGATGTATCTTTTTTTCCATCTTTTCTTTTTTTTTTTTTTTACATTCGTTTATTTTGTAATGTCTAATTTGTAGCGCCGCACGGAAGTTCTTATCTCCGAAATTAAATTCGACAATTGTTCTTTATCAATTGATCGAATCAATCGGCTCATTAGCAAGATGGGTCTTTCTAATAAATCTATTTTCCATTGTAATAAATAATTATTTGCCATTTTATTCGGTGTTTCTCCTGCTTTACAAGACCAACCATTGTCAAGATGGCAAGAAAATGCGCCATCTTGAGTAAAAACAAACTTACCCATTGGACAATGTAGTTAAAAGGATTAATTTGTGTGCAAATATCAAATTTGTCTTTCGTTGGGAAAATCGCTAAGTCTATTAGATTAATCTAATTTGTTTCTACAGAAAAAAAAACGCTTTGCAGGTTGCGTGAATGATTTAATAACAATCGGCTGTGGAAAGATTTTTTAAAATCACTCTATTATGACGAGAAAAAGATCATGGCGAGGCTTTGTCTTCTTTAAATTGTCACTTTTTGTCAAGTCCTTTTGTTACTGCTGATTTGCTTTTTGTATTCTTCTGAATAAATTTGAACAGCTCATATGTAATTTCTTATGTAAACAAACATTTATAAACAAAGACAGTGAAAACTTCTTTGACAACGAGTTTCGATGGACTTTATCAAAGTAAATATCATGCAACTTGATCAAGTCCATCAGAGGAGGAAACGTGTTGGTAAAGAAAATTTTTTATTTTGTCTTCACGCACGCACTCGCGCACACACACGCACGCACGCACGCACGCACGCACTCACACACACATGCACACACACAACGCTGTTTAATACGTTCTCGACTTCTACCTTCTGTCCTCGAAAATGATCAACTCTCGTGGTTAAAGTAATCGGAACATTACACATAATTTCGGCGTTTTTCTTTTCAAGTTTGCACTCGACATTAAACGACTGCTTCAACATCAGGAAAAACTATAAAAAATATATTGCTTATCCATTCTATTCAATAAAAGAGACCAGTGTTTCTCAACCATTTTTAATTCAGGGCACACTTGTCGAAAACTCTAGGGCGCACTTTAAATTTTCATAAGAAAAAAATAAGTCCTGAAATTTGAAAATAATAAAAATATGAAATATGCATTTATTTTTAAGACATTACATTGTATATTTAAGCGGTGGAGTTTTCATTCAAATGAATTTATGAAAAATTTGCTTTTTCCTTTTTGGAGAGACTGATAATGAGAAACTTAAATTCGTCGTGGAAGGCAAAAGGGAAAGGATTATCCACTCCTCCTTAAAGATTAAGGAATTTAACATCCAGTTTAAAATATCAAATGACAAAGACTTGACTTAAACATGGAAGCCATGTGCTCGGTGTCTCTAGCTTTTTAAAAATAAAGTTTTTTTTTTTTGGGGGGGGTACAAAAATAATTGATAAATTACTCTTTTTATCCAAGGTGGAAGTGCTGGATTTGTAAATCATAGTGAGGTTTCTCCTCATTGGGTCACCTCTAGTGGTGGCCTTGTGCCCTAACTACACTACACTTAGTAAATAACAACAGCTAAACTGTTATGTACATTCCGGGCTAAGTCAGGCTGAAATCTCAGATTCCCGTTTAGTCACTTGATTAATGAAGTTAAACAGCTTCGATACTGGACGTCTAGTTAGATGGGTGATCAGTTAGGCACATCAGTATTCTGTTGAGCTGCTACAGAAAATAAATAGAAGTATAACACCAAAGTGTGCAAGATGGTATGAACAAAAAACAAAACAAAAAACCCATAAAAATGATAATTTCTCATTTAAAACATTCCGACATAAGCACTACTGAAACTGTTTTTTTTTGTTTTGTTTTGTTTTTTTTGCTTTGTTTTTCTGAGTTTTTTTATCCTTGGTCTTCCTCCTTCTCTTCTACTTTCCGGGTGTTTTTATAATCAGTTTACCAATGATAACCATTCAGTCACTGGTATAATGAATGGTCTTCTGTGTTCCTTAATGTCGATGGTAAACACAGGTGTCGGTTGCTCGTCAACCTTGACCCTTGCATTCCAAACAGCATAGCAATTCCTTGGCTGCCCTCTTAAACCAACCCAAATTGTAAATAATTCCGATTCATCCGTCTTTCTTCTGTAGGGAGGTGACAGTTACCGTCTTTGTTCCTGCAAATTTTTCATGTAATCCTTTGGCGGTGGCCCAGCCGGAACTGAAGCAAAAGAAGAAAAGAAAGAAAGATAAAAAAAAAAAAAAAAAAAAAAAGCTAGTCAACTGAAGTCTTTCTCATGATCCCCTTTGATCGTCGCAAAATCTGGGTCAACATACCGGGACTATCTAGTTGCAAACCTGGGGACCTTCTTTTGGAGAATTTTATTTACTTACTACGGCTTTACTGGTGATTTTAATCCCTTAGATTTCACCAGCACCAGTTCGAGACCATACTGTCTCCATCTTGTGAGTCGATTAAAGAAATTCACTACTTTTGAAATTTAGTCTTTTCTGCTACATTTTTTTAAACTGAGCTTTGGATATTTTGCTTTGTCAAGAGAATGTAGATATGTTTCTTTTATATACCGTGTCCCTTCATGACGTGGTCGATCATGGTTCTCCACAACAACCTATCCTTTCTAGCTCTAAGCAATGTTTGTGCTTTTATCTTTCATGCAATTCATTTACTTAAGCTCGTTAGATTGGTTGATTAGTGTTTCCCCCTTGCCCCTCTTGCCTTTAATATGTCAGGTGTGTGTCAGTTTCTACAAGCCTTCTTTCCTCATTATATCTCCCAGAAATTTAATCTGTAGCTTTTTTTATTCTAAGTGTTCCTTCTCATTCCAACTAGTTCACCGAAAGAAAAGAAATTATTTTTTATTTCACGGTCATACATACATGTAAGCAAAGAAACAGTTTGGTAGTCATTAAGCAGTTGATAAGTTAATCATTACCTTTTATTTTTTATTTCTTAGAGCCTAGAGTAAGGGTTGTCCTGACTGAAAGGGAATATATTATTCCAATCTAAGTCAAATTGCTTGTACCTGTGTGTAAATTAAATGGCACAAGCCACTCACACATTACACAAACATACGCATATACAGTAGATTATGATAACTTTTTAGCCACCCTTGATTACAGCAATTTTGGCTTGTTTAATAACGACTCTTTTTTCAGATAATACCGTGTTTGTATCAATCTACTCTGATCTATGACTGGTAGTTGACTTATATCTTGCAATGAAAGTTCGTGGATGTAAGGAAATTGGTGAATTTCAACGAGGGCAAATAATAGGATAGCATCAGTGTGGCAAGTCAAATAGAGAAATTGCTAGGTTTTTCCAGGTTAATCATCAAACGGTTAATAATATTGTCAAAAAATTTAATGAAGAAGGCCATTGTTGTGTGGAACAACGTTCAGGATTACCAAGCATCATGTCTGAACGAGCGAAAAGGGCATTGAATAGGGAAGTCATCAGAAACCGTCGTCAGAGCGTCAAAGATGTCGCTAACAGCATGGAAATGGCGCCGTATGCGGATAGAAAGACTCTGAAAGAGCTAGGCTATCAAAGAAGAGTTACAAGAAAGAAGCCCTTGATTTCAGAGGTTAACAGGAACCTTCGTATGGACTGGGCGAGAGAATTCGAGAGCAAAGATTATGAATTTTGGCAGTCTTTAATTTGGTCAGATGAAAGTAAATTCTGCCAATATTCGAATTCGAGATAGGTTTATGTTTGGAGAAATCAGAATGAGATTTGGAACATTGAATGTCTGCAGACGACCGTGAAACATGGAGGGACTGGAGTAATGGTGTGGGGCTCTGTCTGGTTTGGAGGGAAATCTGAGCTGATTCTTGTTGACGAGCGGTTGAATGGTCCAAAATACTGTCAAATATTAGAGAAAGGACTGCTCCCACTATTTGAAATCAATAAGATTGACAAGAATGTCTACCTTTTTCAAGAAGATGGAGCGCCATGTCATACGAGCAAAGTACAAAAGGGCTGGAAGGAATCGCAAGAATCAAGTTATTGCTTTGGGTAGCCCAAAATCTTGACATTAATCCAATAGAGCACATTTGGGAGCACCTTGACCGAATACTTCGAGAGAGTGCAACCAAAATCACGTCAGTGGCAACCCTTAAAGAAACATTGCAAAAGGAGTGACAAAATATGGCTCAGACGATTGCTGATAACTTGATCAAATCCAGGAAAAATCGAATGCAAGCACTGAAACTAGAAAATGGAGAACCTAGTCCATACTAGTTCCAAGTACTGTTTGTTGAAGAGGGATTACATAATTAAATTTTGAAATTGGTTGTAGTTTCTCTTGGCAAAAAACTTTTCTTAGGTCACTGTACATTATATAGGTGTTGGTAATCACATACAGACAAAGCATGATTGACAGAAACTCAAGTCTTCTTTTATAATATAGATTTTCCATTCGTAACATCCCTCTGTAGAACCATATCTCTCAATTGTCTCAAGTCTCCTATTTGTCTTCATGTATCCAGCTTTTACTGCCATAGAGTAGGATTGATATTGTAGCTCAGTACTCTTTTCGGTTTTTCTAACAGAATTGCCTTGCTTAGATTTTAGAAAGCATCTTCCTAACATTTCAATTCGCTTTTGCTTTTCTGTCACATTTTTATCGTCTGTTAAATTTCTGTACTTGCTTCATCCGTAGCTCGCATTTTAGGCTCTACTCCTTGCTAACGGCCATACATTGTCGTCTTATAGTTGAGGCTTAGTGCTTTCTTCTTGATTTCTCTTACAACAATGCCGGATAGAAGAGATAACATAACTTTAAACTCAGTTTCCTACCATTCAACCATGGTTCTAACTCCTAGTTCATAACGGTGAAAAACGTAATTACTTTCCGAACACCTACTACACTACTTTCTTAATCTACTGTTTTGTTATTGGTATTATTATCGAATTGTTAACACTATTTCACCTTTTGACAATTATAGAATGCACGTTTTATTTAGTTTATTTTAAATAAATTGCAAATATGTCTCAAATCCAGGATTACTGTTTGGCTTAAGAGCCTGTTTACCTCATCATGAGAGCAAGTATAAAAAATCGGTTTAAAACCTGGGACCCGACACACGTGCGTATTGAGAGTGGCATAAATAGTCCAGATCTACCGACTTTTGTCACACACCTAATTCTATCTCGTTAGTGCAATGGAATGGTGCTGCCTGAACGATCACTAGGATCTATTATCGATTTATTATAAGTGTCCCTTGGTAATGAATGAGATTGAAAGACAAAAACTGTTCTTTCAATAACGATGTTAATTATTGATATTTATGATGAGCTGAACTAAAAGGTACGTCAGTTTATTCTTTTCCTTCTGAGGTCCTTTTTTTATGTGCCGTTTCCCTTCGGGACATAGGCGATCATGGCCCGCCACAACTTCCTGTCTCTTATAGCTCGTAATAACTTTTTATTTTTGCAATTTCTCTTAAACCCTTATTCTGCCATCCTTTCACTCATGCCCATCAAGTATGTTATGCACTGTTTTCCTCTCTCTCGATTTCCCTCAATCTGTCTTGTGAGTATAAGTTTTTCCATGCCCTCCTTCCTCATTACGTGCCCCAGAAATTTCTGCTATCGCTTCCTGATGTTAAGTATAAGTTTCCTTTTTGTTTCCATTTTCTCTAAAACCACGTCGTTGCTCACATGTTCGGTCTGTGGTATCCTCAGCATCCTTCTGTAGAAACATGCCTATTGCTTCAAGTGTTTTCTTCCTCTTTGAGCAGATTGTCTTGCATTCACTGCCATATAGGAGGACAGATATCACGTAACAGTTCAATTTGCTTTTCTTTGTTTCTAACGAAGTTTCTACATATTTTGGAATAAAGTATTAAGCGACTATCCATAAATAATTACAAGAACATGTCAACTGTTTCTCTTCCCATAATGATTTATTTGAAAAAAAAATAGCACAAGATATTTTTAGACAAAAATCCATAAGTTGTTGTTACTGACTTAGGAAAAGTTATCCATTATTTTATTGCAACATTTTTTAATTAGAAATAAGGCTCGTAGAACCTAGTTGCTAAGTTTGGGTTGTTTCTCCAATCATCTTCCGAAAGAGTTGAATTTTTCGCTTGAATTTTCACTGAGTGGCATCTGGAGATCAGGTGGTATCAGATGACGGTTTCTTGAATGATACGCCAACAAATGTGTGGCTTGAAGTGGAACGAATCAAATTTAGTGTATCTTGAAAAAAAAAACATTGTCCAAGTCGCGATAACGCCAGGAAATCACAAACCCTGTGACAGTTTGAAACCGAAAGTAATAATAATAAATCCATGTTTAATGAGAGGAATGTATTACTTAACGTTGCGTTGCTTATATATCTCTTTGTAATGGTTTAAGGTTGTAAACAACGTGTGTAGTCGAATTGCATTTATCTATGTAAAGAAATGATTGGGATTTTTTTTATAACTAGGAAGTGTAACCCAAAAACATTTTTTAATCATTTTGCCCTAAGCAAGGCAATAAACCCATTAAGATGCAAAGGGTTACTGAAAATATGGGGAAAAAAACACACTATTAAGGAGAAAAGAAAATATTAAAAGAAGAGGAAATAAAAAGACAGAACATCCCGGGTGATATTGAATTTATATTTTTGAAGATCAAAAAGTTGACTGGGAAGCAAGAAGATAGAGGAGAGTTACATAGGTGAGAAGTGTGATAGAAGAAACTGTTAGCATAGAACTTACATCAGGAAGGTCATTGGTGAAAATTAGGAAAAATGTAGATCCTAGGATAGTTTTAGAGGACGCCTGCATTAATGCAAAAAAAAAATCTAGAAGAATGGCTATTCAAGACAACTTTCATTTCGCGATTTGATAAGAAAAACTGAATTTCGTTTTTTCTTTTCCAATGTCATTTCAGAACAATTTTCGGTTGTTTAATTTAACAATTTTTACGGCCGCTTTTCACTCCGTTATAAAAAGACATTACAGATTTACAAGCTGATTAAAAAGTCGTCTGCGTTCGGGGGGATTAAAATTTTTCTTTTTAATTACAAAATGATAATTCTGGCAAATCAATATCAAGTAAAACAAATTTTCAGGATAACAAATAATTCATATGAATAAAATTTGTAAAAAATCATTTCCTGACGAAAAAATTATTCTTTCATAATGGCTCTTTCGATTGGATGGTTCTGGATTTGAAAATTCTATTTTTTTCTTTTTTTTCTCGACATTTTTTATAACATTGTTGGCTTGTGTTCATATCAATTTCCGATTCATCTACAATTAATTGTGCACAATTGTTGTTGGGTTCTTTCTTAGTATTAAATACCGCCATTTCATTATTATTATTATTATTATTATTATTTATTTATTTATTTATTTATTTATTTTCAAAACTTGTGAAAATTCCATAGATTATCTTTGCCCAGAAGACCAAATCATTTTTTGAAATTAAATATTTTAATTATTCCATATACTTTTTGGGACGTTTTATCCTCATTGACATTTTAGTTAATTTACACACAAATGAAAATACTAGTAATTAGTAGTTAACAAACTAATAGTTAAAACTTTATCTGCCATACTATTAATGTAGTAAGTGTGTTCCTTAATGGATTTTGTACCAGATTAGCTTGTGCTGTAAAAAACAATTTTTGCAATTTTTTTTTCTCAGTGATTTTGTTATGGCTGTGGAAAAAAGTAATTTCTTTAATCTTGGTTGTAGCAAGTTTGTTCTAGTCTTCTGCTTAAATACTGGGTTTTCTCTTATCATTCATTCAGTGTTTTTCATTCCTAATAGAATCCCTAAATATAATAGAAGAAAGGTATATAGTATGTATGTTTTGGAGTTGTGTAGACTGCAGGGATCCAGGAAATAAAAAGTTTATAATATTATCATTACTCTAAACATCTTAGTAATCTTCACCAGCATCAATCATAATCATTTTAATTATACTGGATAGACTTCTTAATATTATCAATATTATTATGACATTATCGTTACTATTTTCATTCGTATTATTACAATAATTCTCTTTATTCTTCTCACTGTTTTAATTATTGTAGCAAAATCTTACTCCGTTTTATGCAAAATTTAATTTCTTGTAAAAATTTGTCCATGGTTCATGTGTAAGGTATAAGACGTAATAAGCCCATGTTTAATGAGAAGTTTATGACCTCCTACCTTATCGCTCCATATGCCTTTGTATTTGGTGAGATTGTAGATAGCATATATTTGTATTGCCTTAGCTATGTAAAGAAATGATTTTGAAATCAAGAATGGATATTTTTGTCATCAAAAAGGAGAATTTAATAACATAAATCATAAAAGAAATCCAAGTTTTGTAGTTTTCTTGTACAAATTCCGCAGTAACTTGCAAATATTGATCTTCAGAAATAAAAACTACATTTATGATGCTAATGTGAATATATTATATGTAGGCTTCTTAGTAACTAATTATTTACGGAAGATTGCGAAAGTTTCTTTGTAGAAGACAAGAATTTATTTAGCAATATTTCTGGCAGTAAAGTAAACCTTGTCTTTGTTTACAAAGCTGGAGTGAAATATCAAGTGAATTTTGTGAAGCATTTTACCTCAAGAACATTTATCTTAACACTGCTCTAACCTGTGCGGAAGAGAGAAAGGAGAGAATTCAATCATTGCCTCGCTTTCATTTATATTTTATATACCAGTTTATGAAGTCATCCATTCTTGGTAGTAATAGCCTCATTAACAGAACATTGATTAAACAAAAACAACTGTTTAGTTGATCACTAATACATATTAAAAATATAATTACTCTTCCTTTCGTTGTCAGTAATATTGTTTTATCAATGCCTAACATAACTATTTTATTTCAGGTTCTTTTCTTGAATTCATTTCAAGAGGATTTCTGTCATGAGTGTTCAGTTTAAAAATAGCAAATTTAAAAAGTTATCATTAAATACTCTCAAAATTTCTGTAAGGTTAGGCTATTTACATTGTACGGATTGTTGTCCTTGTCTTTATTGTCATATTCACGACGTTTTAGCCAAGTGACTGGAATTTCGAATTGAACCCTTTATTTCGTCCACCGGGGTAGATTTTTTTTTAGTTCCACGCTTCTTCCGGGTGTCTCAGTTATCTCTGAGTTTAACTCAAGTTTTTGTTCAATACTGCAGGTATTGAACTCACAGCAATTTAGGGCAAGTCACTGGATCCAACCAACGCTTTTATCCACTGGATACATCAGTGTATGAATTTTTGGGATCTAATGTCTTAGTAACCATTATTTACCAGATCTCATACTGCAATTTTGTTGTTATTATTGCTTTTCTCTAGCACTCTATATTACTGGTTGCTATATTGTATTCTTTTCTATGCTTGGCCGGCTTAGATTTGTGTAGCCGAGTATATGGCCGTGAATATGACCATAAAGATGATGACAACAATCCGAACAATGTAAATAATGTAAATAATTACAATACATCATCTCAGAAATATAGACAGATAAAGTTAGACTACTTTAAAAATCTAATTTAGTCAAAGATAAAAACTCAAGTTCATTTCAGTGGAGCGTGTACACACTTTTCGAAATTAGAAGAAAAGTTTCAGTGAATCAAGCAACAACACATTCTTTCAAAAATCTTTTCTTCACTGCATTCTTTTGCATCCATTTTAATGTTTTAAAATGTCATTTGCTTCCATTCTGATGATGCTGTTTTTTCCTTTCTTTTTTATTTATTTATTAGGGTTTTTGTTGTTGTTGTTGTTATCGATTTCTTAGACATTTTCTGCTGTGTCTGGTTGAACGAACTAAACAACGTAACTCGAATCAACATTTTGGATTTTTCTTTTATAACCCTCTTCACTTCGTTGCTGCATTCAGATATTTTTCTTCCTAAAGTTTTATTTTCTTCACTTTACGTTCGTTTACTATTGATTCTAAATATTTCTGACTTTTTCAGTGAATTTTCTAATTAGAAATGAATTTCAAATTTTCATCCCAATCGATTCTTATTGGTGAATTTACAATTGATTTAGAAGCAACATATTACTACAGTGTAACCCGGATATAAGAGAGTTGTCGGGACCGGAGAAGTTTCTTATATCCGGGTTTCTCTTATATCCGGTTTTGGTCTATTTTGTTTAGGTAAGTATGGGAACACTTTGGGACCAGAGAAAATCTCTCTTATATCCGGGTTTCTCTTATATCCGGGTCTCTTATATCCGGGTTACACTGAAACTGATTTTATAAAGTGTCCATTCTTAACCAAAAATCTTGTAATATTGGATTATCTTTTATCGTTAATAACAAGAATCCGTCAAATCTGCAAGTTTCTGCAATCGCTCTTCTCACTTCCGGCTTCTTGCTTTCCAGCCAAATTTGATCTTCAAAAATTTAAATGCAATGTCAATCTATTATCCTGATTCTTCTCTTTTTTTATTCTCCTTAATCATTTTTATCTTTTTTTAAATTCTTTCAAACTCAGTAAACCCCTTGTGTCGCAGTGGCTTTATTGCCTTTCTTGGGGTGAAATGATTAAAAATGTAGTTTCATTACTTGTGCGTTTGATGATAGTCATTAATAAACAGACTTCCGTGTGAAGACTTTCTTTAAGGGAAGGATCAATCTTTACCTATCCTCCATATCCACAATCCTCACCTCCTAACCTTACGTTTACATTCATATTACACACCTTATTCAGTAACCTTTTACCTAGCCTGGCTCTTGAGACTTTTATTAGGTTAAAATAAGTGTAAAAAAGAAAGTTTCGAAGACTATTATTCCCATAATATGAAAATCTTGATTGCCGTTACATCAGGTCACTAATTTCACAAGACAATCTATCGGTACGACATAGCTGACTGGAAGAGAATTCTAGAAAACACAAAGAGCAGCTATGTACAATCAGTTGAAGACAAAAGACTTGGTTCTTGTAACTTCTAGAAAATTTCGAATAAACTTATCACTAAAGGCAAAGCGTCAATGACAGTTATCATAAATGACTCGGAAGTTATTACATCCTCATATGACAAGGCAAGACGCTTTGCAATTAATTAAGTCTATAAAAGATGTCAACTGTGTTCCCTGTTTTTAAGAAAGCGAGTGAGAGCTCATGCCTATCACAATATCGACCCATGCGCCTCCTTAGTGTCATCAGCAAACTCTTCGAATCTATAATCAACTTCCTAAGCGATAACCAGTATGGATTTCGCTCTGCTTATATCTACAGCTGATGTTTTAACTGTCATTTCTCACAGAATCAGCGAGGCACCAGAAAATAAATTCATCACGAGGACCATCACCCTAGGAATATCAAAGGCCTTTGACAAAGTGTGACACCAGAGGCTGCTATATAAACTCTAGAAGATGGCTTTCTCGATTATCGAGTCCTTCCTAACAGGTAGGTTCATGAAGGTCGTCGTTAATGGCAGTCATCGAAAACCCGTACCGGCGTTCCTCAAGGCTCTCTTCTCAGTCTTACCTATTTTCTGCTTTATATTAATGATCTGCATAAGAACATTCTCCGATCTTTAGTGAATTTATATGTGAATGATACAACGGTTTATAGGGACGCCTCTAAAAATCTGGATAACCAGAACTTAACAACTGATCTCACCTCTGACCTAGCCCTGGTGGTTCAGTGGAGGAAGGGCAGGTTTGTAAAATTCAGTATGTCCAAAACCAAACTAGTAACGCCCACCATCACCAAGCAGACCTATCATGGTGGATTGGGTGTTCTCTCAAGGAAGCTCCTTGCCTTGAACGTCTGTTGGGATTCATGTTCACCCCAGATTTGAAGTGGAGCTATTGCTAAAGAGACTGGCAAAATGGTTTCTACATTATACCGCTCTAGTAAGTAACCGACTCCTCTTGTTATACACTATATTTACAAGAGATAAAAAAAAATGGAATATTGCTGGAGCTGTCCAGTACTCACCTGCCTGATCTGATAGAGTTCAAAAGCGTTTACGCAGCCTTTTGGGTGATAAATTATTTTCCACCCGACAACCCCATTTCCCACAGATGAAACGTCGCAAGCTTCTCGCTATTCTATCGTTATTTCCATAGCAAGAGTTCTGACGCGCTACATTCCTTGGTCCCACAAGCCCTGACCTTTGCAACCTGTACCCGTCATGTCACGTGCACAAGGATGAATCATCCTCACTCCCCGCGTTTTCCATTTGTAAGAAGTAAGTTCCACTTGGACAGCTTCTTACCAAGAACTGTTGCTTTGCGAAACAGACTCCCGGTAGCATGTTTTCCTCATCCCTACACTCTTGACCTCTTCAAGCACTAGATTAACCGTTATCTTTTCAACATAACCCCATGAACTTCACTTCTTGCCTTTTCTTATGCTCATACAACACTATACGGTAACACTCTACCTTGAGTAGCTCTCGGGCCTTGTATTGAGTGAATCTTATATAAAAAGTATAGTAAAAAGAAAAGAGACTGGAAACACGAGGTTAGTGTTTCAGACTCCACAAGACTTAGTAAATATCACCTACAACTGCATGAGATTCGATCTGTACTAAGTACCTAAGTACTTTTCTTCAAGCCTTTCCTTTATTAAAATTCACAATGATGATACGAATCATTACTACACTATGATCACAACTGAAACGATACAGAAACCTAAAACCTTTATCCGTATTTCCCTCACATATCTGCAAACTCGAAGATTAAATACCAATGGTCTACTACAATTCTCCCTGCCCGTCATAACCATTCTTGAACTCCCACGTTTGAATTCCCACGTGTCTGCGTCAAAATTCTATTGTTCTGTGGAAGATGTCATACAAAGTACTCAATCATCGTGATTGACTTTGTCGTTAGCAATACACTACGACAGACGAGCAATCCCAAAAGAAGTTGTGTTAAGTCGAAGTTTGGATTTTCATAAAAGTTTTCAACCGAATAAATTCTATCTTCAGATGATTGTGACTTCGGTAAAGAATGTTATCTTTTTTATTTTGTTCGACTTGATAAGACAGTGTTTGTTACATTTCTTCGTGCGTTGATAAGTATCGTTGCCACTTTTTGTGAACTGTAAATACTTTGAACATTCGCTGTGGCATTGAGGAAATATCAGCAGAGTTGGCTCTTTATCCTTGATTGTCAACCAAAATCTACAAGGACAGCTTTAAATTCAAAACCGGTTGTTGGAGTGAAACTCCACCCTGGAAAAACTATTTACGACAGAAACCACAGCAGCATGTTAAGCTGTGTCTCTATTTTTCATACGGAAATCCATACATATTACAATGTACTTTGAAGCAAAGAAACAATTTATTTTTCAATTTACATCTAACACATGTCCTTAGTTATTTCAACCTATTTGCGGATACAAATCCCTTTATGTGAATATAGTTTTCTTCCAAGCGAAAATTAATCACGTGACATTCTTTTCTAATTTTTTTCCACCTCTAAATTTCATCAACACTAATTCTAGAAATTGGTCAAACTACTTTATTCATGCATCTCTCTGTTATCGTTCCTTTCCGATTTTACTCTTTCTTTCCAACTTTTCTTAATTTCTTCATTCAATCGTTTATTATTGTTTTAATGTATTGGTCATTTATTGGTCAATCTGTACATCATTTTTTGCATTAACCAAACGAATCCTTTGCTATTTGTGACGATTGAGATTGGTGACATATTTGGTAGTTATTCTAAATTGATTGATTGCAGTCAAGATTATGAAATCACTGTAAAAACTATATAATCTTTTTGATAGATGCATAGCAAAGTGCTTCGCTAGGGCTACATACGGTTTTGAAAAAGTAAGTGATTGTAGAAAATTAAGGTATACAAATACGAATTTAACGATGTAACAATAATGCCACCAACTCTGTGTCGATGAAACAGAGCAGACTATATGTGACAAACTGAATGTCATCATTCGCTTGAAAATAGACACCCCGACTTAACCGCTTTCCGAAAGTAACTAATATGTTGATACAATATGTTCGCCTTTACGCCCCTTATTACAATAAGTGGTTTCACCATTTCCATGTACTTAATATTACGAAGGTATATGCTTATAAAGCTCCGCAAATTTCAAGATTAGTAATTCCAAAATTCGCTTGAGGATGAAACAGCTGTTTTTTAGATTTTATTTTTGAAACGAGAACTCTTATGTAGCGATGGAATCATATTTTTAAAAAATAATTATATATATATATTATAATCAATTTTTAAAAATGATTTTTTTTAATTTAATTAATTTTTTTTCTAAAAGGGTTGTTTGTATATAAATACAGTTAGTTTTTTTTTTGACGACTTCATAAAGGGTTGAGCTTTTAAGCCTTTTGCTTGAAATTGTTTATGGACTATGAAATTTAAAAAATTTGAAGCGAATTATTTAAGGCGAAAATTTGTTGATGTCGACAGAAAACCGTTAACTCATGTCTATGATTCAATAAATTTTCATTTTTTAGAAACTTAATAATGTGTAGTTTTTCATGTAGACATAAGGGGCATGGGTCATCCGAGGTCTTGCAAGTTCTTGTTCTATTTATAAATATCTATAATCTATTTTATTAAGGGTTTGTTTCAATTTTTTAACATAAATATAAAAAAAATCCTGAAGGTATCTATTATTTTTATGAAAAGTATGGATGTATTTTTAACAAGAATTTTTCTAAATTGCGAATGTAGACAGGCATGTTGTTGTGAAAGTTGAGAGATGTTAAGTGCAAATGAATACTCAACCTTCTAGACAACGTAATTGTTGCATTACCAACTATTATTTTTCAATTATTTTTTATTAGCAAAAACAAGACCCTGAAGATGATATTGTGCTAATGTCGAAAGTACTCAGGAATAAAATGGATATACATCACCATAGTAATTTTCTTTCTTCCTTTAATAAGGATACTAAGAAACTCGTCTGTAAATATGAGAGGATCCTATTAAGAATAAGTAGACAAAACTTGTCTAAACTATTTAATGAGACATGTCTTAATGAAAACATGCTGCCAATATATATATATATATATATATATATATATATTACTGTTTAACCCTAGGTTTGGTAAAATTATTTTGAAATTACTAAAGAAAATTCACAGTTAATTCATTGATCATTGCTAGTTTTCTTAGCTAAAAAATAAATGATTTTCCTATTCTCTAAAGATGATTGACATTTCAGTTATGATGTTGTGATTCCTGTTAACTTTATTTTCTATTTTTAATATATAATTGTTATAAGTATTAAATATTATTATTGTCCACCTATATGTTTTATCTTTCTCTCTATGCCCATTATATAGCAATAAAAATGCTATGATACAAGACTTTTGATTCTTCTCTCTAGCCCAGCGGTTTTATACTAATGGCCAAAATGGCTACTGAAAAGACATAAAACGTTATTTGTCAGCACTTTTAACTTAACTCTCTCAAGAACTAGAATTGTTTGTTGATTTCCATAAAACTATTTTCCCAGGAATTAAAGAATTGAGTGTTTCTTTCATGAAGTAAACATGCCGTTTCCTGGTCCAAATAGTTTAAAATATGTGCCACAAAGAAAGAGTGAAATATTATCATTTTCTCTTTCTTGTAGAAAAGCTACCATTTTTGCTAATCTGCAGAATATAATTAAAATAATTATCTGTTTTGGGCAACAGCAAATTCATTACAATTCTGATTCATGGAGCTAAACTGAGAAATTATCTGTCGTTTGTATAATTATTTCAAGTGAACAAGAAATCTCAACCACCTTTCAATGTAATGATTGAGAAAAGATTTAAATTTCTTGGGAATATTACCTTGCTTGGGGGTGAAATGATTTTTTTTTAAAATCAATATCAGGATATTATAGCATTTTTACAAGTAAAAAAAAATGATAAGAATTAGGAAAAGACATTTTTGTTCTGTTTTATCAAAGGTTATTTTGTGATAACAAATGTAATCATCTTCACTCCTAATCATTTTGTGATATGTTTTTATTGACAATAATAATTATCTACCAAATGATGGATTTTCTGTGTAAAAGGAAAACCCATTAGTATATGAATCACTTGAGAGCAAGCATAATTCTCACTCATCTATGGTCAAAACACACTGAAAACCCAGTTCTTATTCAATCACAAACATTAAGCAGTATTGATCGCAGTCATTACTTAGATGGGTGACTGCTTGGGAAAACCAGGTACAGTAAGCAACTTTTTACAATCCAAAATATGTTTCATATTTAAATACTTCACAAAGGATTAAGTCATAAAATAATCAGTCCTCACTCTTGTTTTCATAATTTAACATTTTATATGATTTCATTTTGCAGGTCTTCTGGCCAGTTCTTTATTTCGATTCCGGGAAACAGTATGCGACGGTAAAATGCTTCACATTAATTGTCCAGAGGGTTCTGTCATCAGCATCCAGTTTTCTCAATATGGACATAGTTCTTCGGATTATCAAACCTGTACATCAATAACAACTTATTTTGGGGAGCAACTTCAGATGGCACGAGATACAGACTGTTTTGTATCAAATGCACTTGAGGTAAAGAATTTATGTATATACACGCGCATGCACATCACATTTATGTACATACACACACGCAGCTAAATTCATAGCCTAATGATAAGAATACATTTATTTTCTGCAATAAATATGTTCTCTCTTTCTGCATAATCTCCTTCCTTCAAAAGACACTTAACACAGCTCTTCTCACATGTTGGTTGCCTACTCAATTTCAAATGTAACCACTTTCTTAGATTAACAATTGCTTGGTTCTTTTGTATAAGAAAGACCTTGTAACTCAGAGACATTATAGTGACAGACACTTGTACAGTACGAATAGCACTCTCTGAATTTCCATAATTCAATGCTAAGAATGCTCAAGGTAATTGGTAATGGTTTCAGTTGCAGATTTTATTTCAGAGTTTGCCTCTCATCGACTGGGGTTGCTTTCCCTAAGCTTAAGATCTGATCTGTTGTGTTCAGTTATGGTGACCAATGGCAGAGTTTTCCTTCTCTAGATTGGTTGTCTTCAGTACAACTAACAAGCTACATCTGCTTTCATACATGAAAAACATAGATATACAGTCACTCACAGAGCTAACATGAAAAAATAAAAAGTAAAAATAGATCACATAGATCTAAAATTAAACAGTAAAAGTTTTTAATCCCAAGGGAGAAGCTTATATGAATCGCAATCTTCAGGCCATATATATATATATATATATATATATAGATGAAGATTGTGTTTAAGCGTGAAACAGACTATTGCCACTCGGTTTTCACTCATATTTACACACACTCTATCTTCTGATATTGAGCACTTTTACCTATAAATATAGCATAACTTAAAACTATATTTTTATTACATGATAGATGCAACTTGATTTGTAATAGTTGTTACATTAATGTTTTGATGAATTTCAAATGGTATTTTAATCCACCAACTGGAGGGAGCACTTTTTTTTACATTCTCTGTAAGAAGAAATATCACATAATGTGTAGTGAATGACTTCTCTGTGTGTGATATCTTTGATGATTTTTTTAGGCCTACCCCTACTTAGGCAGATGCAACCACATTCATTACAAATTAAATCAAATTCTGTGGTCATATTTTCCAGGAAATTAACATCAAGACATTTACATCTCAAGTTTTTCATGTGCAACACAATTCTGTTCAAAGTCTCTCTTTTACCAGTGTGCACTGTTTCCTCAGAGATGAACAATCTAGAGCCACAGTTTTCCCAGTTATTTAGCATAATGTTGGCCTTCTGCAGTGTGTTCATGATGCAGTCTTTATACCTCAATTCTGAATTGTGTGTTAGTCTTTACTTTCATCCAATTTCCCATAACCACTTAAGGATCCTATTGTCCTTCATCCTGACCACTCCATCTTAACTGATGCTGAGGAACTAGAGACTCTATACTGGTAGACTTGACTGCATTAAAAAATATCAACATCATTCACATACATTTGCTACTAGATACCTAATAAACAGATGAGATACTATTGATTAAATCACTCTAGCCTTTCCAGGCATGTCCAGTAAGTGGTTCAAATCTCATAAGCATGTAACAATGGAGACAAAACACAAGTATGCTAAACCTTTAACTTTGTCTCCACAGTAGAAATTAAATTAATCTCACAGGACTTTGAGACAAAAGAATTCCAATCAGTGTACAAGCCAGTAAACCTTGAAACTATATTTCTATCATATATATATATATATATATATATATATATATATATATGTGTGTGTGTGTGTGGTGGGGTTGTGCATTGTTATTTTTTTAAACAATATAGGCACAAGCTAATATTTATTTGATCAGAAGTGATGAATGTGCATAATGCTTGCAATATAAGCAGATTATCTATCAATCAACTGTAGGCCCTCAATATAGTGTGAAAAGCTGCTTTTCCGAAAACTTTTCTCCTTTTCCATTTTTCTACCATCATCCTCTACCACTAAGCAGAAATATGTTTCTAATGATTTTACAAATATTTAATAAATTCATTCACATTCATAATAATATTTACATTAAACAATGTAAATATTATTATGAATGTGAATGAATAAACAGCTTTTCTTATTGATTCAAATCAAATGATTTATTCTAGAAAAAATTACCTGTCAAAATAATTTGTAATAAAATTTCCTCCTCTTTTGTCTCACCTATTTCATCCAGATGAAATCAAATTATTGACATTTTTCACTATATAAAGGCCAATGTAAGAGACTATCATCATAATTTGACACAATTTCTTCTGTCAAAAATCACATTGAAGCCAGTATCTATGTGACCCACATAGATTTTGCAATGTAAGAAAATCATATTTAAGAGTCCATAATATCTTTTAATTGAAATCATATTCAAAGATCAATACCTGCTTGCATTTCAGGTTAAGTGAACAGTGAATTTTAAAACTGGATATTTTTGTAAACAATGTTTTAAATGTAAAATACAAGTGAAAGAAAAAGTGACTGAAAAAGAAAATCTATAATAAAATTTTTTAAAAATTACTAAAATTTCTTTAGGCATTTAAAATTATTTTTAAGATAATTATCAAGATTATTGCTGTCATCATTATTGATTTTTTTTCTTTGACGATATTTGCATATGACAGACTTTACAAGTACAAGACTGACAAACCAAGGCACAAAATGATGAATGAACAAATCCTGTTACTATAATCTGGAGTTAATCATTCATTGTTGTTGCTCTTCTTTTAATCTTTGCATTTTTATTTTCTGTTCAGTAAATATTTACTTAGAAGAATTCTACAATATTTCTTATTTTTCTCAATTCATTCTGGGATTATTTTTTACAATATTTTTTATTTCTTGTTTTCCAAATATTTACTTAACATAATTTGAGGAATTTTGTTTTTAAAAAGTTTCTTTCTTTTGAAAGCTATTGCTAAATAATCCGTTCTTAAGAATGGCTTTTCTCTCTCTCTCTCTCTCTCTTTTTTTTTTAAATATTTCAAATATAGATCAGAATGATAGGCAGAAAATCTTAGACATATCATTTGGCAGAGAATCAATGTTTTTTTTTGGGGGGGGGGTTCTCCCTTCCAAAGATATCAATCAGTGACACAAAGTACTGTTAAACAAGCACAATGACCTGAGTTCAAATCTTGGTGAATACCTATCCATGTGTTCATATGATGTGGGAATTGGTTAAAAGTATTTCTAATATCATTTAGTTTTTAGCATCCTATATTTTATTCAATTATATCAAGCACTTTAAGAATAAGAAAACTAGTTGATGCAACTTCAACAGGAAGATCATTTAATACCTGGGAGTCGTTCAGTAAAAATTGGCAGTAATGAGAATTGAAAATGAAATCCACAAAAAAAACATTATTTCATCAGAATGTGATAATTAACTTCAGAAAAATAAAGATCAGCTTTGTATAGAATATGATTTCATTTGACAGCAGAAAGGAATTTATTCCAAAACATAATCACTATTTCACATACAAAACCTGTTTTAAAATAAAAGGAATTTTCCATTACTCTTTTGTATTACAGCATTTGATCTTTACTAATTTAACAATATTATACATGCATAGAAGTAGACTAAATATAATGTTAAACATGTTAGCATTAAATTCTCTTCATTAAAGACCAGAACGTCATGAAAATATATAATTTTTTTTCTCATATTTTTAAACAGATCTTTAAAGATCATGGTCAGAATATTTTCATTCATTAAAAGGATAACTGAGCCTTGGCTTGCTGTGAGGTCTCTAGTGGCTGAAAAGGGAAAGAATGTTTTATTTCAAGGATGTTTTCCCAGAATAAAAGAAATGTTGGTTATGTGAGCATAGTCACAAGTCACCATGATATAGGGGGATAGAATGTACTAGCTTTGTTCAACTAAATTCACACAAAATTATACACACACACACACACACACACAAAAAAAAAAAAAAACTGTAACTAGGTTTTTCTTCAGCATAGTTGCACTATAAGCCACAAGTGGGCTCTGTGTATGTACTTGAGCATATATTCATAACAGGGATATTAGCCACCCTACTAAACACTTTAGTCTTCTTAAACTATATATCACCATTTGTCTAAGTACACATCACCAAGTTCACAAAACTTTAATACACTAGGTGCCATAGTAAATGTGAGTTCAATCCCTGGGCTAGGTAGTGTACTTGGACTCAGTGGAAATGGGTCAATAAAGAACTGAGCAGGATTAAAAATAAAACTAGATGAGATATCCCTAGACATGTGGAGTGGAATAAGAACAGTCTACTCCTGTAGATTAAATAAAAAGTTTAGTTCAAAATTTTCTGAAGGTTACCTGAATCAACAAGCACCTGATGAAGGCTGGAAGGTACAATAAGTGAAACTGTATAACAACAAAAATGAGGACAATAGTGCCAGTGCAGCAAAAATTAGAAACAGCTACCTAATAGTGTGTAGCTTCACTTTTCACTTGCAATATGATGTGGTATGGAGTCTGAGAAGCAAATGTAGTCATTGCCTATATATATATATATATATATATATATATATATATCTCAGTTTTGACTCCCCCAAACTAAGGGTGTACATTTTAAATGCAGGTATGTACAAATATAAATTTGTATATGCATAGTATTTTTTTATAGACACATGTTTGCATAAATATCCCTAAATGTCTCTTTCTTCATACAGTGTGGACAGAAATCAAAATTGGTTGGTGATTGTACACACACTTACAAACAACTTCTCATTTATTACCTATAGTGGAAGTGTGTGTGTTTTTGTTTTGTTTTTCTCTGGTTTTTAATAGACTTCCTTTCGTTTTAACCCAACTTCACAATGTCCTCTTCTTCCTTCTTTTTTTAATCTGGTTTCAAATGTTTTTCATGGAATGGAAAACTCCATTCCTTGAATATTTGAATGGTGTTATTTTTTTATTTACTTTTTTAGCTTGTGACTTTTAAATTATTTCAGCATTCTTTAACTATTTCACAAACATGCCAGCCACAATATAAGAACAAAAAAATCGAAAAACCTACAAAAGAAATTGCTGCATAACAATAATTAAAAATAAAGGATCATTTATGAGATTAATTTGTACAGAACGGTTTCATTAGTATTTTTTAAAATACAATGAACAATCTAGTAATTATAACACTGGTCAACAAAATTGTTTTGACATATTAGGTGATATTGTTTCTCAGGTAGATTGGGGTGGTGAGTTCAAGAACATTGGTTTTGTCCAATTGACTCTAGTTTTTAAGATATTGTTGAAATGCATTTTTTGTGTCTGTGAATCTGTACAAAATGATACTAATTGGATTACTGTGTTACTGGTGTATGAATATTTCAACAAAACAACATTTATTATGCTATTTAAGCTATTAATTGGTAATCAAATAATGCTGAATAAATGTATCAGTTTTATTTAAGTTTTCTGATTGTATATGAATGATTAATGTGATATTTCCTTACAGCATGCTACTATTTTAACAAAGAAGAGCCAAAACATTTTCCAGTCATATCCTCATTTGTTACAAGAGATTAATGAAAAAATATAAAATAAAAATATGATTTCCAATCAAATTTCAGACAAAAAGTAAACTAGCAAAATATGTAATTTAAGGTATTCAACATAATATCTTATAAACCCAATATCACAAGCTGTCCAGGTCATTGTACTTTGCTTCATCTGAAGGAAGCTTCTCTTATATGACTTCCTTTTGTAAGTGCAATCATGTATAAGGCTCCAGCAGTGATTGGAAATTATATAAGCATTCCATCAGCCTTGGTCCTGCTCCTCCAGTCTTAATGGAAACATTCTCCCTGTTCTTCACTTACTTCAACAAGGTTTTCAGGGAATTTGTCAAATGGCTAAACAGGTAGTGGATTTTGATACTCATTCTTGTTCCAAGAACTCAGAAGTTTTTTTAGCATTATATTGACAAGTTCCTGGTAGTTACTGGCTTTTGCTTTCTTTTTTGCTCAGGAAGCTATTCACAACTGCGACAAAAGAAGTCTGTGTAACAACGTCACTCTCAGTATTGTGGGAGACAAAATTTTCATTGTTAATCAGTTTTCTTATTTTTTTTGTCCCATCAAAAATTCCTGTCTTCAGTTTCTCATTACTCAGATCAGGAATTTCTGAGCAGATATGACTGAAGCATGCACCATTATGATGTAATGCCTTGACAAATTGTTTCATTAGGCCCAACTAGATATGTACTAGTGGGTAGGATGATGCAATCAGAGTTCACCAGCAGTTCATTTATGACATTTTTTGTCCCCACAACAAGCTTTTTATGATTAGGCCAATCCTTCTTTTCCCAATGCTGATTGTTGGCTCTGTTTCCCCCATACACAAATAAAACATGGGTACCTTGTTGCCCTAACAAAAAGTTAACCTTTTTAAAATCCACACATATTATCCACTTATGTTCATCATAACATTATTTTCATAGAATAATCTTTACATTTGTGTAGTACTCCTTCAATATCACTGAATGGCCAGTTAGGATACAAGCAAACTTACCATCATTGTGCAACAATACACACTTCAAACTCCATTTATAGCTGTCAGTAAATAAATACCACTCAGCTGGATTACAATTAGGCAGTACCTTTGTAAAAAGGTGTTGGATGTTATTGCAAAAACACAAAATCTTCTTCACTAAAATAACAAACAAGTTCCTTGTCTTTGTTATGGTAAAATGTTATCTTCGAGAACACAATGCTCACTGAGCTCAGCTGACTCTTTTGATAAAGCTAGATCTCAAACCAAGTCATTCAGTTCTCCTGGTATGAAAAGCTTCACTTTTGCCATCCAAAAATCTCCCAAATAGGAATGATAAATATTACTACTGTAGTTGCTGTTTGAACCATGCTTCTGCATTGATTCATAGTATCATCATGTTGATCAAGAATAGGCAAGGAAGTAAAAACTGCAATGGGAACACATGGAACTGGCCATCTTACTGATTCAATATCAGGATAGTGCCATGACGTTTTCTTGTGATGGTTCCATCCTGACATGTTCACCATACAAAAGTAGCAATTTTGGGGCTCTCACCACACAATTAGTATCCCAAACTTCATTGACTTGACTTTACCTTAGGTCCACAAGTGAAGGTTTTCAGTACAATTTTTGCAGACTTTGTGGGGAGCCCATGACTTATCTTGATCCCCAATCTTCACACCAAAGTAAGCTTGATATGCTCTTCTGGTGAAATCTCAAACAATGAAACACTTTTTTTATATACTGTATGTTCACCACATATGTAGCAGTAAACACCAGGGTTGTTGTGACAAGATTTAAACTTAGATTTCATGATTAAAGTTTTGTATATTTGAAATATAGAGACACTAGGTCATTGGCAGAACCTGAGACACAAATCATGTCTGCAAGACTGGTAACAGCAAATTGGCTGGAGCTCTCTGGCCTCTATACTGTCATGGTATTAAGAGTTTCTCCTTAATATCTAAAAAATTATAAAATTTCAAGAAATAATTTCATAAATTGTTATATCCCAGGCTGATAGAATAAACAAAGAATATAAAATAAAAGTGCAATTGTATTTTAAATCTAAACAATATATATTTTTGTCTCACCTTACTTGATACAGGTAGATGAAAAATGATTAAAATCAATCCACATGTTTGCAGCCATTTTGTTTCTCTACCTTTCTGGAAGTATTCTGTCTAGAAGTAATTTTCTGTCATCAAAGTGAAGAATTCTCATTCTTAGGTAGAGTTATCTCCCCTAACATAAACAAAGCAATAAGGAGAGAGAGCAAATCTAGCACATTCAAAGAAAATTATTGAAATTTATTAATGTACAATATCTTGAAGAGTAGAACCAATTCAACAGAAAATAAGTACATTTTTGGATTCAGTGACCCTGATTTGCCGTACAAACGTTCTAATATACCATGCCTTTTGAAAAAAAAAATTTTGTTGACCAGTGTAATTAGTACACTATCTTTGTTACCATATTCACCATGAGGACACACATCCCAGTGGATAAAATAAAGGGTTCTGTTTGAAATTTCAATCACCTGGCCAAAATGCTGTAGCAACAAAGATGAGGATAACAGTCTAAACATTGTAAATAATTACAATACCTCATCTCAGATATATAGACAGAAAAAGAAAGTTATCTCTTGACTAATCATATTATTCTTCTATCACTAAATAATATAAAGTCATTTCTTTGGATGCTTTGCATATTTTTATATTGCATGTTTTTTCATACTTCATAAACACAACAGCAGCAAATATGTTTCTTATTAGACTTTTAAAAATATATTTTTGTTTAGCATATATTTCTGTTGCAAAGCAATGATAAAAACTGTTATATTGCATGTATTCAGCTTCAAATTGCAAATGAAGCAGTGTGTAATTTCATTAATCTTAATATATATAGATCAGAGCTACAGGAATGTAGGATGCCCATGACTTAGATACAAAGACAAGCTGAAGAGCAACTTGTCACCTGTCAATAACACCCTCAAGCACTTAGCCTTGGAGTAGGTAGAGTGGAGATCAACGTGTTTATTGGACTCAGCGGTTTTCAATCTGCTAGTCTAAATCATCAAGTGAGAGCAAGATCTAAAAGGTCAACCAATCTAACATCGACCTCATTCCACAATCCTCACTCCTGCTCCATATGCAGCCTCCTTTGCAAATCACTTGTGGGTCTTAAATGCTATATAAGATTATCACACAAAATTCATAACTGAACCAATTGGTTAAGTTGTCAGATCCTGATACATCAAAACTGACAGGAGAGTCCATTATATATATATATATATATATATATATATATATATATATATATATATAATGTGTTTGTGTGTGTGTATTTATTTAGTTGAATGGATATGAGTTTGTGACCCTTTGTTTCATGCTTACACAATCCTCAGACAAACTGTTTTAATTTTTAAAATTTGAGGGTTTTTTTTATTATATTTGGTGGGGGGGTGGGAGGAAATTCTCCTCTGTCTGTTTTTGGAATGACACTCATATGCATGGAGACATACATACACACATACATACATACATACATACAGGTGTAGGCATTATGGTTTGCACAAACACATACATATACACAATGCAGGGACCAGGCACAGACATGTATTCATATGTTCAATTACACATACATATGCAATTCAATTGTAATCTTATTTTGATATTAGCACTGAGTGTAACAAAGTTTGTTCAACCAGGGGAGTGTGGGGTGTTCTTGTCATCTTTCAGGTCGGTCAACTATGTTGTCAGACAGATTTCTTCACACACATATACACGCATATATATGTGTACATATATTTATTTCTATATGCCTGGGCTTTACGTCATCACATTGTTTAAAGTGAGATCTGTATGTGAATATGGCAGCGATGATGATTTTATTTTTAATGTTGATTGCTATTGTATTATAGTCTATTATACTTATATTAATAGTGCAAACAATAGTCATTCTAATTTGTAATAGTTTTGTTATAATAGCTGTAAATCTTGAAGTGGAAGTGAAGTAAAATTGTGACAATGATGACAATGGTAATAATAAAAGATAACGACAATGTTAATAATGACAAAAAAGATAATAGCAGTAGTAAATAAGAAATAATGATGGAAATGGTAATAAAAGTGTGATAATAGTGATGATTGTTATTGAAGGGATAATAAAAAATAATTGAAGTGATAATAACTAAATAATGACAATGGTAATAATAGTAGTAATAAATAGATAATGACAATAATAACAACAAAGACAATAGTAAAAAACAGTATTAATGTTGTTGTGGGAAGATATGAAGTGAAAATAATAGTAGTAGTTATTTTTTGGAAAGTGCATAGGGTAGTGACAACAATATTGGTATCTAAAGTAGTAGTAGTCATTGAAGGGTGGTGGCAGTTTGGGTAACAGTGTTGGTAACTATATCAATCTGTGTTAATTGGTATGGCTGTGTTTTTTTTTTTTAATCTGATATGAACTGTGATATGAGGTATTTATTTTCATGTCTGCATTTTGAAATTATTTCCGATCTTAGGTTCAGTAATTCTTTTGTCGAGTCTGGAAGATTATCACTACTTTTTCATGTAGACAAAGTGGCTTTTTTTTATTATACTGTTGCAGGCAGGTGCAGTTATATATATATA
Organism: Acanthosepion pharaonis; assembly: GCA_903632075.3. NCBI lineage: Eukaryota > Metazoa > Mollusca > Cephalopoda > Sepiida > Sepiidae > Acanthosepion > Acanthosepion pharaonis. The sequence goes on along the minus strand of CAHIKZ030004732.1, from coordinate 501,164 downwards.
TATATATATATATATATATATATATATATATATATATATATATATATATTATAATTCACCCCAAGTAAGGCAATAAGCCACTAAAATGAAAGTTTATGGTAACTTCTAATCAGTTCAACTGTAAAATGACGAAACCTTGCCATTAATCTAGTACAGCACTTAAATTCATAAAGTCTAGTTACCATAGTGAAAAGTTCATCAGAACAATTACCATGAAAATATTTATAGAAAAACCACATAGAAGCTATTTTATGGCAGTGGAAAAAGGACTGAAGCCAAGATGCCAGGTCAGGACCAATAACATTGCAGATTCTTCTTTGGATTTTATCAAGAATCTCTAAATACATGGAATCACCAGGCCAGATATGGCAGCAATATTAAATGCTTGTATGAATTGTAAACTTATAAATAGCAAGATAAATTCTGGCAAGAAAAATTGTCTAACACAGCACAGTGAACTAGCTTTCATGTGAGCAGACCTAACAATTGATTCAATATAATCTTTCCACTACATGTCAATGGAAAACATTGGTCCAAGATGGTGCAAAATCTCACTCTCAAAGTGTAACTCTCTGTGAGGTTAGCATCAGTCATGCTGATAAATGGCAGAAAGGATTCTATTAGGCAAAGGAGTTTCATTTTGCAGGCATTAAAATTAATAGGCCATTCCTTGCTCTAATTAACATTTTTTTAGATCAGCTGCCAATTTGACCTTATTAAGCTGACCAAACTTATTATTAAGACACAAGTAAATTGTTGTGTCAGCAGCAAAGATACCAAGTTAAGAACTTATGATATCAGGAAGGTTAGACATATTAGGCTGTTTGTGAAATCAATTAACACTTGTATGTTTAAAAGTTTTATGAAAAATTCAGAAACTAGGAAAATTTATTCCACATAGACTCAGAAGATATTCATTCAAATGCTTGTCTCTTTTTGTTCACTTTTAAAGAAATCAATCATTGTTGATGGGAAATGAATTTAAAATGAGAATCCAAAATTAGACAAATGGTAATCAGATCTAGAACAGTATTCAGCATTTCATTTTGAATGGAATTTACTGCAGTGGGGGGAGGAGTCTTTATATGTTGGGTGTGATGCAAAGAATTTATTAGAAGTTAGACAAAATTACTTAAATCTTAACTATGCATTGATACAGTTTGCAAGTGGCTCATTAGAATGCCTCAATGAAAATAGCTTTATTTGATGCTCTTGCTGCCTGTTCCTATGTTGCAAATATAATTCAGCAAATGTCCTTTGAGTAGGAATAACAAAGTCTTCCACCTGCTCCATATTCTCCAGATGTCATTTTCAGACTCTCATTTGGTACAACCTCTACAACACTTTTTATCTGGTCAGCAGTTCAAGAAATTCTTTGAAAAATGTATCAAATCAGAAGTGGAATTGTTCTTTTATGATGGAATACACAATTTATTTGAACCATAAGGGCAGATAATTTGAGAGAAAATAATTGGATAACTGGATAAATGATGTGATGCATTTATATGAATAAATGATTTTGATGGCAAAATTTCCAGCATTTTTAACAACCTAATATTTTTCTTTTCAATATTAAATTGAAAATCACAAAATAAATCAAGAATCTTGATGACTAAGATGAAACCATTTCAAAGAAATGGAGATCTTCTCCAGGAAGGTAGAGAAGCAAAACTGCTGTTGATAATAAATAAATAAACACTGTTTAGGACTTGCATAGAAAACTGTTGTGCTTTTCATTTCAATTAATCTGTGATAGAGAATTCTTTCACATAAATTAACTCCAGCCAATAGTAACGTTTTATTCGAATGATTTAAAATCTTGACAGCATCACTGTTTCATTTCTGTGTTTTACTTTCATTTATAAAAACATTCTTTTATAATTCTAATACTGTTATACCACCCACTTACTTTTATGTTATCAGCTTCTTGCTTACATATTGTATGTATTGTAAATTATATGAACTCTCAGAGATTTGAAATTTTGCTAAAACATTAAAATAGTTTGCAATTTATAAATTTTGCTCTTGTTTTCTTGTAAATATAATTAAAGCATTGCATTTTTTATAATTGTCATGTTACGCAAATTAAAACAACTATTCTCAGTAGAAATTCTACGGGATTGAAATATAAAATTGTAAAATCCTTTCAGTTTGTTTTCACTTTTTCTATGAAAACAGCCTATTTTGTTTCTTTTATTTTTAAGCTAATTCCCTACTTGTTATAATATTTTGAAAAATATAGGTTGCAGCAAGATACTCTTTCTGATATATTTTTTTTTTATTTTGTCAGGTTTTACTCAGGATTTGTCAAGATAAACGTCGGTGTCAGTTGGAAGCAAGCATTGAAACATTCACCAAAAATGCTGACCCTTGCCCTAATAAGAGCAAATACCTGGAAGTAGCCTACCAGTGTCGACCAAGTAAGGACTACAGAGATCTCACTGAATACCATGATTTATAGCAAAATTATATTTGGCTGACCATAGTCAGTAAGTTACAGGATCAAAAAACAACAAGTAGCAAGCTCTTCCAAAGATGGATTTATTATATATAATATATATATATATATATATATATATATATATATATATATATATATATATATAATATATAATCATATTTGGAATTTAACTATTTGTGGCTTGACAAGAAACTCTGTTAGAATGTAAATATGTAGACTTTCATTAAAATCAAATTCATATTTAGTAGATTATGAGGGAACCAAAATTACAAGGCAACTCCAGGGAACTAATCTTGAATAACTGGGGAAAAATCCTAATTATTAGTGCTGACCAAAATACTTGTTCAGAAACAATATCAGCCCAATTTAATTCTGACAGAAATTTCAGAAAAGAAATAAATAAACCTATATTCTCCTTTATAAACCTCAACCAATATTATAAGTATTGTGTTTGTAATACTAAAACCAACATATTGACAATTATTAATAATTAATATTAAAAACTAAAGAAAATAGTAATTTTCTTTAGTTTTTAATATTAATTATTGTCACTTTTCATCACAACATTCTAGGTTGAATACTTTTGGACTATCAAAGTAATTAGTAAAATAAGAATAAATAGCTTCTGATGAAATTTTAATTTCATCCTGGGAGCTTATGTTGATGACAAACCATTTCAGCCATGTAAGCTTAGCAGAGTCAAAATCTATTCTCAGATTTGATTATACAAGTCAATTTTTCAAAATAAAATTAATATTAATCAACCTATGTTTGTAAAACTTTCAGAATATACTTATATCTATTTAAGGAATCTACCATGTGAATTTCAGCTTATTTGTTTTTATTAGAAATATTTACAATAATTTATTTAGTAGCGTGAGATTTTATTATGCACCTTGAGGATTGTAACTCCCTACATGTAATCATATAGTTATTCATATTTATTTTTTAATTTCAGATATATAAAGATTGTCATGGGTCATAAGAAAGATATAATCTTAAGAGAAACAAGATATCATAAAGTTATTTAATAATGGAAAAGTAACTTTGGAAATTTTAAAAATGATCAGAGAACAATGAAAAAGAAATTGAAAATATTGATGTAAGGACAAAAAAAATGACTTTAAAAATGTTACAAAAAGATATTTGATAAAAATTAAAAGGAGAATAAGAAAATGGATTGACCAGCAAGAAAATATTTGAAGATGGTTAGTTATACTAACTAATATTAATAATTATATTCTGAAAATTTCACCAACATTGATTACTTATTACCAATTATGAAAACATTGACTTGTATAATAAAATCTGACATAGTTTACGGTCATATTGCAATTTCCCCCTTGATTATGCTGGTCTAAAAAAAAAACAAAAAAACCTTTTCTCTGAGGCAAGCATGTTTTTTACTAATTTTCACGTAGTGAATTCAAATTTCTGAACAGTTTTTCTCTGTCACTTCTAGTTTTCTTGCTTTCACATATCACATTTTTATTATATTGGATATAAATTCAAAATATAATGTGTTTATTTTATCTTTTATAAAGTCATATTGCAAAAAAAAAGCAGCATAGATACAGAGCATTGAGAGAAGTAAATTACTTGGATAATAACATATATATATATATATATATATATATATATATCATAGTACAGCAGACAGTCAGGAGTGAGGTTTTTGGACAATCTCATGTACTTTGGATCCTGTATATCATGCTGGAGTTCCATTTGCCTTAGTAGTTTCTTTCCATCTTAGTAATATATTGGTAGAACCTTTCTCCATACTCATCACTCACTGCTCTGAGGTTTGGAGGGAAGAATTTAAGGTGGGAGTGGAGAAAGTGAATTTTAAGTGACAATTGGCATCCTCACAAACCTGTAACAACTTCTCTATACACTCTTGGTAATCTGGTACCTGTGTGTTACTAAACTGCATCTAGAGATTATATGCAAAAGAGGTATTGTCAAATATTTTATGTAAAATTCATAGATATGTGTTATCCCATGAAATAATTTGTACTCTTATGTATAGCGAGTAAGCATGAAAGCAATTAAGTCCCAATTTTCAATTTCAGATTGATATTTAGTATTTTTTCAGTAATTATAGCAATTTGCAGTGTCAAGAGATTATTTGCAAGAACTGGAATTTAGTATTATGGCTCGTAAAAAAGAACTAACAATGAATGAAAAGAACTATATAATCAAAGAAATTAGCAAAGGAAAGTCTTCGCTTCAAATTTCTAAGGATTTGAAAAGGGATCATCGAACAATCAAGAAAATACGTCAATGGGAATTCAACCAAGGAAAAAAAGTCTCAGGCTGAATTCAGGAATTTAACAAAGCGAGATCTATCACATATCCGAAGAGAATTAATAAGAAACACAAATGCGTCAAGTGCATTCATATTTGAGGCCGCTGAAGCTCCTATGGTGTCAAGGGAAACAAGGTGTAAAGCATTAAGGAAGTTTGCTAATGTAAAAAATCAAATAAAGAAACCCATTTTAACAAAAAAACATAAGGAAAGAAGATTGCAGTGGGCAAAAAAAATACATGAAAACTGATTTCAGTGAAGTGCTTTTGACAGACGAATCAAGGACCACCATTGATGGGCCCGATGGATGGGTTCAAGGATGGGTTTGCAAGAAACACGACTCAAGAAAATCTTTTAAACGCCAACAAGGTGGCGATGGGGATCATGATATGGGCTGGGATTAATGGTAATGAGCTTGTGGGTCCATTTAAACTGAAAGACGGGGTTAAAATGAATTCCAAAAGTTACGGTGATTTTCTAGAGCAATATTTCTTTGAATGGCTTGATAACCAGTCTTTAGCCAAGCGTAGATCTATGATCTTTATGCAAGGCAACGCACCAAGTCATGCATCAAAGTTTACTAAATCCTGGTTGAAAGAAAAGGGATTTGTTGAAGATTCTCTTATGGACTGGCCTTCATATAGCTGTGACTTGAATCCCATTGAGAACCTGTGGAGCATCCTCAAGAGAGATATTTATTCTAATGGAAAGCAATTCAACAGCAAGTGTAACCTCTGGGAGGCAGTTAAAGTTGCTGCAAACAACTTACCAGCCGCTAAAATTGCAAATCTAACATCAGATGTTGACAATAGGCTGCTAAGAGTTATTGAAAAGAAAGGAGCATTTGTGCAATAAATTTTAGGAGGTTCTTACTATTTTTTGTTAATATATCTTTTATTTTTAAAGTAAAATGTTTTTTTTATGTTTTTCCTTTAAGAAATTGACAAATTTGTTCTAAAATCTTTTCATATTATTTTTTTACATTAGTTTTACAAGGTATAATAATGTAAAAGTATCAAAATAAATAGTTGCAAATAAACTACTGACAGTCAAATTAGTCTGTTTTGTTAACTTAGTAAAATTTTTTCCAACCAAAAACAATAGACTTCCCTATCACAATATATCTAAGTTAATAATATTGAGTAGAATCTAAACATCATAATAGGACTTTTAACATTAAAGATGCAACTCTTTATACCAATTCATGACTTGCATATAATCTCTAGACGCAGTTTAGGGTAGCCATAGACTTAAATGTTTGCCATGCTCTCAGTTCATTTAAGATAAGAAGCTCTGCAGTAACACAATCTGTTTTCCATGCTGAAGAATGAGGCAAAGTCCTTTTTTTGTGTCCTGAAACTGGTGATCCTAAAATCTGTTGTGATCAAGTTCCAATGCTTAAGCTGAGATGCTAGGAGCTCTGACTGCTGATTAGAAACAAATCATGGGCAAGGTCACAGGTCTTCCTATGTGATTCAGTGGGGTTCACTGCCACTTGCCCCTCAATAAACAGAGACATTGTCTTCAAAAGAGACTAACTGGAAAGAATTTTCCTTTGAAGTAATTTTTCATATGATGAAGGAATAAGATATTTATGTGCTGGGGGTCAAGGAAATCATCTGATTGATGAACAGGTCTCATAGCTGAAGGAAGCTTAGAATATTTTTTTTTTTTTTTTTTTGGAAGAAGCATTGAAACAAGTTTGTTAAACAAAAATATTATTCATTTGCATGGCTTTTTACCTCTCTCCAGACTATCAGGACAGTAAACTTGAAGGCTGCTTTCTTGTCATGAAACCATGCAGTTAGCAATAGGGTATCCAACAGATAGGTAGGGCCCAGGATTCGTTCTAATCTCCAATTTTACAGTCAAAATAATGAAAGTAAGCTGTTCTCAGGAGGGGAGTAATTGTTTTCGGTACTGTGCAAATGTTGTAAAAACCGCACACACATAACAGAATGAATTTGACTTGTTGGTGTTTTGAAGCGACTGAAGCCATTGTAAAGTTTGATGTATTAGCTCACAAAAATATGGAAAACAAAATAAACAATGATTCTATGTATGGTTACGTCTATGTGCACCAGGCATTCAAATTTAAAGAGGATTTCATTTTGTTACAGTGAAACTTAGCCTGCAGGGCCGAGTGTAGGTTGTCAAAGGTGGCCATTATGTCATTTAAAAAAAATTACAATTCCTAAAATGTAGTAAAAACAACACAATGACATAAATAGGACACATTTAGCAACCTTGAATGCATGTACATGTATACATTTCCATATATGTATATCTAAAAAACTATAAGTGATGAGTGAAAATGGATTTCATATCAGCACCACAAGATTAGGTTAGAATACCTATTTTTATGCTTACCTAAATTTCTTTGTAAACCAGTGTTGTTTATATTATTTGTTCAGTAGTAGTGCTAGTAGTCTTCTTATACATTCTATGTCCTGTTGGAACATAGATGATTATGGCTCTCCACAACTTCCTATCTTTTGTAGCTGTTAATGATTTTTTTACTATCTGTCCCACTCCCTATTCTGATATCTATTTTTTTTTTTTTTTTTTTTTTTAAGCATTTCACCCCAAGCAAGGCGGGAAGCCACCAGGATGCAAGGGGGTTACAGAAAATTTAGAGCAAGATCAGATAGGAGTGATAGAAGAAAGGATGAGGGTAGTGGATAGATCAAGGCAACTGGAGATGTCGATTGACATTACACTTGAATAGCTGGAGATTATAGCTCACAGGGAAACAGGAATAGGGAAGAGAGTTCCACAGGCGAGAGGTGCGAGACATGAAGGTATTGGAGTAGAAGAGATGGCTACATTTAGACAAGCTTATTAAGTAGGTTACTTGCTGTTCCTCTCCTTGCCTTCTATATGATTTGTGAGTGTCAAATTTTCCAAGCTCTTTCCTCATTATGTGTACCAGAAATTTAGATTCTCTTTTTTATTCTAAGTACCCTTCTTTTTTTTTTCTATTATTATTAAAATCTGCTTGTTACACACATATTATGTCCATGGTATTCTCAGCATCTTTCTGTAGAACCGCATCTATGTTGCCTCACTTTTTTAAGAATCATTTCACCCCAAGCAAGGCAATAAAGCCACTAAGACACAAGAATGATTGAGAGTGAAAAACTTTAAAGAGAAAGGACAATAAAAAAACAGGATTCAAAAAGACAGAAAATGATTGATGTTGTATCTAAATTGTTGAACATCTAAGTCAACAAGAAACCAATAATCTACAAGTGAGAAGTGCAAGAAAAGAAACTGTATATAATTGAACTTGTGGTTACACTTACCAATTTCAACAGTAGAGTGATGAGACCTAACAGTCAATTAAATTTATGAAGGTGAGGTACCAAAGAGGAAAGCTCATCAGAACAATTACCATGAAAATATTTATAGAAAAAGCACAGGAAAGCTATATGACGGTGATAGGAAAGTGATTGAAGCGAAGATGCCACCTGAAGTCAGGGCTGATAACACAGTAGATCCTCTTTGGATTTTGTCAAGACTCTCTAGATAGATATCAGAAACACCAGACCAGATGTAACAACAAATATTCAATGCATAGACAAATAGTACACTTATAAAGCTGCAATGAACCAATTTTCCGAGCAAGAGACTTGGCAAATGAGTCAATATTTATGAACTTTATATATATTTCCTGATATTTAAATTTAGTAGTAGTAGTAATAATTAGTTAAAGTATTATTTATTCATTTTTTACTCTTTTCTTTCTTCATTTTATTGTTGCTTTTTATGATAAGAGAGGCAAAGACTTAATAATTAAGTAAAAACAGGTTAATTATAGTTAAGTGCAATTTCTTCAAGGGTTCCATATTCAAAATCATAATACAAAAACAAGCCAAGAAATGTTCTTTTGTCTTTCTCTGCTTCTTACCCTTTGTTTCTATTTTCCCAGAATTATTTATTTGGTTGGCATCCATTTTGTTTTATACTACATTTTATTTAATCTACATTTTATTTGAAAACTTAGACATTCATATATTAAGCTATACAAAGAAATATTATTATTTAAACATTTTTGTATGACTTCAAAGCTTACTCTGAAAAATAAAAAATCCTGAAATCACTTTTATCAAAGGCATTTTGACTTGTAATAAGTCATAATGAGTTCATGGTCACAATGATTCCTTTCTTTTTTTTTATGGATTTTATTTCCTTTCTACCCCCACTCCAGCACATTCAAATGATCTTTTTTCTACCCCCACCAACCCCCCGCTCTTATAAAATTTCATCAATCATTGTAAGATAATTGTCAATCATCGGCTTAAGTTAGTCATAGATTGGTTATTTGCTTATTTCCAAGTTTCTAATTCATTTCTGCTTTTGAAAAGAAAAAAAAAACAAACAAATGATAGCTTCTTTTTTATTTTTGTTGTATTCATTTCAGATTTCAGAAGTGAAGAGTTCCATTTTTTTCCTCTGGTACCAAATCACATATGAAAATCTGTCAATAATCAAATAAACTTGATAACAGAGAAGCAATAACAAGATTCAGATTTTTCTTTCCTTTTTTCCAAAGAAGATTTCAATATTAATAGAAAAAAAAACTGCAACTAAAGGAAACAACTGAAAACAAAGCCAATATTAAAATTTGTAAATCAGTGCAAAATAAAGGGTTTGGAAAATTTTAAAGAGCATTTGTTTCTTGGTTGCACTTTGTTCTTAGAGCAAAACCTGAAATGAGTAAAAAAAAAATCCAATTTTTACCTCAAGCCAATAATGAACAAAATTTACAAAACTGACAATACATTCAGAGACAAAAATAAGGTCACATTTGTTTTTTACTTGGACTAATATTTTTTTTTTCACTTTTAAAATTTATAATATGGAGATTACTGAGAAAAAAAGAAATCTTAAGCCATGTGATAGTGTTTAATAAGAATTTAATGTTTTCTAATTTGGTTTTGATGGCAAATTTAATTTTGAAGAGAATATAAAAAAAGAAAATTAGTAAATTAAATTGAAGAATGGAAATATTTAAAAGAAAAATTTTTCAAAGAATTGTTTGTCAGATTTATTATCTTAACCTTTCTATTTTCAAATCATCTAGTCGATATCCAATATGACATGTTTCTATAATATAAAGCCTTTAATTTTCTATGTGGGAACAATGAAAATACAACAAACAAAAATAGGATTTCAAATTCATTTTATTACTTAATAGAGTAAATCTAAATTTAATGTGTTCTTTATTTTTCTTAACTTTCTGTTTTTTGACAGAAATCTACATTAATGAAAACTATAAATAAATGATTTCAAATCAGTTTTTAGAGTCTGTTTTTTTTTTTTTTTAATATCTTGTTGCCTCTTAGTACAATGTGATATTCTTGATGCAAATATTGCATCAAGAATATTTTGTAGTACCAGATTTATTTTGTATTATATTTCTAATACACTAATAGTGACAATGAAAGAGCACCACACTAATATTGATTTCTGTACTGGCTGCTCTTGGAGATCAATAACTATTAAAGAAAAGCCTTCAAAAATTTCAATATTGCCTAAATTACTATTATTATCAAACAAATCAAAAATGGCTTCTGGAGTATTTTTTCCAAAATTCCTTTCAAGCAAAATTCAAAATCAAAAAGAAAAGTAATTTGGGAAAAATTGGAATCTTATAAAACTTTGGAATGTCTCTATGTGCATATATTGAAAAAAAAATTCCCCAGTGGGAAATAATAAGTAGAGAAGTTAAAATAAGAGACTGGGCTTTTATAAGAGTGATGCAGACCTGACCCATTGATAAGGAATATAGGCAACAGTTCATAATATAATAGAGATATATTGTTTATCCTAAACAAAAAGATAATGAACTGTGTATATGTGCATTTCATACCGAGATACAATGCAAAAAATATATTAAGTTGTCAGAAAAGTTCATGTCAATTATTAGAACACATTAAATTTATCAACAGATATAATATGCTTACATTTCCAATTAGAGCACACTTCAAACTATTCTTGAGAAAGAAAGTTTAAAATTACTTAATTTCAATTAATTTCATGTCAATTTTGCATTCCTATGAAAATTAAAGATTATAAGGTGAATTTTAGACACTTGATGCAAGCAACAAAAAGATATGTGCTGTGTATGGTGAAGGTACTGATTGTAATCTTATTGATGAAGAACACTCAGGCAGACCCCCACTACAGATGATGACCAAATCAAGACATTGATTCAGAATCTCTTGGATTGCTGTGATTTGCTGTATAAACACAATGAAAATACACTTTTTTTTTAAAGTTTTGAGAAATGGATCATTTACAACAATGTTCAGTGAAAAAGATCCTGGGATAAGCAACATGAACCAACTTTAGCCATCTCAAAAGCAGATCATCATCCAAAAAAAATCATGCTGTGTATCTGGTGGGATTGGAAAGGAATCCTGTACTATGAGCTTCTGCCAAGTCACAAGTCAATTGATTCTGAAAAGTACTGCTTGCACCTGAATGAATTAAAGGCGGCAATTCAAGAAAAATGCCCAGAATTGGCAAACAGGAAAGGTGTTGTTTTCCATCAGGATTCTTATGTTTCTTTGGCAACCCGGCCAAAATTGTTGCAGTCTGGCTGAGATACGTTACACCACGCACCATATTCACTAGATTTGCTCTTTCAGATTTCCATTTATTCAGGTCCTTGCAAAATAATATCAACGGTAAAAATTTTAATTCTTTGAGTGAGATAAAGAACCACCTTAATGAGTTTTTTGCCAAGAAACCACTGAAATTTTAGCAAGATGAAATCTTTAAGTTGAAGGAAAAATGGAGAAATGGTGTGCAACAAAATGGTTCATATTTGGCTGAATAAATATTTAATGGCATAATTTTGTTTTGTGTTTTAATTTCTCTTCAAAATCAGCCTGAACTTTCCAGACAACCAAATGATAAGAGAAGCTGTAAGGCAACAAAGAAGAAAAAAGAAAATTGAAAATTTTTCTTTTCTGACTTACAAAGGAACATAGAACAATGCTTTTTAGCTCCAGTTTTTGTAAACAATAATAAAAGAGATTAATGATTTGGTCCACGTTTCCTAGTTTCTTTGGATTGATCCATTTATAATCTCTGCTGATTAGTTTCATTCAAGAATTTTACTTAAGCACATGAAATTGCCATGTAAAACTTTTTCCTGATCAAAATGATCCTGAGATTCTGAATCAGATTAAAAAGCAAAAAACAAAATTAAGGATTGTAAAGAGAAATATCAACAATCAATGTCTTCAATCATTTTCTTTTCGAGACTTTATCATAAATATCATTAATCAAAATGTGGATTTGTTTTTCATCCATACAATTCAAAGGATCCATAATAAATATAAATGCATTTATTTCATCTGCATTTCAATTGTTTTTCCATTGTTCTTATTTGCTTTTCATTTTTCATCTATTTTTCATTTTCTTATTATCATTTTTCATTTTCTTTTCATGTTTTTTTTTTTTCATCACTAAATTTCTAGTAGTTGACATCATGTTTTAGAAATAATTTTTAACAATTAGTCTTGTGATATGACCCCCATAAATTCACTAATCCCATGTCTCTATTTGTATCAGATTAATGTTAGTTGATCTGTAACAAACTATTTCAGAGGTCAACACATTAAAAGCTATACATCTATAGAGCCATTTAAGTTTTGGCTGAAATTATTTATTTGATGGCATCCAAAACAGATCAGTTGAACAGCTTTGTTACTCAAATGATTATCATCAAAAATGAATAATTAAATCTTTGCTGCCAATATATATCATTGGTTGAAACCCATTTCCTTTTCTTTCTTTTTTTTTTTTCTTCAATATTTCAACCTTCCTTGAGTGCCTGTGATGGTTTTGAATCTTCTTCTGTGAGAACATTTCTTTCCCTTCTCATATACATCATGCCTTGTAGTGCTGCATCTATGTATTCTTCAGAATGTTTTCCAGGCATTGAGCCTTTGACCTCTTCAATTTTGTTGCTTCTCTCATCTCTCGAGCCCTGTTTCTGAATTCTCAAGTTTATTGATTGTTCTCTCTTACTTAATGGCTCACACATATTCTTGATCTGAGGATCAAATTTGAAGATCACAGGTTCAATGTAGAGAGGCCAGGAGATGACAATACTAAGAAGGCACAAATACCAGCCATCACATATAGGAGAGAGAGAAAGTGTGCATGTTCCCTCAAGAATCAATGAAATTCCAGAAACAGACACCCAGCATGATTGGATAGCTGAAACGTAGAAAAAATAAAATAAAGCTAAAAAAATAATCTGAACCAATCACATACAATAATTTAATCAAATTGTCTAACAAAATTCAGACAAGTCCTATCAAACTGAGTGCCTTGGTATCTTTCAAACAAGTTAATTTAGTAAAGTATGATTTCAAATCTATAAAGTAATTTTCTTATCAAAACAATATCAAATCCTTCTTACTATAAGAGTATTATGGTTAATTATTTTTCCTAATTTGTAAATTTTATGGTAGTTACTTGGTACAATGAATTAGGTCTCTGCATATTAGTTTATTTTTTCATTTTTCTGTTTAATGAAAGCAGCCAACAAAGAAAAATGATAAATTAACAATTGTTTTCTGTTTTTTAGCGGAATTTCACAAGAAACTTGCTTGTGAAAATGAGAATCTGAGTCTTAAATGTCGACGATCAAACCGAATAGTTGTCTATTCTGCAATGTTGAGGCATTTCCCTTGGAATAAAACTATGTGCCCCAAGATTAAACCAGATACACTTTTCAGTGAGTAAAACATTTATATAATTTTTTTTCATTTATTTTGTTAATACTTCAGTTGGACCAAATCTGATTTATGTGGTGACTAGTTGAGGACAAAATAATAATATATTTCAAGATATACACACAGACCACAGCAATATGATAAGAAGTTTGTAATATTAGATATTTATTAGCTGATATAAAGTTTGGCACTAAGCCTTACTCAGGCAGAGTAAGAAATAGATTTTCTGGCAATGTATTGTAACAAAAGCACAGTAACAACTGTACTGATTTGGTTTGGTTTGATTTGTTTTATCAACCATATCAACCTCAATGGGTTATTTAATGCCAACAAAATTTTTATTGCTGGTAATTTTTTTTTTCAAAAATCTATTTCTGGGAATATTTTTCCTTGAAGAAATCTGTAGTTGGTAATATTTTTTTCAAAGAATGTATAGCTGTTTGTATTACTGGTACTTTTTTTTTTTTTTAAATATTGCTGATAATTTTTTCCTTCAAAAATTATTGCTTGTATTACAAAGTATTTCTGGTATTAAAACCTATTTTTACATAAGTTTGGGTGTCAACTATTTGCCCATAGCTGGGACCCTAACAGGTGCTACCACCCCAGATCAGGGTGGACCTGGGAATGCCAGCAATTAAGAGGTGGTTCCATACTCCTCAAAACCTGATCAGAGACTTTGCTGTTTGATATAGTTTATCGTCTTACACAGGACGCGGATGTAGTTTATTGTCATACCCAGGATGGACAACTGCACTGAAGACTGAGAATTTAATCTCTGTTGAATAAAAGCAGGCAATTCAGCATAATAGAGCCACTATGTAAGGTCAGAGGTTAGGTGCAAGGATTAATCAGCACATACCAGCTATATATTTGAAAAAGCAATTTGAATAATGTGTATAGGCATATTAATTCAGGGTCAGCAGTAGCTGAGCATTTGTTAAACAACTAGCAATGTGCCAGATCCTATAAACAAGTACTGAGGAAGGCTCATTCTGGTTTTCACCTTAAAATTTTAAAGTCAATTTATATTAAGTCTTTCCAGCCATCTCTCTGTAAACAAAAGGAATAACTGTTAGGTTTAAGCATAATTAATAATCTGATGTTTATATATTTATTATATAACATCTCTCTGGAATTTCAAACATCTTAGTATGCTTACTAAATAGTGTTCTTAGTAGTTTCTACTTTTTCTCAAAATCTCAGAATTTAATTGGATCACTACTCACAGCTTTGAAATTGAGACAGAAATTTATCCAGACAAGTAGTAAATATATTAAAATATAATTATATATATAAAAAAAACATTAATCAAATAAAATTCCATTAAAATGTTAATGCATTTAGAACAAAAATAATTGAATAATGTTCAAAACATACCAAGTGTTAAGAAATATTAATAGTGTATTTTTTGAATATAACCATTTTTAACAAACAGAACTTCGAACTATACCAATTATCTTCTTTGTTACAAGAAAAAGGTAATTTTTTATTGATTTCTACCAAAGCCACCAATCCTTATAGAGAAACACATAAAAATTGATTTCTCTTCAGGAAATCAGGAAACCCAAGCAAAATGTCAATAAGACCAATTTTTTTATATTTTAAGGATACTTTCCATTTGTTATTTTTTATTTAGTTATTTTGTGGGAATATCTACCATGTACTCCTCCCCCAAATATATAACACGAGTCAGAGCTAAAATATTCTTAGCTAGACCAAGAAGGCATTTTCCACAGAAACCAAATGTTTGGTCATATATTCATACCTTAGGAAGAAAGCTTTTCAATAATATATATATATATGAATGAAAAGACAAGAGGAAAACTATACTTAGTTTTTAGCCAACATGTTTCGTCATTTGACAGTCTTTATCAAGGCAAATGAAAAAACAGATACATAAGTACATACCAAATCTCCACTATCCAAAATACCTTATCCCATCTAAACAACATCCAAATAGTCACAACCACTTCCAAAACCATCATGGATATAATCAAATCTAAATACACCCAAATCAATATTAGTTCAGAAACAGGCATATATAAAATAAACAGCTTAAACTGTTCTTCACAATACATTGAGGAAACAAGCAGAAATTTAAAAAAACATGTCTATGAACACAAAAGAGACTTTATAAACAATTTAACAAATGCACTAGTCATACACAGAAATAAATTTGAGCACAATTTTCATCTACAAAATGCCACACTCATCAAAAGAGAAAGTAATTTACTCAGACGGAATATCCTTAAGAGTTCCATCATTGGATATTATCAATATATCAATCTATACTTCAATTTTTTTCCAATCTCATCTTTCCTGAAGGAATTACTATTTTACAAGCCAACATACACAACAAATATGTTGAAAAATCAAAAGAAAACAGCTGTATCCATCATTTCAACTTTTAGAGAGGTATAATACGAAAAAAATTTTTTTTCTTTTTTGAGTATAGTAAATGATGTAATCTAAGGTCTAAATTGCCTATACATTTCAGTTAACCTGCTATATATTTATGAGCAACTTAAAATTAAAAAATTTCCTTTTGAAAATGCTATATGACAATCTAGGTTCTAACACTTAAACCTTTCAGTTTTAAGCTGATGAGTGTTCTGAGATTTTTTTAAATTTTGAGTAACTGTCAAATATATACTTGTTGCAAAATAACAAAACACATTGGCTAAAAACTATGTATAGTTTGCCTCTTGTCTTTTCATTCATTTTGTCTCTTCTACAGATATACTCCATCTGAGAATAAATATATATAAATAAATTTGACAAAACATTAGAGGAATCTATTTTTGGTTTTAGTCAGCTTTTTTACTTTATTGTTAATTTCTCAATTAAAAATAAAATTCTCTTTTATCATTCTTTTCTCCAGTATTTATTTTCTTTCTTTTCATGTCCTGATAAATTTTACATCAATAATCATAATTGCAGATTGCAAAACTCCCCAGGTTGCTGAACAGGCCGTGAAGGGATGTCAGGGACGTAAACACTGTATTGCTAATGTTGCAAGCAGTTTATTTGGGGAGCTCTGCCCACAGAATTCCCAAAAGTACTTGGAAGTAGTCTACACATGTGGTGAGTCTAAGCCTTTTCTTTTTACCTTTTAGTTAATCACCTACAATGTAAAGTATATTGCAATTATTTTTATGGTTACATTAACATATTATCAACTTCTGATAACTTAAAAACATAAAACTTTGGAGAAAGAAAGAACAATCTGTTAAATGAAAAAAGAAACTTAGGGATATATATAGTGATGCCTTGACTTACAAGTTTAATTTGTTCCATGATGGAGCTCATAACTCAAATTACTCATGTCAAATCAATTTTCCCCGTTGAAATGCCACTAATCTGTTCTAGATCCCAAAAAACACTGCAAATTTTTTGTTATGTGTTTTTTAATAAGAAAAATGTATATATAAATAGGAAATACTGTATAAAAACACAATTCAATAGAATGTACTGCAATAAACTGATTTTATTAAGTATAATGTACAGCATTTACCTTGGAGATCAGATGAAGATGCTGACGGAAGTAAAGGAGAAAGGCTGAACTTAATAACTGAATCTTATTTGCTGATTTTTGCCCAGTTTTACCATGCTTTCCTCACTTTCATCTGCAGCGGTGTTTTCGATAAAAAACCTCTCCAAAGAGGTCAGTTTCATCCTCCCTTTCAGAATGTTTCTGAAATAAGGCAAGTGTCATTAAATATCGTCGTCGCACGCTCAAATGCAACTTTTTCTGGGTGTTTCTTTTGAATAAAGCCTGAAAGTTTCTCCCACATTTCCAACATTTCTTTTATCTTGCTTGTAGCGATAAACCCCCCACCCTGCTTACCCCATGTCACCTATTTGTTGCAAAACCTCCATGTGTTGCTGTATCTGTAGCTTCTTTATTGTCAGTTTCTCAAAATGTTGCTCAATCAGCTTGTTGATGTCACCTTCATCCATGTCCAGGCCTATGGAATTGCCAAGAGATACAATCTCCTCCACCACTGCTGCTTCAGGTTCGAGTCTTTCAAAGTGTTTCAGACTCAACCTCAAGCAACAGCTTCTTCCACACAGAGGTCAAGGTCCTCTTTGTAACACTCTGCCAGGCCATACCAATAATTCTGAGGCATATCATGATGTTATAGTTGTCCTTCCAGAAATCATGAAGGGTAAGATTTGTGCTCTACAACACATCAAAGTAGCAATGGAACAGGTGCTTAGTGAAATTCTTGAAATTAGAAATCATTTGCTGGTCCATGGGTTGCAGGATACGAGTGGTGTTGGGTGGAAGGTAAACTTGAACTTTTCGAGGAAGTCATCTTTGAGGTTGAGCAGGTGCATTGTCCAGAGCAAGAAAGGCTTGCAAGGATAGATTATTTTCTTTGAGATATTTCTTAACGTCAGGACCAAATACCAAATTCACCCACTCCACAAAGAACTGCCTGGTGACCCATGCCTTCAGGTTTGCTCTCCACATAACCTGCAGTTTTTTTTCAGAATCTTAAATGATTTAAAGGCTGTGGAGCTTTCTGAATAATAAAGGAGCAGTGATTTAATTTTGCAGTCACTGTTGGCATTTGGCACAAAGTGCAAAGGGGTGAGCCTATCCTTCAGGGGTTTGTGGCCTGGCATCCTCTTTTCTTCTTTGGCATTTTCTTCCTAAAACGTCCTGTCTTGTCACAGTTGAAGACTTGCTGGGGTATGTATCCTTTGGCTGCTATAATTTCGGCAAAAGTTTTAAGGTAATACTCAGCTGCCTTTATATCTGCACTCACTGCCTATGTCTGACAACAGAGTGAATGCTGATCCTCTTTTTAAAATTCTTGAACTAGCCCTGACTGGCTTTAAACAGCTTGCCTGATACCTTGTCCTTTGAAGTGCCTGGGGTCTGCTGAAGCAAATCAATGTAAATAGCTCATACCTTCTTGCATATAATAGCCTCTATCTCCTGCAAGCTGCTTCTCCATCTCCACACCATACTCAGTTTCTCCATATCTTCATGGATAGATGTCCACTGTTTAGAAATTATTTTAATGTCCGTGGCTGGCATTATAACCTTGAGGCGAATGAAGAAAACAGTAACCAGCGAGTAAATTCAAGCTCACTCAGCTGGTATTTCAAACTTGAGTCGTTCCTTCTGAGTTCTGTCTCCAAATCACACTAACTGCCCGTTCTAGCCAAGTTAACCGTGAACGCCCCTCAAAGAACTCGCCGACTTGGAAAAAAGTAGTTGTTTTTTATAGTTGTTCATGGACCCATAATCCCTTGCATCTTCCTGTGATCCCATAATTCATTGCGTCCATGTCCCATAATGCATTGCGTCCATGTCCCATAATGCATTGCATCGTTAAAAAAATGTGATGCCAGTCCCCCTCATTCTTTTTTATGTTATCTGGCCGAGGATGGATTACGGCAGAGCGGTAAGTGCTTTTTTTTTCTCTCCCTCATTTCAACTGCAGTAGCTTTACATGCTAAGCAAATACGGGCCCTTTTTTTGGCGGGGACAAGGCAAGTCGCGACTAGTTGTGCTCGCCCCAGGTTCTGTCTCATGTCCGCCACACTCCCCTGATCTCCTGATCACACAGATGACAGTGAGGATACGGTCTTTTGTTCCGGTGCTCCTCCGAAGGGGGATTGGTTGAACTTCTTCATCAGAGGAGCTCTCATTAGACACGTCCCGATCTATTGGCAAACTACCACTATCGGAGTGATTGGTTGTTGAATCCAACTCTATGTATATTGGCTGTTCACTATCCTCCGTGTCTTCTTCGTCAGTTGTGGGATTTGAGCCCAAAAATGGCGCAGGTCTCTAACATGACGAGGTGTTCCATCGACCCGCACTGACTGCTGACTCACCACCTCGGTCACACGTCCGGTTCCAAATTTGGTCGTGCATTTACCACGGAGTCTTAACCCAGACAATGTCCCCTTCCTTGTATTCCCTTCGGTTATTTGTGATTCAGGCGGGGGCGTCGCGTCGATGCCTCTCACCCGGACGTGGTATGTGCAGTACATCAGCCGGTGCCGTGGAAGGTGAAAGGTTGTCCTTAGGTGTGACGTTATGCCAGTAAACCGCTTCCAAGACTGAACAATTTTTTCTGGCTGCTATGGTTTTGACGCTTTCTGTGGTTGCGCTCCACAATGCCATTTCCAGACGGCACGTAAGCGCACCGAACCTCAAATGCACGCCCCAGCTGTTCACAAATTCCCTAAATTGTCTGCAAGTGAACGTGGTGTCATTGTCAGTCAGTATTTCGGTCGGCGGGCCTCGTTCAGAGAAGACCGTCTCTAGCTGACGAATGACACCAGCAGAGTCTTGCCGCCTCAGTGGCCGCCATACTGCAAAACGGAGGGACCACAGTCAATGAGCGTAAGAAAATGGCTACCATTGCAATGGGTTACGTCCATTGCTAACCTGCTCCAGTTTTTTCTCACACTCAAATTTCCTTTCTTCCAATGCACTGGTGCTGGATCGATCGATTGGCAGGCTTCACAGGTTCTAACGACAGATTTCACCAGTTCTTTAGACACCGTTGGATCTACAGTCCTAGCAAAGTACATTGTTCTTTTAACACCTGGGTGCCCACTCTGCTGGTGGATGTGGGTCACCTGACGTTTGCTCAACTGGCTCGTTGCAGTGACACAACTCACTTGCACCGGTTCTCCTCCTTTCTTGTGCATCTCCAACCAGCGTTAAGGCACTCTGGTGAGGCTGTCAGCGCGCAGTTCTGACAAGACTTCACCAACGTCACAGTCATAGTCAGTGCGTATCCTCCACCAAAGCTCGCAGTGTCTCTAAGCGCCGCCTCATCAGCATTTCACCCGCTGCCTTCGTGTTCACGCGTCCTTCCTGTCAGGGTGTCAGACACCCACCGATGCACACATGCTGAATCGGTGACCACATGCATAACTGGTGCCTGCCACTGCAGGGCAAGATTCACGCCCTTGATTACCGCATCAAGCTCAGCAAGATTAATGTGTTTGGCATCATTGGTTGGACGAACCAGCAAGCATCTTCCACGACGCTCCCATTCACCTCTAGTGCTACTCCCGTGGCCACGGAGCTTGCATCCACCCAAACTGTCATTTCATTGCCGTTCACACACCAGTCTCCGCCGACAGGATCTGATTCCCGCACTCTGGCCACTGTTTCCTCCAGCATACGTCCAAGAGGGGCATCCTTTATCTCGTCGTCCCATCCTTTGGTTAGTGTACTTTGCATAACGCTTAATAAATGCAGTTGCCACCCTAAGCCAACCGCACACAGGAAATGACCCACAAGTTTCCCAAGACAAGGAAAATACGCTTCAAGGGTCAACTTTTGAGCAATTTCTGAACCTGACCTCCCCGCTTCCATCGAAGGGAGTTGCTTTCTTCCCAGACTTGCAGACCCAGGACCTTAGTTCCGTCTCTCAATCGCTCCGATCTTTACAGACTAGCCCGTAATCTGCAAAGTGCTGTCTTACGCGCGCTGCAGAAACTAGGCCTTCATTTATGAAGATATCGTCGACGATGCCGACGTGGGCACTCTTAATGTCCTGATCCTGGGACGTTATCATGTCGATCACTGACTTCATGACAAGTGGTGCCACATTCAGGCCAAAACCCAAACGCGTAAGGCAAAACCGCTTGCCCTTAATGACCACTGTTTGAAACGGCCATAGCGATTTGTCAATGTGAATCTGTAGGTACGCATTTTCAAATCCAACAGCGATACGTCAGCTCCTTGTCGCCGCCATTCTCGTAATTTCTGCGCACACACCTCTGCGCCAGCCGTGAATGCGCCTACAAAGCCGCTCAACTCCCGATAGTCAAGTACCGGTCGGACCTTCTGTTTGTGTTCTTGTACGACCGCCATTAAGGGAATTAATCCCTTGCGGGGCCAAGCTCTTTCTCAGGATATGGCAGTAGCCATCCGTCTCGCTGCCACCGTGCTAGTTCTTCATCGTATGCATCCCGGATGTGGCCAGGTACTGTGTACTCCTGTACTTTATTGACCAACTTGCTAGGTGAATAACCACTCGCCCACTTCCACAATGCAGTCCACGTTTTTGTGCTCGGGTTAAACGTCACTCTAAAGTCAGGCTTGTTGATAACAATGGCGGCACATGTGTTCAGGTTTCCAAACGAGCTTCGCCTGATTCGGTCAAGTAAACACCTCCGAGCACTTTGATTGCATCAATCCCGAGAAGAAGATCGAATCCTAGCAACTGCCCTTCCACGACCAGAACCTCAACAGTCACGGGCTGAATATGCTCGACGCCCAACTTAATTTTTACCGTATCCACGGCACTTCAGGGTCTTCCCGTCGGCAGTCAACACTCCCACCTCTTCCTGCCTCCAGCAGCGACACACAGTCTTGCTCACCAGCGTCTGTGAGCATCCTGAATCCACTAGAGCTGTGCACTCTACTCCATCTACAAATACTTGTATGGTGGGTAACTTCCGGTTTTTACTTGCTCGGGAGAAGGCTGGCGCTGACGCCTTTCTCCCCTTGGGCGCTTCCCTGGCATTCTGAGGAAATGTGTCCAATGCCGCTGCATCGAAAACACCGCTTGTCGCGACCAGACCTCTGCGTTCTGTTTGACCTCTCCTGACATCCTTGTGTACAATCCTTCGCCATATGGTTGGGTCCAGAGCACTTGTAGCAGGTAATCGTTCTGCTAACAGGTTTGGCAGGGGAACCTCAGCTTCTGAGCTGCGTTAGCTCTACTTGATGCGGCGGCCAATACCTGGCACCCTTCGTCATCCGTCATAATAGCCCTTGCTCGGGTCAGAATCTGTTCTAGATTCATGTCGTCCATCCTGGAAGAAGCTTTGAGAAGCTGCCTAACATGATGTGGCAGTCCTGACACAAATGCACATGCCATCCACCGATCAGGTAGCGGTTCTCCTACTAGCCGCGCCAAACGATGCATTTCAGCCAGGAATTCATCCACAGTTTCCCCAGGGCGAAGACGCCCATCCCCATAAATTGGTCGAACGCATTAAATCTGTCAGTCGCAGATGCAGTCATAAGGGCCCATTTAATTTGTTCCGCCTGCCCTCTGCTCTCCACTGAGTTGTCTATATACAGCAAGGGCACCGCCTCAAGTCGTAAAAGCAAGATGCGCCGATCTTGTCCATGGCACAAAGTTCGCAGACCAATTCCACATTTTCTATCCATTCAACAATGGGCATATCCGCTGGGGCGCCGCTGAATTCTGGAATCAAACGGACGTCAAAGACCTTGCCTTCCATTTTGAAGAATCAATATGCCGAAATAGCTTGAGGCGAATGAAGAAAACAGTAACCAGCGAGTAAATTCAAGCTCACTCAGCTGGTATTTCAAACTTGAGTCGTTCCTTCTGAGTTCTGTCTCCAAATCACACTAACTGCCCGTTCTAGCCATTCAACCGTGAACGCCCCTCAAGAACTCGCCGACTTGGAAAAAAGTAGTTGTTTTTATAGTTGTTCATGTACCCATAATCCCTTGCATCTTCCTGTGATCCCATAATTCATTGCGTCCATGTCCCATAATGCATTGCGTCCATGTCCCATAATGCATTGCATCGTTATTGGATAAAAATGCGATGCCAGTCCCCCCTCATTCTTTTATGTTATCTGGCCGAGGATGGATTACGGCAGAGCGGTAAGTGCTTTTTTTTTCTCTCCCTCATTTCAACTGCAGTAGCTTTACATGCTAAGCAAATACGGGCCCTTTTTTGGCGGGGACAAGGCAAGTCGCGACTAGTTGTGCTCGTCCCAGGTTCTGTCTCATGTCCGCCACAAACCTTTATTGAATCCTTCTGGTTCAATATGGTGCAGATCATAGAATGCTCATATTGCTTCACCATGTCAACTAGTACTTGGTCATGTTTTTTTGATAATTTCTTTCTTTAATTCAATGCATTTCTTCTTCCTCTTCTCAGCACTGTCCTTCACACTCAATTTCTTCAGACCCATTGTTGGAAAAACAAAGTTTTGCAAAATAACTGCAGACACAAATGTGAGCTCAACACTTGTGCTTCCAGTGCAACCTGTTTAAAGTGGATGAGTGAGACACAGGAGGCTGGGTGAATATTGCAGCATTCACTGTGGTGTTCTCTACACCAACTAGCAGTGGGGTAACTGAAACTGACTCATAACCCCTAATTTTAGCTCTCAACTCAAAACAAAAAAAATAAGCCAAGAGATTGCTCATATCTCAAAAAACTCATTAATTGGGACACTCATAAGTCAAAGTACCATTATATATATATATATATATATATATATATATATATATATATATATTAATCAGTATATTTATTTTTGTCTATTTTTCTTTAATTTTCTGGAAATTCTAAGAATATACATGCCATCACTCCACTGAGAGGTGATCCCATTGGTAATCAAAATTTTTGTTTGTAACAATCATTGAATGTGAATCTGGTCCTTTCCAAAACATTTTAGCCAAACAATCAACATACTTCCATTATAGTGATGATGCTCTACTTATATCTTTGTGATACTGATTTACCTTACCTAGATATCAAGCTACACCATGTTAACAATAGTTTAAAACTGTGTCCACTGGAAATCAACCAACAAAAACAACCTGATAAATTTCTATTCCCATCATAACAATGAAATAAACTCAAGCATAATCATTTGATTCTACCTAAGAGCTCTAAGAATATGCAGCTTGGATTATTGACACAAAGAAGAGAAATACATTGAAAACACTTTCAAACTTCTCCAATACCTTAATTACTTTATATTCAATTTGAAACAATTGGCCCACAAAACATTCCAAAACAAAAAACTAGCCCATCCTGAAAAACCCAATGAATCAAATATATACCCTGCCTACTAATTCTATCACATTTACAATCGACAAGAATCTAACTAAACAAAACTTAAAAAGTTGTTACTGCTACATCTAAAAACAATAAAAGATTTAGTCAATACTAGCCAAAACAACAAGCTAAGACCTGAAGGAGGAGTTTACTCCATCACCTGTAATAATTATCATAAAAAATACAGAGGAGAAACCTCAAGTAATCTAAATAAAAGATTATATGAACACAAATGGGACATTTTACAAAATAATACATCAAATGCATTAGTTGTACCCAACTTTGACATAAAAAATGCTACTATGATGAAAGGAGAAAATAATTCACTACAACATAAATTTCTAGAAAGTGCTAATCTACAGTAAATTTGCTCCTGGGTTCTTACCAAATTTCTGTTGTAGTGAATTATTTCCTCATTCCTGGCAGATCTTCTAATATCACCTACTTACAAAAGTGATGAAAAGAAAAAGATTCTAAATGAATTCAGCTGGGAAAAAAAAAAAAAAATTCTAAAATTCCCAGCACCCCTCTGCCATGCACATGTGTAGTTCTACCAACATAACAAAATTAGTCTGATGAAGTCCTGAAGAACAAAACATGTTAAAAGTAAACTTTTTCCACTTTGTCATAAAATTTCCCATATATATATATATATATATATATATATATATATATATACACACACACAGAAGACCATCTTGGTTAGCAAGATCAATTTTAGTATTTTTAAACTACAATTTTCTATGACTTCCCTCGAACATTCATTTCTGCTCGAAGTGTATCCAAACATAAACAAATGACATCACACAAAATGGACAAAGTCTGACAATTATTTTAAGATATTTTCTGTTTATATGTTATTTTTATAGATACAAATATTTAAGTAAGTGCTCTGCTTATAATAAACAGTATTAACAACATTTACCAGCCTGAATATCCGAGAAATTTTCATAGAAAATATTTGTCCTCTGAATCGAACCTGTATCCTACATAGAACCGTTATATAGCCTGACATGTTATACCATTTAGCTACAGAGGAGCATCTTCATTAACAAGGTGGATTTTACTGTTTTTAAACTACAACTTTCTATGATTTCCCTCAAACATTCATTTTTGCTTGAAGCGTATCCAAACATAAACAATGACATCATACACTAAAATTCTGTAGCTAAATTGGTATAACACGTGAAGGCTATATATATATTTTCATTCATATATTTTATCTAAATAGATGCTTACCTACTGTATATAAACTGTAATTGTACTTACAGTGACTCAATCATAATTTCAAGTGTTGCAATTTTATTAATGCGTTGGAAATGTAACTGAAATTCTTAATAATATTTAAGAAAAAAAATATATTTAGAAAAAGTAAATAAATAAAATACAAAAGGAAGCTTTTCACTAGATTTGAACAAGTTTGTGTTTGACTATGCCTGAATCACCCCAAATAACATGTAGACAATTGGATCAATTATTGTGGATTTAATATTCAAATTAATTTAGTGCTGTTAAAAAATTCTAGCAGTATTGAAGTTTCTGATATCTTATAAGTACAGTTCAATTACAAAATTATTATTCCTTTATCTACAAAGCTAAAAATAATTGCAGAGATAACTAAATGATTTGTAATGGTAGTATTTTATTTGTTAAAGTTGAAAGTAACAGAAAATTCTATTTCTATTATGTCATTGGAAGTGTCCCTTACAAAGAGATGGGCAAATTGCCTATCATTGTTATTATTTTGAGTAAAAAATGTTACAGACACTATATATATATATATATATATATATATATATATAAGAAGTAATGGATTTCTATTATCAGTGTGAAATACCTACTTGCAAAAGTGATGAAAAGAAAAAGATTCTAAATGACTTAAGCTGGGAAATATTATATTAATAATGTATAAATGCATAATAATTAGTATAAAATAATAATAATTAAAGGTAGATAATTTAATTACTAATAAATCTTCTTGATAGTTAAACTCTTGGTTAAATTTGAAAATAAGTTTATCTGTTTGATAAAAATCTATTTATTCAATCACAAATAATGAACATGAATGAAAAATATATAAACAAAATATTTTAAAACATCTCAATGCCTAAACATTATTTGTAGACTCCAAATTAGACATACTAAAAAGCACTTCTTTGTATATACAAAACATGTGATGACATTCAAATCATTTTTTGCGAAAATCCTTATTAGTATTTGAAATTTTGCTTTGGTTTTATTTTTTTTAGTACCAAAACGAATTCTTAGGACTAATGCACAGGACCACAAATTGAAGAAGGTCACCCCACATCCACACCCAAAGAAATCAAAAGGAAGATCACAGCAAGAGATCAAAGAACCTGTAATCACAGGTCAGTCATGGGAACCTGATGTCAGAGGTCAGCAGGATCCAGCTATTATCCATCACTTCCAGATGAAAAATAAAGTGACCAGTGACATAACGGCAACAACAACAACATCAACCACTACTACAACGACAATGAACACCCCCACCACCACCACTTCAACTGCCACTACCCCTTCATCAAAAACTGCTGTACCTGTTGTTATATACAGTCCAACACCAAGTACACCCGAGTTTAGAGCTGATATTGCACAGTTGAACCCTTTAGCAAACATTCCAAAACTTCGACCAGGTAGCGTATATTTACCTTTTTAGATTGTCTTCTGTTGCAAATACCTTTTGAATGATATTTAAGTTTTATTGAAATTGAAAATGTGAGTCATATTCTTAAATAGCCTTGTCAGATCTGATGGCATTAAAAACTCATTCAGAGATGTCTATCATCTATATACAACCATTATCTCAGATCAATGATTAAAATGGCTTTAGACAAATTAATCTTACAAATCTTAAAGAAGATGATCATCCATTATCAGACTTTATGCATTGGTTACAAAATCACAAAAAGCTTTACCAAATAACAAAAACCACATCACTTGGATACTTTCAACAGCAACAGTAAAAATGGGTTATGCAAGAAGTAATGAAGTAATCAAGCAATTAATTTTCCACATTATCAAAAACAAAAGGATTGCAAGGAAATACCCTTCAGTATTAAAAAGAAGGGCAACATTTATTAGACTAATAAGTCTAATTTACTGAAAAACTGTTTTAAGAAAAGGATTTCATAAATTTCCACATAGTAATACTGTTCAGTCAATGAATGCCAAATGTTTCTGATATGCAAGCAGTTAATCTCATCACTATAAATACTTTGTCTAGATCCAGAAAGCTGGAAGAGTTTACATGAAAACTGAATTTCAAAATGTTGGCTCTTATCTTAAACCAAGGAGATACAGATTAAGAGACAGAAACCACAGATTATGAGATCACAATATACCCCACACCCTGCCAATAATAAGAATAAATAATAATAATAATAATGAAATTTCACTTTCATTTATTTTTTATCAACTCCTTATATGATATAAAAAAAATTTTTTTTTCAAAATCCATAACAGTATTTTAACAGAGAATAAAAATTCATTTTTCATATTCATTGATCCTACCATTTCTTTGATTTATTCTCTGGGTTACTTTATTGGAGAATTCAGATTTGAGTTTATTATCACCAATAAACATTTTATATAAGATCTCTCATGATAGTTCTGTTCAAGAGATGAGCTCAAAGTGGTTTTGTTTGTTTTTTTCATATAAATATCTATAAACTGATACAACTTATCTACCTACACTCTTCCAAATATACTGGCTCTTTCATAATTTGTTTTACCATTCAAAGATCCATTAAGGATTTTCTTGGAAAAATTGTGTTATTGCAGGATAATAAATACATTTCAAAATTAAATTTTCATCAAAGAATATATTCATCACAATCAGGATACAGAAAAACTTTCTGAAATGAAGATGGTATTGTAGATATTATTATATTATGTTTATTATTCACACCTTGCCATTTTTCATGGTTGTAAAACTTTACTCGATCGACTATTTCACCGAACTAACCAAGATCAATACCATTTCAACATAGTAATCTATATTCCGGTTTATATCACTGATCAAGATCCAAGGTTTTTCAACTGGTAAACATTCACACAAATTATCAACTGATATTTACACTTTATTCTACCATTTTCAAAATAAGTCATGTAAAATTGAAAAATCACCAATGATAGCTGCAGAGAGCAAAAATATCAAGAGTTGATATTAATAATATTATATTAGTGAATAAAATGTAATTATATGATACATAATTTATCAGTCTTTTTTTTTTAATGATTTTATTTGAAAATTATTTTTGTAGATTTTTGTCTTTTTTTAAATTATATGACATCAAACAATAATCCAACTACAATTTGCAGTTATTTCCTGCAAAGAGAATAATTTTGTTTTTCTTAAACATTGACTTTCTTTGTTTTCTGACTTTAATGGAGGAAATATCTTCATAAAGTATTTCAAAGATTTTATTCTTCTTTAACAGAAATGATTACAACCATCATTAATCCAAGTCTATGGAGTTCAGTTTCACTACTAATGTAAACAACAGCAAAATTTCAAATTTCTCATGTCATCCCATTGAGTTTGCCACAATTGCTTTGGTGACACTAGTAGCTGTTGACATGAACTTGAAAGCAAAGACAGTCCAATGACCATAGAATTAATTTTCATAATGTAAATTGCAAACAGCTTTCATTATCCATAGCAGATAAAGTTGAATTACTGAAAAAAATGAGTTTCATTTGTACAGCATCACCTCATCAATAATCTGTCATAAAAGTAAATTGCTCCAGTTCTTTACAGAGAGTGAATCAAAGAAAAAATAAAACCCCCAACATATTCATTTTTGAACATTACAATCAAATAATGTCCAATAAAAAATTAAAGTTAGCAAATACTTTAAAAATGAAAATATTTGCTATTTAGTTTATATATAAATAAAATATTTTCATTATTTCTATTTTAAGTTTTCACTTTCTAAATTACACATTCAAAAACATTCTAAACATTCTACATATTAAAATAATATTGCAAGAAATTTCCTAATTAATATGTTTGAGTGGTTTTCTTTCCAATCCTCTCCAATTTATCAAAAACTAATTCAGAAAATTATCTTTCCGAGTTGATATTTCACTATTTATTAGGATTTAATTCATTACAAAATCTAGAAAAAAATTATTACAATATCAAAGTTTATTTCATAGTTGTAAAACTGCAGCAATTATTTCCTTTTATTTGTCATTATGTCCTCTAAAGTAGGCTTACCATATGGTTTCATTTGGTGAGTGTGTACCAGTGATATAAGGAAGTCATTTGTGAGTGAGTGAGTGAGTGAGATATGAAGTTTAAGGAATAATATCCCTGAAGCTTCTGGACTGGCACACACTTTATTATTAAAAAAAATATAAGTGAAAACAGTTTTGTTTTGAGGCTTGGAACTTATAAGCCTATTTTGGAAGACTGACATAAAAATGTCTGTGAAATTAAAAATATGAAAATATCACTTTCATGAATTTTTTTGTCTTCAATAACAATGTATTATAATAATCTATATAAAAACATTTTATGCAACTATTATTTGTATTTACTTAAAATAGAATCAAACTACATTGTTTTTAAAATTTAAATTTTGAATTGCATTTTTCTTGAAAGAAAATGTAAATTTACATTTTTTTCTTGATATTTTAATTTTAAAAATTTCAAGTTTTCCACTTAATTCTTACATTTTCCCATTTTTTGCATTTATTTTCTTTCCAGATGTTAATTATATAAAGTGTCAAAACATAAAATTTCCCAAATCTGCTACAAAACCATTTTTTTTAAGAAATATTGATAAAACACAAGTAAATATGAAATTGTGATAAAATGACATAAATTAGATAAATCCTAATTAAAATTTGAATATTTATTTTCTCATGTCTTCATTACTTGTTACATGGTTTTGTCCAATTTAAAACATTTTTTATTAATTTTTACATTTATGAAAAATAAAATTATGTAAAGACTAAAACACTTAAAATAATTTATTGTTTTTAGGTGGAACCATTAGAGAGGTCAGGGGAGGTAACTCTGGGTCAGACTCTAATTCTGTCTCCACTGAACCGAATTCTGAGTGGACCTTACACTGTATCAACACAACGTCAAGAGGGAAAAAGAGCAAAGAAAAGGCTATGAATGTTGTTGCTGATTGGCTGGGATTGTTTTATCTTTTAAGAAGTAAGTCATTTATTATTTAATCTCTCGTATATACACGAAGTTCCGTTAGATACTGAATGAAAAGAGAGTCAAATGGGTTCATAATTGAAAATTGTAAAAATTAAATATTTGAAAGTTTTATTAAAACAATTTAAAAAAAAAAATAGCTGCATTTCTTAATAAAATCTACACACATGCAAATTAATGAGTTTATAGCTTCACTTTTTATTAGTTGAATGTTGTGATTTTTTTCATTAGACTATAAACTTATTGATTTGCATGCATATTCAGGATGCGATGGGTAAATTGTCGCCATTTTATGCTTGTTGTCTGTTTTTGATTTTGTCGACTGCATGTATAGTAGGGTCAGTTGGGCACCATCTGCAAGAAAAAGAACACCATGACACAATTCACTCTGCCAGAAATCTGGAAATGGCATGCTGTACTGCTTGGCATTCATGCCAGAAGCTCCAGTACAAACATTTCAGAGTGTTGAGGATTCAGAAAGAGTTGGATGAATCTAATGGTGATTATGAAGATAAACTCACTCTGTTCATTCCAATAAGAACTTTTGAATTTATTGGTGAGATCCAGGCCATGATTGAAAATGATCCCTCCAAGTCAATCAGGTCCACAGCCAGGGACACAGGAGTGTCTGAGTTTCTTATCTGACAGATAGTGCATAAAGACATTCAGCTTTACTCATACAAGATGAGAAAGGGCCAATTTTTATACCAAGCCATGAAGAACAACAGGAAAGACTTCACTACAAAACTTCTGAACAAACTTAAGCACCCCCTCCAACTGAACATGCTTGGTTTTTCTCAGATGACAAAAATTTCTGCCAGGATAAGATGGTGAACACACAGAACAACCATTAACTTGCTATGTCCCCCAAAAGATGTATCAAGAATGATGAAAACCAAATATCCAGTCGAACATCATGGTGTTTGGAATGATCACTAGTGATGGCGACATTATGCCTCCATTCATCTTCCCACAGGGCCTCGGACTCAACACGGAGGCCTACATCAAGTGCCTTGAGGAGGTAGTGCTGCCTTAAGTCAAGAGGGTAGCTACTGGAAGACCCTATTTCTGGCAAAAGGACTCTGCACCATGCCACACAAACAGAACCCAGTCATGGCTCTCAGACAATTTCTGTGACCACATCACCCCTTACATCTGACCACCTAACTCCCCAGACTGCAACCGCCTTTTATTATTATGTATGGGAGACAGTTAAGCGAGAGACCAACAAAACTCCTTGAAACACCAAAGATGAATTCACCAACTTAAACAAGGAGACTGCCCAGAATAAATGCAGGAGATTCCAAAGTTGCCTGGAGGCTGTGGTTGAAGCCAATGGCGATTTTATTGAATAAATTTACTCTTTCTTCAGAAATGGTCAAGAATTTAAGAGAGTCAGTGATCAACATTCTTGCAATCATTTGCAATAAGATCTGGAAAGACAATGAATGGCCAACATCATGGATACAATCCCTTATCATCACTATGCCAAAATTATAAAACAATAAACCTCATCAGTCATGTGAGCAAAGTTATACTAAAAGTAATCCTAAATAGACTAAGACTGCAAGTGGAAGAAATAACTGCTGAAGAATTCACTGGCTTCAGACACAAAAGAAACACAATGGAGCAAATTTTCAACCACCATGTAGTATGTGAAAAATAGTCAACACCAGCAAGACATCATCCACATATTCATAGACTTCAAAAAGGCATTCAACTGCATGAGGCACTGTGAACTACTATGAAGAAATATTCCATTGACCATAAGCTGATTCAAACAATCCAACAGCTATAGCAACAGCCCACCAGTGCATTTTTTGCCAGGGAAGAGTGAGAGACTATATCTGCACATCCATCAGCATGCAGAAGGATGTCTAGTGATGCCTACACGTTTTAATATCTTCCTGGAAAGAATAATGTCAGATGCCCTTGAAAACAATATCTACACAGTCAGTATTAAAGGGGAAATGATTATTACCCTCAGCCTGGCTGGTGACATCAACAGCCTGGCTGGAAGTGAAGATAAACTGTCTAATGTAGTGAAGCATCTGGACCAAACTGCATCCACAGATATGGCATGAAAATCAATGACAATAAATCAAAGCTGATGAGAAATAATGAGGAACCCAGAGGAACATCAATTATAGTCAGTGGTCAATAATTGGAGACAGTGAAACAATACCAATACCCTGGTATAATCATCCCCCACAATGGATCCAAGCCAGAAGACATTGTGAAGGATACAATTGAAACTTACATGGAAAGAGAAAAAGCTCATTGTTAAAAATAAAAAAAATTGTTGCATGCCTTCATCTTGTTGGTATCCCTGTATGCTTGCAAGTCTTGGACTCTAACAGCTGAACTCCAAAAGCAGATCCCAGATACTTCAGATGTCTGCTTGGTATTTCCTACATCAACCGCATCATGAAGGAAGAGATACACAGAAGAGTGAGATAAATGGCTATAAAGACAAGTTAACCCCATAAAGAAGAGGAAGCTAAAGTTGGGTATGGCCCACATAACCAGATTGCAAGGAGGCATCTCCAAGGAGAGGAAGATGCCAAAGAAAGAGATGGTCAGACAATGTCGTTGAATGGACTGGCAAATATTATGCTGGGCAATAACTGGATCAAATGGAGGTTTCTTGCTGAGTAAGCCACCATGCAGCACCCCATCCACCCTAGATGGCAGGTTATGGGATAAAAAGATTTACTGAACACACAAGTTTAAGTAGAGAAATATAAACTGCCTGATTTATTACTCTTGGATTTAATTTATAAAAAAAAAAAAAAAAAGTGCTGAATGGTTGAAATATGAGCAGTCAGGTTTTTTTATAGGGACACATCATAGAGCAACTACCTCCCTATCAAAAAAGTGCTAACACACAATTTAGTTGGATATCAAATGACAGATGAAAAGATATTATTTGGTTTGACTATTCTAATTCCTACATTAGTTCAATAAGGTATATGGGACTTAAATTTTAAACTTTGAAATGTTTTCTCTGTGATCAATGATGTTTTAATTGACAGTCTTCTAAAATGTAACATCATTTGATATCGGCAAACAAAACTAAAACCATTTGTATTTATCAAACATTAATGATTGTTATAAAAGTCAATGAGAAATAGTTATCTCCCTTTAACCTAAAAATGAAATCTATTAAATTGATATTGATACCTTTGAAACTTCTGTGGTTTATTGTGAAGTGTATGGTAGGTTTAATATTATTTTCATTCGTTTAAAAATCACTTTTGTAAATTACAGTAATTTATTATGTCGGATTTTTAAGACAACTACATTTAAACCATCATTTTTTTTTTCTTTTTTCTTTTACAAAGTTTTAAATGTATTAATTTTGTGTATTTAAAGCTGGTTTTAGAAGAGGTTTTGTTATATCATTGAAAATTATATTATGCTATGATTGATGAAAATCTGCTTAAATTTAGGATCATCTCATGATACAATTAAAGTATGAATAATTATAGCATGCTAAAAAAGTCAAATGAAATATTTTCTTAATCTATTGGAGAATATGTTATATAAATTTCTATATATCAGAACAATGTTAAACAAATGAATGACAGTGGGAAAAATTCTATGTAACATGTTTCATTCTCTTCACTGAATGAAAGTAATGTTTCTGTTGATATAATTATATATTTAATAACATTTAAATATTGCCCAAGGAAAATAATAAAGAATTTTAAAACATTTAAAAAAAAATATATTTTCATATTAAGAATACATTTTCTATATCACTGGGTGAAGTTACAAATTTTAATAGATTTAATTTCTCTAGGAATTTATCCTTGTAAAAATGTAAATATTCCAAAAAAATATTTTATTGAAATTTGAAAGTGGGAAGTGACTGATAAACTTAAAAAAAATGATTCCCACACACTTAACCTTTTTCATAAATGAATATGTACTTAAGCTTTTATCATAATTAAATAACTGATTTTTTATAGATTAGAAAAAAAAAAAAAAAAAACTTTTGTCATGCAAATGTTTTTTTTTTTTTCTCATTGATGATAAGCATCTTGGTTTCACTTTAACTTTTTGACCAAATTTCCAAATTAAAAATTTAGAAAATTTAATAAAAAATAAATAATAAAACTTATAAATTCAAATTTTTAAAAATATTTCTTTCATCAGTTCATGTCTCATTGACATATCAAAAAGGAAAGCATCAAACCTATTTTTAAAAGGTTAAAAATTCAAAGCAAGTTAGTTTTTAAAAACTAAAATGGACTTACAAGATATTTGGGGTTCAACAAATTTATTTCTATCAAGTGAAATATATTCTCAAATGTTTAATTTAAATGTAAGAAAAATATAAGTAAAATAATTAGCATAAATTATATAAACAATGGCATATCAGTGGAGTTACAAGAAAAGAGATCCTTTGATGTCTTGTTATTTTTGGAGAAAAGGAATGTATTACACTATGGTTATTGACAACAAATAGCTATGTCTGGTACAATAATAGGGCACTCAGTGAACTGTTGAATATAAAAGCAATACCTTGAGCTTTACTTACTTGATATAAAATTCAATAACAAAAAATCTGAGCCTTGTTGTAGGTATTCCACTTTAATTTCTGATCACTTTTTTTCAAAGCTCACTTTCAAGGCTAGCAATGACTGAAGAACCAATTTTTTTTCTTTCTTTACATAAATACTTTTAAGCATATGTTTATTCAGTTCAAAAATATTCTAAACAAATTAATACCAATCAGAGTCAGTTTTGGCAAGATGAAAACATTTCATTCACTATGGCTTATCTTCTCTTTTTTCACTTCTTAGAAGTTATATGAATTATGGATCGCATGAAAAGTATCTCTCATTTGGACTTCATCAGTTGTTACAAACTGCATCTTATCTGTTTAAAAAAAAAAAAAAAGAAAATCATAGGTTCAGCATATAAAAATACTCTACACCAAAGCAGACAGTTTTTTTAATGTGCCATTAGCACTGACTTTATATATATATATATATATATATATATATATATATGACGTCTGTCTGAAAAGTAATGGGACTTATCCATTTTTCAATATGAGAGGCATCGTCCACAATGAGTTCTTGCCACAGGGCCAGACGATCAATCAGCAAGTCTACAAGAGATCTTGTGGGGTTTGTTTGGCTCAGTGCATGAGAATAGCCAACAATGTAGGAGGACAAATCATAGCTGGTTCACCACAACAATGCACCTGCTCACAACAGCTTGAGCATCTGGCAGTTCCTGGCCAAGAAGAACATTGCCATACTTGAACAACCTCCCTGATCTAGCTCCATGTAACTTTTCCTTTTCCCCAAGCTCAAGCAGGTCATCAAGGGGATCTGCTTTGAAGGCATGGAGGCCATCAAAAGGGCTATAATGATGGTTAAAGGGTATCCAAGAAGAATCCTTCAAGCAGAACATAGAAGCATGGCAAGGAAAGATGGAAAAATGCATTAAACTTGAAGGCAATTACTTTGAAGGGGAAACCATGTAGCTTATTGTTTGGAATTGAAATAAATTGTTTGTGACACCAGACCCATTACTTTTCAGACAGATTGTGTGTGCATATATATATATATATATATATATATATATATTGTATAGGGGCAGCAGATCATTACTCAAACATATATTGTTAAATGTAACAGACAATGATTATGTCTTATCATGAGCTATTCCAAGTGTCATATAATGGCTTTAGTTTCAAAAGAAAATAAACTGTCCAACATTTGAATATTTTTTTATTATATTGGTCATTGATCTAAGCATTCAGCTCACATACATACAGTAAAAAGAACCTTAAGATATTGGAAGCCATCTACATTAAAACAAAGCAACCCACACTTTTCAATTACATTTCAAACCACTCACAACATAATACAATGCATTTAAACCTATAGTTCTGTTGATAATATTTCTTTCTCTCACATGGTCATGTACAACATCATAGAACTGCATTACAAATGTACAAACTGTGTCTGCTATTCCACAATTGTTATCGCATAGCAAACTTCTATGTAAACAAAACAGGATGTCATCTGTGATGGTAAACAAACTCAACTTGTGTTTATCAAAAGGTCTAATTTGTTGATTACTTTGCATCTAACAAAGATTAAATGAAAACACTCACAGACCTGTAACGCAAAAAGATAATTTTCTTCATAATATGAAGTCACTTAAAAAGGATTCAAATATTCTTAATCCTTATCATGGAAAAAGGAAACTAAGTAGAAATTACACTACAGTTTATTGACAATATAATTTGACAACAAAAGATTTTTTTAATACTGATATGGCTTCCGTTACATCAGGTTTACTGCCAATAAAGGTTTTAGATAGAGTTTGGCATGTTGGCCTTTTAAAAAAGCTCAAGGGCCATGGTGTTTCTGGATGAATATTTGGTCTAAACCAATCATTTCTAACAAATCATGTAATGAAAGTCCTGTTTAATGGACATACTTCTTCATTTCCTATTAATGCAGAAGTCCCCCAGGGCTCTATACTTAGACCTACACTGTTTTTGATCTTCATTAATGACCTTCCTGATGTCATCTGTTCCCAACAAGGTATCTATGAAGATGACAACTATTTACTCCAGTCTTAATAGCAAGTCTAACAGATCCGACAAAGTAAAACTGGCAACTGCTCTTGAAAAGGACCTCCAATCAGTGGTTAACTGGGACAAAGAATGGCTTATAAATTTTAACCTCTCCAAAACAAAATTGCTTTCATTTAATCACTATATACAACCCTTTTCCACCTACCAATCAACATGACTGATGTTAAACTGCAGAAGAGCAACACTATGCATTCTTGGACTCACGTTTTCCACTGACATGAAGTGAAGTCATTATATTCAATCAACTGCCAGACAATTTTTCTTGACAGAATTAATCTTGTACATTTATAAATCTACTATTCATCCTTGCATTGAATACTGTTGTCATATCTGGTCTGGTGCTCCTACTATATATTTCTAGATTCTTGACAAAATTCAAAGAAGGATCTGTAATGTAATCAATCCTGACCTGGCATCTTGACATCAGTCACTTTCTCAACAACACAACGTCACTTCCCTGTCTTTTCTAGAAATATTTTCATGCCAATTGTTCTGACGAGCTTTCCTCCTTAATGAATCAATTTCCTTAATTTAAGTGTACTACTAGATTGGCAAGTAGGTATCACTGTTTTACTGTTGAACTGTTAAATAATAGTTTAGCAGATTATTATTTTTTTTTAGAGAATTATATTTCTGCTCTGACTTCCTCATTTTGACCTTTGAGGTCAGATACAGGCAAACAAAGGAAGTCGATTTTGATTGGCTAAAGCTAGTCTGGGAATGAAAGATACAGAAAGGGATTTTCAGGAGTTGAAATATACATGTTGAAGAATGTAGATGTGTTTCTTCAGGTCAAGAACGTGCTCCTAAGTTGGGGTGAGATAGCGGCCCCACTGTCGAGT
Organism: Acanthosepion pharaonis; assembly: GCA_903632075.3. Lineage (NCBI taxonomy): Eukaryota > Metazoa > Mollusca > Cephalopoda > Sepiida > Sepiidae > Acanthosepion > Acanthosepion pharaonis. Next base: position 463,141 of record CAHIKZ030004732.1, on the reverse strand, counting down.
TAGAAATGTACACATTAACGTGTTGAATAAAAATACCTAAGATTAAAATCCCTTTTGTTGACCTCTTTTATCTCTGGACCCCAAAAATATTTTGACACCAGTCCAGAAGAAGGTGAGAAAGACGAAGGAAACATTATTATGGAATTGACCATGTTTCCTTAAAAGACTCCCAGTACGAAGGGACTATTCAACAGAACTTCTAGATTTGTCTATTCTTTTTTAATAGTTTCTTTTCTTGCACTTCTCTCCTGTTTCTTTATTTTCCTTTTCCTCACTAAAGTGTCTTCACATTCTTTCACTTCTTGTAACCTTCCTGCATCCTAGTAGTATTATCACCTTGTTTAGGGTGAAATACTTAAAAAAAAAAAAGAACTACTGCATATCTCTCTCTCATCAATTTTGTCAGCCTTGTACTAAAAAAATACAATACCAGTTTACATTCACTTAATTTTACATTCCACAAAAAAAAACAATAAATACAAAGATATTCTTCTTTAGGCTGAAGAGGTAATAACAAGCCACATCAATTCAGCAATTGGAATGAACTTGATACCACTTCATAAATTCATTGTTACTATAAATTTTCAGAATAGTGAAACATTAGAAATTAGCCAATTTCTTTTATTTAAAAATCTTAAATTTGCCCATAAACCTCTTTTTATCTACCAAGAAGCAATAATCTGTTAAGACAAGTTTTGCAGGCTTGTTCTGATTTCAGTTGATTTAACAACTTTTATTATCCACTAATAACAAATAGAACAATCTATCAACCCAAAATTATTGTAGTTCATCTGAGACAGGAATTGCAATTAAAATTTATATCTACAAAATATGTAGCTACAATTTCAGCAATCTGTTAAGTTTGCCACAAGTGAATGATTTGCTTATTATTTCATAGCTGAAAAATTAAACCAAATTTAGAATTTACTTATGAAACAAACAACACATTACCTTTCCTAGATATTATGTTACACCATACTGATAATAACCTAAAACTAAATGTCCATCACAAATCAACTAATAAAAATTACTTCATAAATTTCTATTCTCACAACAACAACAAAATAAATTTGGAATAATTATCAGATTCTATTTAATAGCACACAGAATTTGTAGTCTTCAATATTTACATGATGTGGAAAAATACATTGAAAATACTTTTAAACTCATCCAATATTCTAATTATTTCATATCCAACGTGAAACAGAAATCTCATAAAATATATCAAAATAATAGACTGAACCATTAAGGCAAATGCAGCAAATTAAAATTACCAATTCTATTACAACTATAATTGAAAAGAATATATATATAAGCTACTGGAAGCATGGCCTGGCGTTGCCCATGCTTGATTTAGGAAATACCCAACCGAGAAAACATTTTTAAGGGTTGACCGATTGAGCGCCCCCCAAACAGAGTGCAAATGGACAGAGTTGAAACTTCACATGGTGACTCCCAATGGGCTCCTCATAAATCCGATCGGTTTCCGCTAAAAATCGACATGTGGTTCTGGTACAATCTGGGCGTATCAGCTTTTGGGTTTTATCGATTTTCCGCGCTGTTTAGGGGTCCGTGGTCATGAAACTTCTGGACAACACTTCTAAAGGTAAACTCTAAGAGGGTGTCAAATTTGGTTGAAATGCAATAATTCCTTCTGTAAGCAGATTTTTTCGATTATCGATTTTTTTCGGAATCTGAGTCCGAACTGAAAAATCGGGCTGCGTCATGTCCTTAAGGCAGCCATTTGCAAACTTGTGGTGAAAACCGCATAGAAACCAGGTGAGAAATGCGGCCTGGGTGAGGTAACAACGCCCACGACAGACACACAGACAGACAACATGAGAAATATAGATAGTAGATAACATAAAATTTCTTACTATTACTTCTAAAACAATAAGAGACTGAATACAAAATAAAATAGTAAGATAGAATAAATTCCACCTTCAAGTTTTATCACCTGTAATAATTGCTACATAGAATACATAGGAGAAACCTTGAGAAATTATGAACACAAAAGCGAACTTTTACAAGACAATACACACAATGTTCACTGTAATGAGTCTGACCATAATTTCATGTTAAATTAATCAAAAAAGAGAAATCAATTTACTAAGGCAAAAGTGCATAGAAAGTGCATTAATCATCTAAAGTAAATTTGTGCCCTGGTTCTTACATTTCACCTTTCTTGGCAGATCTTTATTATCACAATGTGAAATAGTTAATAATAAAAGTGACAAAAATGAAAGCATAAGGAAATGGAATGAAACTGGTTAGACAACAGACGCAGACACATCTAAAATAAATTTCAAATTTAAAAGTTTAAAATTTCAGCATTTTCAACCGGTGCATCATCATAACCAATGTTTAAAGTTTTCAAATTCCCCCCTCCCTACACATAATTCTATCAACAAAAACATTACTTTAGTCTGAAATCCTAAAGAATAAATGCAAATATTTTTTCTATAGTCATTAATTTACCTAATAGCTATGCAAATTTAAATTTGTTTATATTTTAAGTTATTTCCATTTTAACTGTTAAATTTTTACTTTAAATTTAGCAATTGGAAAAAATATTTTTAATACCTCAATAACAAAAACTGTTCTTGCAAAAAAAAAAAAAAATGAATAAAACATAAGGAAAAGTGACATTTGTATTGACAGTTTTTTTAAGAAGGTTTTTTTTTTCAGTCATAGTTTGACAGCATAAATCTACATTTGAAAACAGCAAACTACTAATTATTGTTATTGGCTACCAACAATTCTAAGTATCAGATTGACTAACTATTGTTGGTATCATAACTTGATGCTATTAACCTACCAGAATCCATAGGATTCATCATCCAATTATCAAATAAGATTATTTGTATAAAATCTTTTAAAATGTTTCTTAGTTGCAGATAAATTCATTCTTGATATATATTTACAATCCAGTAAAGTTATTTTCTTTAAAAAAAAATTAAATGTGAGAATATGCTTAAAATTCTCAGCTTAACAGATTGCAAAATAAATTCTGATATTTGGTCATTTCATTAGCTTTTGGGGAAGTAATTTGTGCTGATAACTTTTCAGCACTTTCTATATATTGTAATCAAAATTAAATTGAGAAAAACTTTAAAGTATATGTTAAAACAATCGTTTTTTATTTTTTTTACAAATTAAAGAATCTAGAATAAGAAAAATATTTACTCCAGTAATATTAAATATAACTTGGAGAACTAAATATCTTGCGAAATAAAATTAAAAAGAAGAAATTAAATTCAGAATTTACTGCATATATATATATATATATATATATATATATATATATATATATATATAGGTTTTGCATGTATGCAGGTTTTTGAATGTTTATAATAATAGTGCAAAATATTTAACTCTTGTACAACCCTACTTTTAATGTACTGATTCTATAATGTCTAAAATGATGTTAACTTAATACATTAAATGTAATCTTTCTTTAAGAATGAAAAAGCTTTTCTATTCAATTCCATGTGCCTATTGATTGATACCTATTAGTTTTCAAACCAATGCCCAACATTCATAAAATTTTGAATATTTAACAATGGTTAATTAGATATAAATTTTTATATTTACAGAAAACCGAGAAAAAGCAACCCTGTACTTCATCCTTGGTGTGTGTGTTGGTACCATATGTTTGCTGCTAGCAATCATTGTGAGGCTAATTGTGGTCAGCAAGAGAAAAACACAGGCCAAGCTGGACTTGACTGAACCGACCCACAGCCAACATGTGACCCCAGTGCGAAACAACCATATTGGAAACTCCACCCCATCACCACTGCGCAGAGCGACTTCTGATGAATTTATAGACTTTGTGGGTTTTGGGCCTCGTACTGCAACGTTACGCACAGATCCTGGAAACAGAAGTCTAAACTATTTCTGAAAATGTGACAGAAAATTATCAGATGATGGCAGTTTCCAGATGCAGTTTGTTCAGACATTACATTCAGACAAGAGTTAAAAAGTTCAGGATGTTTCAATGTTTCTCCAGATCTTCAACAGGTGATGGATTGAATCTCAATCATTGATACTTAGTTTTTTGTTTTTTTTTAAATACAACTAATTACATCAAAACTCCTACATCCCTGCAGGTTGTTTGCCACCCTGGTTATATTTACAATATAAAAACTTCTCAAGAGCTGAACAAAAGTGCTGTTATGAAAAAAAATAGTAGAATAAGTAAAAAAAAAAAAAATACAATTATAAACAGTTGGTTTATTAATTCCATATTTTAACTAATGAGAGAGCATGCTAGATCATATAAATATTGTGCCTATATATCTTAGTTGAATACAAACCAACTTTCTTTGTAAATTACAACTGATGTTATTTACTGTAATAACTTCTGAATTAAGTTTATTATAGTTTTTCTATACAACCATTTAAGGTCTCAGAGGTGATATACCTTTACTAAAACATTTTTTTAAAAGAATTTATAGTGTAAATTTTCAACCAATTAACTACCTGCAGATGAATGGAGTACTGCAACTCCTAATAGAGAGAATATAAGAGGGTGCTGACTCAGGTTCATGGAGATGGTTTGATAAATCCCCCTGCTTCACCTGTTACATATGGGAAAATACCAACTGAAACATTGTGAATTTCAATTTCACTTTCAGATGAGTGTACAGTCCAAATAAACTTCTGTGGACAAAACTTGCCCTGAATGTGGGGCACATTTGTGGCTGAAGGTCATTGGACAACTCCAGTTTCATCAATCAAACTGACCTTTAACCTCTCTATTCAAGTGGGGATAGGCAGAATGCATATGTAAAAAAAAAAAAAACAATTTTTATTCTTTTGAGAAAGTATTTAAACACAGTTTTCATATTGTTCTATAGAAATTTTGTTATGTAAACTATGAAGTGTTGATTCTGGTTTTAATAACTTTGTGTAAATTTTAGCATAAAGAACCCACCAAAACTTGCAATACTTAAAATGAGTCTTAAGGACTTTATTTTTGTTCCTTTTGTGATCATCCTGCAACTGTATGATTGTATTTACTAGCAAGTAAAACTGTTCTTTCTTTGATATATCAAATAATGGAAAAATACAATAGGAGGATCTGAATATTTAAATTGTTTCCTCACACTCTTCAATATCAACACTTATGTGTCATGAAAGTTAATTATCTAAATTGACTAAGAGAACTTTAAAATCTATTCTGGTCTATATTAAACAGAGAAGAGAACTTGTAATCATGATGCTTTTATAAAAGTAAAAAAAAAAAAAATAGTATGTTAAACAAAATAACATAGCATTAAAAATGCTTCTGGAAATTGATAGAAATCTTTTCTTCCCCTTTCGGCTTCAATATGAAAGAGGGCAGTAAGACAGTGTAAATGGATATTCAAAAAAACTTGAAGAAAAAATCTGATAAAAGCAGAAGTTAGTGTAAGTAAAAAAGCAAAAATAATTCTTGGAATGTCTGAAGTAGTTAAGCATTTCTGTGTGTTAATTACATTCTCCAATCATCATCAGGTAACAGAGATACATGTGCACATGTAGGAGGCTCTGATCAAAATCAGACTTTTTTTCTGTCATTAATTCCTATGAAAAGATCCTGATTAGAGAATACAATGCACAAAGATTTAAAAAAAAAAAAAAAAAAAAAGTTTGAACCCAGTGAAAAATGTTCTTATATAAAATGTATTTAAAATTGAGATAATTCAAACAGGACATAATGATTGCCAACAAATTGTTGAAAAATACAACCACTTTATACAATGAGTATAAAGAGGTAAAATGTCTTTACTGTGATGATGCTCAGAGTTTAACTTGTAACTCCATTTTATCTTCAAGAAATTATGAATTAATCTTGCAACAGTTTTATGTTGCTGTTAGAAATCAGGTATTTTATGACATGGGATGAAATGCTGTTGACAAGATTTTAGCCCGTCACTGACAACAAAAATCATTATTTGAACTTTCATTTGTTCTGCTTATTTTTTATTAATTAGGAAACAATGAATGAAATGCAACAAAAACAATACTTACAGATAAAAAGAATAGTTTTTTTATTCATTTTTGTAATAAAAGTATTAATAAATTAGAAAAATATTTCAACTGGTAGGTTCTGACAGTTTTCAAATAATTAAGTTTACTTAAAATAAGATGGCAATTATTAGATTCCAATTGTTTTCTTAATGATTTACAAAATTGCTAAGTTTTTTTGTTTTTTTACTGCACACATCAACCTTATTTTTTAATTAATGAGAATCTGAGTTAACCAAAGTATTTTTATTGTAATGTGAAAAAGTAAATGAGTAAAAATTTCAAGTAACTAAATCATAAAAACAAAAGGAACATACAATGTTTTTTAAGAATGTTTATTACAGTAGAATCAATTTTAAATGGATATTTTTCCAATATTCATCTTTGTTAACAAAAATCATGCAAAATAGGGCAGTGAGCTGCTATCTCATTTATGCATTTAAAAAAAAAAAAAAAAAAAAATGCAGATCAATGAAATTTTGTATATATTAACTAAAAATGTGCTCAGAATATAAAAATACCTGGATTTTTTTTTAATGAAAAAAAATTTCAATTTTTAACAATTTATTGTGACAATCTATTATTTAGCCATGGTTTTGGGACCACAAATAAGATGGCTTCTTTCCAAAATAAAAAAGAAAAACGAAAATTAATTAAAAAAAAAAAATTGTTCCTAAATATTTCTGCAGTAAAACAAGTGCCAAAATGTCTACTGACAATTCAAAGACAATCTATTACTGCCAAAGAAGCAACCACACACATTATTAGCCAGTGAGAAACATTTAAATATTTTAGGAGAAAGACAAAAACATAAAGGGAAGAGAAATACAACCAAATTCAAGAAGAATTCCCTGGTTACCAGGAAATGATGGACACAACTCAAAATCAAGATTGATGTAATTTTGCAGGAAACGAGTGCTTAGGAAGTGCAATAAAGTTTTATAACTGTAAACATTAATTATAATCATCAATAAATTCAATGTTTCTCTTTGTTTAGGCTTAATGATTAAAACAGTAGATTCTTATATTTTTAAGCAAGAGGCTTTCTATGAAAGTAAGACAGTTTATTAATTAAGAGCCAATACTTGTCATACCAGGATTTATAAAATATCAACTCAACATTTCAATATGGCCAATCAGTTTATACAAAGTTAATATGGTGGCTTTATTAACTCATTACAGACAAATAAATGACACTACTTCCAAAGGCAGACTTTATTGCCACAAGCCATTTGTATAATACTGTTAACATTTAGAAACAAGGAGCAATTCATGACTTTATTTGGATTTTTTATCCAGGATTGTTTTGTTTAAATAAATCCTGGCAGCCCTGGGCTATAAAAAAATATTAAAGATTTGTTTGTTTAATAGTGTGTACAAATTTGTTATAACTTGTTCATAAAATGTAAATAAAGATTTTATATATATATATATATATATATATATATATATATATATATATATAATGTGAATGAATAAATCCCAAATTTTAAAGTTATTTTTGTTTTACTTCTCTGTATTTAATGAAGGAACTTGCAATATATTTACTTTCAGATATTTAAGTCCATTTCATGATACGTCAAAAAGACTTTTTCAATTCAAGAGAAAAAATTTTATCACTTGGCAGATAGTAACATGAGATAATCTTTATGCAATATCATATGCCTGCAGTATTGAACTCGATATCATTAATATCTGCCTTGTGAATTTCAAAATGTAAGTTCAATAAAACAAGTAAATGAATATTTAAAACGATTCTTTTTATCCAATCAATTTGTACATTTTCTTGTCAAGCAGGTAAAGATAATAGAATTGTTTCATTCATCATGCATGACATGTGAAAAAAAAAAAAAAAAACTGAACTACCATTTACTTTTTTTTGCTGGAGAGGTGTAAGGAGAAAAAGAAAGAATATAAGTATGGAGATATTTACTTACAAATCTTCATCACCGTGGCCCCCATTTGATCTCAGTAAGACCCTGGAATTGTTTTTTCAGTGTATGATTATCGGCCCATTTGGCATCTAAATAAGAGTCATCTGTATCAGATGACAATTTCTACAAAGAAATTTCAAACAGAAAATGAATTTATAAAACGAAAAAATGAATTCCACATTTTACAATTATTTTTATTTGTTTTCATGTGTATATTTAATAAAGGTCAAATACTTGTACCATCTGGAATAGTTATGACAGTAGAATTTTTTTTCAAACTTAAAAAATAAGCATGCCTGTTTAAATAAACAGGCTGCTTGGAATTTTTATACAAGTTTCGAAAACACTGAACAAAATAATCATGAAATTATTTGAAAAATATCCTCCCACCATGTAATCCTGAAGACAACTTTATGCAGTTGATGTTCACTACTATGTGTGTGGAATTTAGCTTTAATAAAGTCATGTATAAGCAAATATCAATGAGTAGTCCTTTAGGGCCGACAATGGCCAATATATTTGTTGGATTTTTCAAGCAAGAGTTTTTTGCTTGTATTGAAAGACCCAGGTATTATGTTAGATATGTGGATGGCGCCTTTTGTGTTTGAAAATGAGGATGAAGTTTTCCAACAAGAACTGAATACATTGCATCTGGTTTTGGATTTTATATGGAAGAAGGAAATCAATGAGGTTCTTCGTTTTCTCAATGTCTTAGTACACAAATCAAATACAGGTTTTCTAACATTAGTGAACCAACCAGTGACATGCAGAGGTTTGGTGATGCCCAGGGTTAACTCCTTCATTGTATGCCCTAAAACTCAAGTATTTGGGAGGGGGGTGGAGGGGCACCCTATATGGCCTAGTAATGAGAAATGTGAGAAAAGGAAGACATTTTAAATATGTAAAAGCAGGTGAAACATGAAATAAGCACTTAATTCAAATTAAATATAAACTAAATTTTTATTCCATTCTCCAGGGCTGTCACACTCTTTGCTCGCTACTCGTACCAACTTTTACCGGTTTGTATACTCAGTGGGATTTCTTCTGTTCTAAATAACTTTGTTCATCAGGCCTTGGTCATATGTTGAGAAATTGAATTTATTAGGAAGGTTCTGAGCAAAAATGGTTAATTTTTGGATGTTGTAGAGTCCTGCATTAGAGAAAAAATGCAACAATTTCATAAGTGCCTAGGCTGATTGGTCCTCAGAATTGTCCTAGGGAATTTGCAGTTAATCATAGAGCTGAGTTCCAATTCCTGTTGGAATTGGAAATCAGCTCTCCAATTAACCATGCCAAGCCATTATCCATTACAAAACCTGCACATTCACACTTACAGCACCTGTATTACCGAGCAGTCACCCATCTAGGTATTGACCAGGCTCGATGTTGCTTAACTTCAGTGATCATACAAGAACTGGTGTTTCAACATATTGTAACTATAAGCAATATTGTTTTTGGTACCCAACCTATGTTGAGACCAATCCAGAAGGATGTCCTGCTTACCCATCATATTAGTTCTGTAATTTATGAATTCAGATGTCAGTGCAATGCTGACTATGGGTCAAAGGTTGGAGGCACAGATCAATGAACACATACCAGCCAATATTCGCAAGGGAAAGGTGGACAATTTACATATGTATCACGTTCAGCAATAGCTGAATATATGATTAAAAACCAGCAGTATGCTTGGTTGTCTTATAGCCCAGAGATGTTCTCAATGCTGAGAAGGGCTAATACTGATTATCACTTGCCGGTTTTGGAAATCATGTACATTAAGTCCTACCAGCTATCTCCCTGATTAATAGGCTTATATAGGTAATTAGACTTAAAGTTATAAAGTTTTTTTTTTTTGCATATAACATTAGTATGGGGTTTTATATATTTTTTTTTGTCACTGTGCACATTTTTTGTCTTCAATTTTTGCTCTGATGAAAGAGAACGGAAAAAACAGTTTAGCTGTTTTTAATTGTTATATTTTGGTATTACCAATTTATATTACCACTTACATTCTTCATACTTATCTCTGAATCCACAAGCCCAAATCTTAGACATTATCATCACCCTTTGCCCATCTTACCTTGGACTCTTCTTGTTTCCTGTAATAGTAAGCCATCATTTGTTTCTGTTCATCTTCACTGATAATAGGTTCTCGACTAGGGGCACCCTGACCAAGCTATAGAAAAATAAAGAACAACTTCTGAAAAGAAAATCTCAAAGTTTGAAATGCAAAGTAACATGCACGCATATACAAAAATTTCACTAGACACATACATAACTATTGTTCTATATTACTCAAAACTTTTGTACATAATTTATACCATGTGGTTAATAAATTATTTTGAAAGTGCTTCACATATTTTTCAAGGATTCTCTTCAGGGCAATTGGTTTATAGACTAACAAAATGTTATGCTTTGCAAAGATTTTATTCAAACTCTATTAAGTAAACCTGATTTTAGTGACTATTCAAAAACTACAATAACTGATCAATACAAAATTATAACCAGTATAGCTTTTATAACCAATTTTGCATTTCATGTTTAAATTTATTTATAAATCCAACTATTTAATGTGTTTATGTTCCAAAAATATCTTAACGTTTTCATAAAATACAAATAAGCTACATTCATGTTGACTGACTGAAGTAAAAAGTCAAATCCTAAGTGGAAAAGGAATAATGTTACCTACAATAACATCAAAATACTTTTTATTTTAAAATATTTACTGAAAGTCTAATAAATAATTTTGCAGAAATGCAATTTTATGCTGGAATGAAGACAACAAAAAACTTGAGACACAATACAAAAAAAAAAAAGAGATTTGATATTTGAATTTGCTTAATACTCCTTTGATATTAGAGAGAGATAATTTAACTAAATTAAAATCACCCAGGTTATCATTTCTTTTTAAAACGTATTAAAAGAATATTTATTTTATTTATTAAAACCATTTACTTCTTTGGATGATGAAAATTTACTGTTTTTTTTTTTTTATTTGAAAAATTTAAATTTGCTAAATATGATAATTGAATAACCTTTTTAAAAAAGAAATTGTAGATTTAATTCAAAATGCAAAAATGTAATCTGTACAAAGAATTTCAAAAATGAATTTCAAAAATTTCTTTCTCTGAACAACAAAATTACCTTCTGAAGTTTAGCAACAATTTTTGTTTTCTCATTCTTGCCAACAAAATCACTCAGCTTTTTACCATGCAACAACTGCTTTCCTGCCCACCAGAGGGCAGCACTCTCAATAGGAATCACTTCTAAGGAAGCCTTACCAAAACAAAAAAAAAGAAATAAAATCAAATGTTCTTAATTTCAAAGTCATTTTGTTGCCCTAACAGCATAGTTAACACAAATACAAACACACTTTTGTTTAACAAATGGAGTCAACTCTAATAGTGGGACAAACTTTTTGCTCAGCAAATGAAATCACCTACAGAATAATAAAGATTAAGATTCTTCTTAAAAACAAGTATTTATTAATTGCAATTTTGAATGGTAGAAGGTAAAATAATCAAGATTTTAAAAGTGTGCTTGGTCTTATAGCCCAGATGTATCCTCAGTTCTGAGTAGGGCTAACGCAAATAAGTTTTTCCACTAAATATTCAGGCTGCTAGACAAAAATAAATAAATATACTGTTTAATAAATAAATGAAGCATCTACTCAAATATGAGTCTCCACTAAAAATAATGTTTAAGTAATTATATATATATATATATATATATATATATATATATATATACATATATACACACACATACATACATACAGTTTAGGGGATACATTTGCTTGAGTAGATATCCTTGTTTTTTTTTTTTTTTTGTTTGTTTTTTTTTTTTTCTTTTAAAAACAGTAACTGATGTTTACAGATCTGGGTATACAAGATAAAGATATTGTGCCTTTCAGCAGAGTTCAAACCTGAATCCTACTTACAGTGGAGAAAACTACTTTTAAGCTCAATGTGCTTTAGACCACTCAGCCATAAATATAAACAAAGAGAGATGTACATTTCTTAAAAAGAGTAATTGAACCTTGCTATGCTATGCTGAGTGGCCTAAAACACATTGAGCTAAAAAGTGGTTTTCTCAATATAAGGGGGACATAGATTCAAATCCTGTCAAAAGGTTCCATTACTTGATTAAGACTCTCAAATGCCCAGGCCTGGTAGAAGTCAATTACACTGTTTAACAAAAAAATAAAATGTGAGTATGTTATTTATAATAAAAAGAAATAATGTCAGATTATAAATAAAATCTATTAATTCCTTATATATATGTGTGTATTTAGGCAGCATTTTTTCATTCATACATGTTTCATTAAATAATATAGACAAATGTTGTCTATTTATTTTATGTAAATTCTTTTCATAACATCTGATAAGCTTAATAACATTATCATTAAACGAAGAAAGAAAATCACAATATTGATCCATATTTTTTAATCCAATCTAAGCTTTCAGCTTACATAAGCCATTATCAAAGATGTCAATTACTGTACAATATATTAAGCAATATACAGACAAGACATAAAATAAATAGATGACACTTGTCTATATTATTTAATGAAACAGATAGATAGATAGATAGATTTTTTTTTTTTTACATGTTTTTTTACATGAGGCTATTAAACTTGTATTTTCTACAAGTATGTTGTGGATGGAGTTTGTGTTTAAATGAATCTCAATTCAGCTATGGTCAGAGAGGTGTAATGTGAGTCTTCTTGATAGACATGTAGTGGTATGTAGAATATAATTATTCATGAATTTGGTTTGATTATGAAAGCATTTCCTTAAGGAACATGTGAATTCATAAATAATATTGGTTCTCTGTAATTTAGATCTTGCAGATGTGTTGTTATTGTTGTTGACAATAAGGTTAGCTGTTTTAAATTTTTTATAGTAGATAATTTAATTTTCTTGTTCCTGTTGATTGGAGTTGTATATTTCTTTATAAAGTTTCTAAGAGAAAATTCATCTTGCTTATAGTAAAATGCTTTATAAAAATTCCTTTATAAAGCAATCCATATATTCAATTAAAAATAAAAATCATCCTTGATAATGGCTAAAAGAATAGGTCAATGCACTACGGTACACGTAACATTTGAACAATTTTTATGTCCAGAACACAAGAAAAATTAAATAAAAAGTTTAATCGAAGTAGCTTGTTAGTTGCCTTTAATGAAACTAAATTTATATATATATATATATATATATATATATATATATATAAAAAAATTTATGATGTACTTTAGTGACTAATCCTCTTCTGTAATAAACCATATAATTCCACAGTAATAAAAATATATATTAAATTCTAGATGAAAAAGAAACACCCTGATCTTTACAAAATAACATTGAATAATAAAGTGGTCACCTGAGTTCCTGATAGATCTTCTTTATTTTCCAGCTCCATTTTCACTGGTTCATGAGGAGGCAGTCCCATGGGGTAGACAATCATTACAGCTCCACGAAGAATGTCCAAAGCATCTTTCACAGTTTTTTGATTGACACAAATATCAGTATCAATCTTTTTCTAGAAAAATCAATGTAACTTCATCAACATCTTTGACAAACTAATCATTAGTCTACAGTGACCCTTCTGCTAGTCAAAAGTCGTAAACATCACTCCTGAGAAAGGATGTATGCTACTGTTATTTCTTTTGTACAGTATTTAATATTCATCTCTTAAAGATATTATGTATTTAAAAAAAAAAAAAAAATATATAGTTTCTTTTTACAAGCAGGTTTTAATTTTTTTTTACAGAAAAATTATGTGTATTTAAATAAAAATTATGCTATTTACATTATAGGGGCAACTTAATTTTGTATAAAAATTTATTTCAGGCTAACAGAAATTATTTTGCTATTTATAATTTTAAAACAGAAAAAATATAAATAATAATTGAAATAACTTAAATCATTGTGTTTTTGTTTCAATATTTTTGAATTAAAAGAGACTTTATTTAATACAGTATAATTCACATCATATTTAAAGCTAAAATTCATGAAAATGATAAAAAGATTATGAAATTTAAATCACAAAGAAAAAATATACCATAGTGACCTGCTATTGTAAAGCTCATTGACAATTAACAGATTCTTGAAATAGTGAAATTTTATGACTATCATTTCACTCTCAAAATCTGAAGAAAAAAAAGGGAACATCATACAACATGAAATACATTATATAATTAAATGTAAATGCCAAGTATGCTTAATAAATTCTCCAAACAAATTTCACTTAGTTCATATAATTTCCAGACAGTTTGGTTAAAATTAATAGTTAATATTCAAGATATTTTCTAAAAACAATTACCTTACTGAATTGTTCATGAGCAGAGTTTTTTTTATTTATGAAAATAAAATGTCAATTTTCATGATACCATCACACTTCACTGTATTTTTGTCTTAAATCTCAAGCATCTTCCAAATATACAAAATAATATATATTTGTTGTTAAGTATTTGATTTATTCTTATAACAAACTCATTTTAAATCATTAAAATTAATGAAGAATATATTATTTTCTGGTAAAAAACTCAATATATATTTTATACCTCAACAAAAATGTGACATAAATCCCACTATAGACTATTGTGGTTCTGTAAAATATATACCCAATACTTACATTTACGCTATCACTTCAAATTACTTTATACAGTAGCATAAGGCTATGGGAAACGCTCTAAAAATGAACAAAACATATGAATTAACTACACTCCTAACTGGTAAAACTCTCATTGGAAGTCAGTGGGTCTACACTATTGAAACTAATATAAATGGTGACTAATAGCACAAGGCTTGGTTTGTTGCAAAAGTTTATTCACAAAAAGCCAGAATAGATTATAATCAAACTTTCTCCACTACAACACATTTATTGCCTGTAAGGACTTTAATGCAATTACCTATTCAACACAATTTACCTGTTCACCACATGGATGTAAAAATACTTAAATGCACCAATTACAAAGTATATGTCCAACAACCAGCAAAAACAATGACAAACTTGTATAGCAATTAAAAAAGTTATTATATGGACATAACGTGGGTAAAATTGGAACAATGTATTATACACGTTTAACTAGTGAAGATTTCTTCCACTCCTTGGTAGACTTTTGAATTTACACAAAAAACATATCAAATAAAATAATGATTATGCTTGTTTGGGTTGATGATATGCTCATTACTGTAAATTGTAATTCTGTGTTAAACAGATTTAAATAAACAATTCAAAATGACTGATCTTGGACAGCTTTCTTTCTAGGTATACAATTTACTTTTAAAAAAAGTCTATAGAAATGAATCAAACAAAATATATAGAAAAGATTCTAACCAAACTTGGAATGTAAGATTGTAAACCTTAATCAATGCTTTGTGAAATGGATATCACTATACTGGACAAAAGCCATGCTGAACCAGCAGATGGGAAATATTACAGAGAAATAGTTGGTAGCTATTATGACCGCAACTTGTCCAGATGTTATGTTATATGGTAACAAAATTGTTGCAGTATACAGCAAACCCAAGCATGGACCACTTGATAAGAGCCAAACGAGTCTTACACTATTTAAAAGACACAAGAACACACTGTCTAGTGTTTAATAAATCTAGTAAGCCCTTAGGCTTTTGCGAGGCTGATTAGCGAAATTCAAAAGATCTTCGTAGCATCACTGGGTATGATTTCCAATTACCATCAAATAGTTCTATGATTTCTTGAAAACAAGAAAGCAATCTACAAAGCATTGTCAACATGCAAAATGGAATACATTAAGCAAAATTCCTGATTCAATTATTAAACACCACACTGAAATCAAATGAAAATGAGCAAATCACTATCTATTGTAAATCTATAAATGAAAATGAGCAAATCACTATCTATTGTGACAATCAAGGTACTATAGCTCTTGCTAAGAACTCTGTCTGTCTACTATGTTCAAAACATATTGACATAAAATATCAATTTATAAGGACTGAAATTCTAAATGGCACAATAAAGTTGGTCTATATTTCGTAGGACCAAAATATCACTGATTTATTTACAAAGGCTACCAGCATAGTGAAGATTTATTCAATGAGATCTGTGTGGTTGATGCTGCTGAAGAGGTTAATACTGTTAATCCTGCCTTCATATATAATCTTTATATAATTTATATATTAAATTAATTTTATTATTAATATTTTATTTTTTTTAAATAATTTTATATTATTTTATTTTATTAATATTATTATTTATTAATATATCAAATTAATTTGTATAATAAATTATAATCTTTATATAACTTTCCACTAAAATATCGCTGTGGACCTCCAATTTGCTATTTTTTTGTATGAACCTCCAGTAATGTTAAATGGACCCCCAGGGTCCATATAGATCCAGGTTGAGAATCACTTCTTTTCCTGTTCTCCCAGTTTTTTTCCTTACCCTTTTGTGATTAAAAAAAAAAAAAAAAAGAAAAGAAAATTGTAATTTAAAAAAATATATTAAAAAAATTAAAAGAATAAATTTAAATTGAAAATATTGAAAAAAAAATCAAAAATGTAAAAAAAAAAAAAAAAAAGATAAATGTTTTGAGATATAAAAAACAAAAAAGATGAAAAGTAAAAACAATTGTAAATATTTATATGTATTTTGTTTATATTTATTGGCTCCATAGAGGAGTGGAAAAGGAGTAGGAAATGAGTGCACTTATCCATTTGATTGAAGCGGGGGGAGTTGCTTACAATCTTGATAGGAATGAGTGCAAAAACACTCCCCTCTGCAAATTTATAGACAAATCTTCCTAACTAATAAAATGGACCCCCTTCTCAGTCTCATCAGCCATCTTTTTGTACTTTCGTGTCTTGAAGTTAGAATCATACAATCACTTGACTGTATCTCTTTTACATGATAACACTTTGTAATCATTTTGACTTATTCCTCTTGATTTACCTACTTTTGATTTGCATAAATAGTTTGATTAGTATTAATTTTGACCTGTTCTTTTTTTTCCCTTTTCTTATTGTTTATTGAAAACTTTGTCCATTCCATTTGTTGGGTATTTTTTACCAATTACATTTAACCATGGCTATTTACTCTACAAGCTTGATTCATTTGACCATACAATTACAGAACCAACAGCTAAAGCCATGTGACATTTTATGATATAAGATGATGACCACAGAAGTTAATATTTTTTGTATGTCGAATGGATCATAAAATAATGATGGTTTGTCTAAATAAGATGCCATTTTTTTTTAGTGTATTCATGCTATTATATGATATTGGAACACTTCATATAAAAAATTATTTTTTTAAAGGATATCTAATTAAAAAGAAAAAAATATATTTTTTATTATAAAAATGTCCTCAAAATGGAGAAAATCAGGCATATTACATAAGTATTTCAGGGCTATCTTCAATTAATAAATATAAACAGATATTTTCTCAAGTAGTTTTCTTTAAATTGAACCACTAGTTCTAGACAAAATATGCTTTTTAATTGAATGGCTGGTTATAAGGATGAAATTACAATGCTGGCAATAAAAAATGCTTGCTTAAAGTGTTACTCAGGCTGACATTGCTATTACTGAAGAGGTTTTAATGTTATGAACTAAGAGCAAAATAATTCTGAATAGAAGCATTAATCTCTTCTTTCTGTTTATCTAATTTGCTTATTTGTCAGTCACATTACAACAGTTTACTTAAAAGGTACATGTGAACAAAAATCCTTTAGTTTTTATTTGTAAAAAAGACAAATATTTGTACAAATTTTCATTCTAAATACATACATTGCCTTTCCTTTAAATACTGATGTCAAAGTTTCCTATCCCAAACAATAATAAAAGGTGAAAAGACAAATTCATCTTGAACAAAAATCAATTTGAAATAATTCCTTGTATTCTTCAATCTCTCCTCTTCAAAAAAGTCAGTTTATTGAGATCAGTATAATTTTAAATTTAGTACAAAGAGTTTTCTAAAAATTGCTTTTGGTGGATTGAAAATTCTTTTACAAGCATGAATATAGAATTATATATATATATATATATATATTTTTTTTTTTTAACACACTATAATAAAATTGCTAAATTTTTGGAAACATTTTTTTGTATGTGATTAATTAACCATTTCATTTCATATTTACAGTTCATCTTAAAAGAGATACAAGTATACATGTGCACATTTTGAAAATAATTATAAATAAAAATTAGTATTTTATTTCCTTATTTATATTACAACTCCATTCACAAAAGCTGACAATATTTCAGTAAGATTGAAGAGAGCTTCTTTTTTTCCAAAACATCACAAAGATATGCTTTTGCCTGATTTAAAGAAGATTTAATTCAATAAATTTCCTCTAGCTTAGTAATTAAAGGATTGGTTCTCTAAATGAGAGGAAAAAATGTAACTTTGTGAATAAATTTTCAATTACCAATAGCTTTATAAAAAAAAAGTTAAGTTACAAACATGATACCTTGTAAACAACTGGCACATAACAGAATTGTACAAGGTGAGTGTGTAGATATATAAGAAGGACTAGCTTAAAAGCCGACCTATTGGGCATTATTTAAACTAGCTCCTGCAGAGGGCTCTCAATTGGGCATTCATCACAATAGGTAGATGCAATAGACAACAATAAACTACAGAAGAACTTAAATTTGATCGCAGCATTTAAGTATTGCATTAATATTTAAGCTTGCCTTTTAAAAGTCCAACGATAATTCTTCTGTGGCCACTTAATTTAAAGACAATTTGATGTACGTAGGCCCTCACCTTCCATACAAACAATTATTTTTATTTCATGGTAGCCGTTTGCTGGATTTAGCAATTAATTTCGATTATTCCCAAATTTATTTCCAAGTTATAAAAATTGTTATCATAAAAAAAAAGAAAAAGAAATGCTGAAAACAATCACTGGATAACTGGAATCAAAAATTTCAAGATTGCAGGTCCAGATCCAGCCCGGAATGTTTTCAATTTGTTCACAGAATCTGCCCCGATTCCAAAATTGTATATGTTAGGCTACAGCCTCTAGGAGTAAAGTTGAAAAATTCACATTTATTATATAGAAGGCTTCATAACCATCAAATCCATTTGAGAAAGTAAATTAAAAAGGGTGAGTGTGTCTCAAGACAAACAAATTGAGACCAAGAAAGCTGCATTTATTCCAATAACTAAAAGCTTTCAACCTAATACAGAGGGTGGATTAAAAAAGGAACTTCCTCTGTCTGCATCACATGACTCCTAAAACAATAACTCTTAACCTGGTGCTTTACACACACACACACAGATAAAGCTTGTTGCCTGAATCTACCCTTCACCAAAATAGAGAGGATTTTAATCTTTTCCTCTTTGAAATGGTGTAAGAAATCTGATCATCATGTTGAATCCTTAGAGTGCATGTCACAATTCTAGCCAGAACTGTAAGAATCAGCAAAACCATTCAATTTACCACCAGTTTACATATTATGACACACATACACATCATTAATGTTCTGATGCAACAGGCATATCTGACAACAATGGTAGGTTTGTGTTGAAATCCCACCTTTTTTCAATGGTATGTATATTGCAATATATATTTGCAATTATACTTACTTTGGAAATCATATCTTTGACTTCTTTGGAACTTTTCATCAATACATCTGCCATTTGTTGATTGGGTGCTGTTAAAAATGAATTGATAAAAATTATTTATCAGAGTTAAAAAAAAAATAAAAAACTGAAGTCAATTTTGACAGCAATAAACATTTTTTTTTTTTCAACAAAAGTAATAAAGATTAATCATGTGTTCAGCAATACTGAAGTTATCATCTTTTCTTTAGTTCATTCAATTGCATGCAAAGAGCAATTAAGTTTTCAATAAATAAACAACAATATAAATACATAACTAATATAATTATAATAACTAATTAAGCAATATACTTCTACTGTTTCACTCTATATAAATTCAAGGATTGAACTCACAGCCATGAGATAACATTAACTCATGTATAACCAAATTACTATATCCACTATGCCACCATTCTGAAGGACATTAGTGGTGTATTTTTGGAGCTTTTATATTCACTATCAGATGGTTTTGACATTTGGTCATCATGGCGAGTTCATAGCACTTTCCATAAATTAGTAGTTCATTTTTGAGATGAGTAACTGTCAATACACTTATTTCAATTTGTTAGATGTTATTACAGAAACAACTAATTAAACAGTAACCAAGTATTGGATGATGGTTAAATATTTAAAAAGTAAAAATGGAAATAGATTTCTTATAGTAACTGATGTTTTTTATTTAACAATAAAAACAGTCTTTTCAAGAACATAGAACACCATAATGTGTGGATTGTACAACTAAAATCTATAATTAATGGTCAGTTTTACTTTACACGTTTAATGTGAAAAGCCTAGAAGGTAACTTGTATTTTATAATAACTACTTGGATTGACTTTCAATTAAAATCAGTCATCTAATTCTTAACTTAGTTGGAAGTTCTTAAGTTAGAATGTCTCCATAATCTTTGCTATTCTTCAGTCAAAATATATAAAAAATCATATTGTTTAAAATCTGCTATATGTATGGGAAAAGAGTGAATATCAGAGATAGAGTATTTGTAAATATAAACAGTGTAAACATCGAAATCAGCACTTAAAATAAAAAATAAAAATAACAAGGCATTTTTATTTTATTTTTTTTTTTATATCAATTGAAGCTAGGATTTGAATAAGATAGATGTTTGTAAAACCAAGAATCAGAACATAGAGACTGTAATAAAACGCAAGAGCTTGACTAACAGAAACCAGTATGATACATGATGGATTATCTTCAAATGAACACATGGTTTTAGACATACATTTAATAAGTGTGTTTAAAATCTAGTTTTAGAATCAAACACCTAGAAGAAGGAAATTGGTCGATTGATTATGAGCTTATATATATTTTTCTGGAGAAAAAGAAATTAAAAAAGCCTAAAAGCTATGCAGGAAAACTTAAAAGTTCTTTTAAATGTCTTGAGGTATTTGTTTTTTACTTTAAATTGAAGACAGAATTCTTTCTACTGGATTAAAAGGGTTTTGACTGATAATTTCAAATTTTGCCTATGGAAAAATGGGGATTTTTTTTTGAAAATGTTAAATGACAAGAATCCTTTTTGTCTGGAATTATTTTGATTGATCAAGGATGGATGTTGAGATAGCATAAGAGGTGTGATCTTGTTTTGCTGAAAAGAGAATGAAATTAAATTGTAACCTTCAATAAATGCAATAAAAGTCACTTTTGGAAAAATTAAATATTTGAAAGTCTTTGATGAAAAGAAGTTTATAACTGGATCAGATATATTGAATTAAAGTCCAAATATCAATGGATGCCATCTTTTTCTAGTTTCTAATTTCAATACATGAGAAATTAAAGCTTACCCATTCCATTTCTCCGCCCAATTTCATCTTTTTTCTCAATATGGCCACCACTTGGTCGACATTTCTCAGCCCATTCATCCTTTAGCTTCAATTCAACAATTTGCTCATCTGTCAGGCCTTGCATGTTGGGTGGTAAAGTAATTCCATGTTTTGCCAAGTCCTCCAATTCTAAATAAACATAAAAAATATATGCAAGAAATGTATATAAAAAAATTCTTAAATTGTTTTTATTCTGTATTTGTCTTTCAATAGAAAAATGACTGATTTTATCTTTCTATATTTGATATGAATTGAAAAGAAAATCTACATCGCCTAACTCTTCACTAGCAAAGAGAAAAAAAAAAGCTTTCTCAATTTCAAACATTGATGGTAATGCAAACACATACAAAATATAAAGAGGCTAAAATAATGAAGTCTTAATTCTACAATGATATTTCGCCAAACATGGACTTTGGTGCCCACAAAAAATACAATCTTAAAAAGATGGTTTTCCCATGACAGTGCAATGTCTATTGTTTTAAAAAGTGATGATCAGAATTGGAATAAAACCTAAACACATGATGGAAGTGAATTTATGTATTTTTTGTTCTTTTTTTACTGCCCCAATGCATTCAAATTGGCCAATTCAAGATAAGCAATATGGAGCCATAAATAGATGCTGAATTTCATTGAAATTTCTAAACAATTTAAACTCTTCACTAATGAACTGCTGTCATTAATATCACAGGCAGCTGGGCAACACACAACTTATGACACACACTTCACTCCACAACAATAAAGAACATATGTCCCATAAATGTACTCTTTCCCATGGTTGACATGGATTGGAGTTATATTAAGACTGCACTGATCCTGAATGCATACTTCACAAGCCTTGCATTTCCTTTCAGTATCAGCATCCATATCTAGTCACCACACAGCATTGAGCAAGAGTTTTCATATATGAATCTGATGAAGCTCTTAAAACACCTTCAGCCTTAAACCCGAGAAGGATGATCATCTGACTTCACAACAGTATCACAGCACATTTTTTTTGTATCTTGAAAAGCCTTTAACTGATTTTTGCCCCATCCACAGAAAAGTGTTCAACTTCTTAATAAATGATGCAGTGGCTAAATAACAGTTGGTAAATTGGGTAAATGATGATTATAATTCAAAGCTGCTACTAGAAAGTCTTAATGCAGTAATGTTTTTAGCATCAAGTTTCTTTCAGGGTCAGTATGATTTTCTCACTGATTCTAAAGCCAAGATCAGGTATCTCTGGTCTTTGCTAATTTAACTATTGACTTGTTTAATACAGAAAAATGCTTTCTGAACATTCATTATGTAACTTGTACCATCAACCAAAATATCATCCAATCATACTTTAGAGAAAAGAATGTCATTCAATCACTTATCCATTTCATGTTAAAAATGCCTCTCATGTTCTGCCCACCAAATTGCAATGGGTATTAATTGTGAGCAGCTTGTTATTCTTTGTTTAACTCAACTTGCTGATACAAATGATTCAATTCAAGTTTACTAAATGTCAGTCCTCCTTTTAAGGTAACAAATATGTCTCCAGTATTAGATATATATCACAAGGTACAAACATGTTTATGGCTTGTTTATAATCCTCAGACAATCAAACCTGCTCCAATATTGCCTTTGAGATGCAGCCCAATGAGAAAATTTTTCTTTATTAAATGATAGCTTATCTCTCTACAGAATCAAATTCCTTCTGAGTTTTGTCTTTTTAGCGAATAATGTACTGGATGAACTCTCTAAAAATCATTGTGTGGCTTCCTTACTAATTGCCAATTTCAGCCTAATATGTTTTAAACAGCCAAACCTATTGCTAAACACTGAATCAAACACATCCAATAAACTTCTTCACCTCTTCACCCAAAGGAAACATAGCTTTCCAACCAAACATCACTTTCTGTAACCAATTTCTGTCTCACAATGTGGGAAACTCTCCCTCCACAACCAACAATAGCAGATGACACTCACTTTCCTGATACAATAGTTCAATGTCAGCTATATCACACAACTTCATCAACTCCACTACATATATTTTCAACCATGTCAACATTTCTTGCAAATCTTTCAAATCACTTAATTCCTTAAATTTTGTGAAATTTATCACTGAACACAAGATACCTGTGTCTACTCCTGTCATCATCCTCCAATTATTTCCAAACATTTCCATCTGCACAGGTAGGATGAATGTTACACACTAACATCATTAGGCTTTGATCCTAATGACCATCAATGTTATTCACCACCATATTTTTGTTATCTTTCTCCTTTCTAAGAGATTTCTTACTTCCATCTTGTTTTCACTTTTTTGACAAGTATATCAGATATGTTTGCATCCAAATCATGCCTTAACTTTTAAAGGATTTATCAGCAAGATAGATGGCTAGCAATTTCACATTGATAACATTCACATTTCTCTAGGAATAGGATACTCAGATTCCTTCCCTGGCAAATACGTCAAAGGCTTTATTATCTAATGTTAGTTTTCTTTCACTGAGCAATTGTTGCCGAATCTTTTCATTCCTCACCACCACCACTATCTGTTAGATGTTAACTAGGCCCACAAAATTTCACTTCTCAGACACCATCCTTTCCATCCTGAGAATAGAACAAAAAATCTTCATGAATTTCATTAAGCTAGGGTAAAAGTGCCAATCTGTTAGTTGACATAGCTTGCCAAATGTTTTCTCACTCAATCTATTATCTGATAGACTTCAAAGGACTACATAATTTTTAACCCCAACCATGGACAATGATACTGATTATAGTTTACATCTTTCACATCATTGGCAGAAAAAAAAAAATAATTCAAGTGTTTGACATAATTCTTCCAATTTTACATACTGTTATAACTGTGGGGTAGTCACTCCCACCATAGGAGTAGTGGTAGTAAAATTTTAGGCTTGTTTTTATGAAGATAAAAACAGGAAAAATAAATGTACACAATACAGAGAAGGCATGACAAATTGTATGGGAATTTCATACCATTTTATTTATGTATTTGTATGCATTTTGCATTACAATTGTGTAAATGTTCATGTTATAAAAAGGAGTAAGTTACTCTGTAATATCATAAAGCCTATTACAGAGGGGAAGTTACACACATGTTGTCATTCTGGCAGTTCTTGGGCGAAGAGATTGAATCTCACGTCTTTTGGTGGGATGTCCGTATTTCTGGCAGGAACAATTTTTGTTGTATGCTGGGAGTAATTTTAATGTTTTTATTTTTATTTATTTTAAACAGGGTTTAAATATTATTATATTTATAATTTTCATTATTTTTTTTTTTATTTGTAACAATAATAATATCCTGAAAGCACAAATTCCTACATTCGTCCATTTTACTTAATCACCAAATTTATGTAAAATTTAGCACCAAATATACAGATACCTTGCTGTGTAACTAGAAAAAAGAATGAAAGATGACTTAATCAGATAACACAATTAGTGCTATTAATATCTCAATAAATGCTGTTTTATATCATTGTTTTTTTTTTAGAAGTTATAACATATAAATAAAAAGTGAGTCATTATGGAAGAAAAAAAATCAGAAAATGAAAATCTTTATTCTAATTACAGAGGTTTACTTAATAAAAAGAAATCATTCCCTAAGTCATCTAAGAGAATATATTTAAATCAACTAAAGAAATTTATGAATTTTTATAACAAATTCTTTTTAGGTAAAGCAACAAGCTTCAATAAAAGTACTAAAGTTTCTTTTAAGATTCTAAAAAGAAAAAGTATATATCATTCTCATGGATTATGTAAATATTAGAATGCTTCTTTGAAGAAAAAGTATTTGAAAGTGAGTGAATAGACTAATCTGAAACTATACAGATTTACTTCCCTTACACTGGAAGATTTTTCGAGAAGCTTCGAGAATATTCTAGAGAGTGAACATTACTTTGCAATTTTACTTCTAAAATATACATTTTTATAATATAAAACTATAAAAACGCAATATCTTGATTGTCGTTTTTTTTTGTTTAATACCTTAAAAATTACAAGTAATTTTTTTTCATTAATTGCTGAATAGGAACAAAAAAAACAAGGCTTTCGCTTTAGCCTTTTTAACAAGTAGGAATTTTAAAGTACAAACCTGCACAAATTCTTTGAATTTTTAATCGGCCATTATAAATTGTTGTAATATCTTGCAGTAAAAAGTCAATTGATGTATCAACTGTGGTCTCATATAAAAACTGTAGGTCATTGTTTCTCTTCACTGTTATCTTTACCATTGTTGCAGATCAGCTAACAAAAAAAAAAAAAAAAAAAGAAAGAAAGGGAAAATGTTTTAAAAAAATAATTTCCAAGTCTAAAACAGGAACATTCATTTTTCATTCAGTTTCTATAAGTTTAAGGCTTTTTTGTAAAGTATTTTCTTGACCCCGCTTTAAGCTTCAGAGTTAACGCAAAAAATAAACGGAAAAAAAAAGTGATATTGTCAGGACAGATCTCTCAAACTGGGGAGTATGGTAAGAAAAATAAAAATAAGTAATATTAATAATTACTTAAAAAAAAAAAAAAAATTCTTTAAAAAATGAATCATAATTCATAAGTTTGTTTTTAAAAATCACATTTTTGATAAATTTATTTATTTTAAAGAAACTGAAATACAAGTCCTTAAAAAATGTAAATTAAATGTTTTAAGTTGCAGAAAGCAGTTTTAGATTCTACAAGAAATTACAGAAAATATCCTGTATTTTTATTTTATCAGATCTTAAGTGATGTTGTCGTTATTATTTCCATTTTCACTTTTAATAGCATTTAAGGTGAAAATGAAGAATGTCGTATTGTAGTTACTTAAATCAGCTACAAAAATCTCTACAATTATTGTTTGGTTTCTGTGGGTTAAGAAGTCAAAAGTCGAAACTTAAAAACTGAGAAAGAAAATTCAACATTTTGTTGTTTTTTTTACTTTCTTAGTAATTTACTAAACATGAGGCACAGTACACAAAAAGATGAACAAATCAACATAATATTTTTTTATTTTATATTTTTAATGACTTCTTTCCATAGCAACATTTGTTATTTTTTTTTAATACTGGTCGTACATAAAATATTTTTAATTTTCTGCAGACGAAATAATATGTTTCCAAAAGTAAAAAGATTTACTTACGACACCCAATATAAAAAAAAAAAAAATAACAACTGTTGCTATGGAAATAAGTAATCCTGAAAGTGATTTTTTTTATTTGATTCAAATCAATTATTTTTCTTATTCGATTTTTGTTATTGCTTCCAAATCTAAATCTATTGATTAACTTTAAAATTAGAAAATGCTTTCCTGTTAGCAAGTTTTAGTTTTTTTAGAAATAATTTAAAAAATATACTGATTAAATAAATAAAATAAAAATTAAAAACACAGTCGAACAAAGTTGTCAAGGTGATAAGGTGTTTTTTTTTTCGCAGTAAAGTAAAAATAAGTATCTTGTTAAAAAAAAAAAACATTAATTTCTGTTATGTTACTGTACGTAAAAACGTGTGAAGATTAAAAAAATAACAACGACTTTTCTTTATTTTTTCACTTTATGAGAACGAGATTTTTAAATTAAAATCGGTAGAAGTAATTATTCTTGAAAAATATGATTATTTTTTTTCATGAGTCAAAATCAAATATTTTGATTTTGTTTTTGAATAATCATTTTTAAGTTTGAATCGCATTTAAATTTTAAGGTAAAGACAATGAATGAATAAAGAAGAATTTACGAACAACCGATAAGGTTTTTTTTTTTTTATTTTTAAAATAAATAATAAAAATTACAAACCGGTTTTGTTTGGTGAACATAAAATATCTCTTGGTCATAACTTATTTTTCCAGCTGTATGAAAATTATCACAAAAAAATCGTTTGCTTTTTATAAAGTAAAAAAATCATTTTATTTGATTTCTTGAGGAAATCGAAAAATCAACAAAATGATTTTTTTTACCTTTAAAGTTGGAGAAAATACGTTAAGGAAATTTTAAACCAAAATAAAATACTTTCTGCAAGGATATTAGTAAAGTTTTAAAAGTTTAGACTAGAGCAATTACATTCTCCTAAGCAATTATCATAAGCTTTTGTTTATTTTTATGTGAAAGTTATCATCATCATTGTACTTCAAAACAAAAAATACGGCTACTTTTCATGTTAATTAAACTTTATGCACTAAAATAAATTCACATCTAAAAAAAAAAAAAAAATTACTAAACTTAATTTCTGTCCAATAAATAAATAAAATTAAAGATAAAAAGACTTCTTACCTGAGTAAAAGAACGTCAGAAAAGTAAGAAACAGAAAACCGGAAGTAGTTTTCAAGACACGATTTTTAAAAAAAAGGAGTGGAGGGTGCTGACGTTGTCATGGTAATAAATGGAACACTATAGCAATCATTGGCAATGATTACTTGGTTGCTATGGCGACTTTACTAAATCTTTGCTGTGGACATTTTTAAATATTCTTATGGGCTTAGGTAATTAATTGTAGAATACTTCAAGTTGCATTCTTGTTCCATTTTTTTTATCTGATTTGATGAAAAATATGATAAGAAATTTTAAAAGAAAATTTATAATTAATAAAAACGTTAATTAATTTATCTACCCATTATTTTACCTTGTCTTTAAAAAGCATATCATTTACTTTTTAGTTTTTACTGTTATTTTCATTATGACTATCATTATTTACTTTTGTTTTTTAATACTGCTATTATCATTACATTATTTGATATTACTGTAATATCAAATAATTGTAATATTATTACATTTATTTACAATATAGCATTGAGACGTTCATAATCAAGATTTGAGAAACAAGAGAATTTCTTTTCAAGAGAGATCTATGAATGGAATTTAAAACGTTGCAAGAACTTTTTTTGTTGTTTTTAACTCTAGCTAGCTAGCTCATCAATCTAATCAACTTTGCGAAAAATATTATAATTCTAATATTTATTATTGCATCATGATTGTTAATTAATAATAAAAAAAAGAAAGGAAACAAACAAAAGGAGGAAATAATGCAAAGGAATGTAAGAAAAACAAAAAATGAAAAGAAAAGCAAAATGGAGAAAGGGAATCATTGGGTATAATACATCGAAATTGTCTCAGAGTGACACTTTCACTAAATATTTGAATTATTAGTTAATATTCATTTCCGCTCCTTGTTGACAAAAACATAACACTAAATATGAAAATTAGATTAAAAAAAAATTTGTATTTTTTTATTTTTTACCTCAAAAAGAAGAATGAAATTCATCATAAAGTAAATGAATTTCAAAATACAGCTTTAAAAACCAAAGAATCACAAACCTAAGAAGAGAAATCAAAAAAAAATTGTGTTATTTTTCGGTACTGATGTGTTTCAGATAGTTGAAATGGATTATATCCGGAAAATCCTATTCTGGATTAAGACTTATTTTTTAATTACTTTTTCAAAAAAGTAATTAATGAGCTTTTACCGGTTTTATGTTATTCAATAAATTGAAAAAATATATTGGAACAAAAAATTGTTACTCCTGAGCAAAACATCCATTATCTCCCTTTAACACATGTATTTTAACAGGGTCAATTTTTATAAATTTATTTTCTACCAATATTCTTGCGCAGTTTTAAAATTACTTCTACTTATTCATTAAAATAGTAAAGTGAGTGTATAATTTAAGCTTATCATATAAGGTTTATAAAAGACACACTGGAATTAAAGTTTTCTTTGCATTCTTTTCATCGAAAAGTTTACATATTCATTTCTGTTTGCAGTTATTACTAAATTTGTGTTTATTTTTCATGCAAAAATACTGTGAAGTATATATGTTCATATCAATTAAAGATTGACTCATAATAAAAGTAACTTTTGGGGGAAGCTGGATATTTCGTTCAAAAAGGAATGTCCGTAAAACTCTTTAGAACTAAAAATATTTTTATTTGATTGTTTCAATGCAGACTTTACATACCATGTGAGTTATACACAAATATTTGATTCTTTTTTATGGAGTTTAATTATGAGCTCAATGGTGAAGAAATGGATTGCAAAAACAACTCAACCATTTCCAGATGAGGAAAAGTTTGATTTGAAATGGATCTAGCAGATGGCCAGGAATTCCACCTTACTTCAATCCTGTCACAAAACTTGCAGCCATCATGAAGAAACATTAAAAATGTTCTCTTGCCCCCAAAAGATAGCAGTATTTCCAATGAAGGAAATTAGTCAAGTTTTTCTGGAATTAAATACAGGAATAGAATCAAAAGTAATCCAACAGATGTTAAAAAATTCAACACATGTTTAAGACTAGATTGGATTTTGTGAAAAAGAAATATTGAAAAATTAAGTTTATATTGCTTTCAAAAAAGGGTCCATTATGAGGGAAGGTTGAGAGGGTCAAAATTTTAAAAATATTCAACACATTCATAAAGAAAAAGAAACAGAAAAAAGAAAGAAGTTAAAGGGCAAACAATTTTTCTTTAATCAAGAAATTGTTTTTGAGTTTTTGAAGTTCAGTTTCTATGTAGAGAGTTTTCATAAGCACAGAAAAATTCCTTAATGATGCCTCTTATTACTTTTGACTCTATTTCTTTATGATGCCTCTTATTACTTTTGATTCTATTTCTTTATGATGCCTCTTATTACTTTTGACTATTTCTTTATGATGCCTCTTATTACTTTTGACTCTATTTCTTTATGATGCCTCTTATTACTTTTGATTCTATTTCTTTATGATGCCTCTTATTACTTTTGATTCTATTTCTTTATGATGCCTCTTATTACTTTTGATTCTATTTCTTTATGATGCCTCTTATTACTTTTGACTCTATTTCTTTATGATGCCTCTTATTACTTTTGATTCTATTTTGTTATGATGCCTCTTATTACTTTTGATTCTATTTCTTTATGATGCCTCTTATTACTTTTGACTCTATTTCTTTATGATGCCTCTTATTACTTTTGATTCTATTTCTTTATGATGCCTCTTATTACTTTTGACTCTATTTCTTTATGATGCCTCTTATTTTGACTTTTTTGATTCTATTTCTTTATGATTCTTATTTACTTTTGGACTATTTCTTTATGATGCCTCTTATTACTTTTGATTCTTTTCTTTATGATGCCTCTTATTACTTTTGATTCTATTTCTTTATGATGCCTCTTATTACTTTTGACTCTATTTCTTTATGATGCCTCTTATTACTTTTTTCTATTCTATTTCGTTATGATGCCTCTTAATTTTTGATTCTATTTCTTTATGATGCCTCTTTTGGTTTCTATTCTTTTATGATGCCTTTACTTTTGCTTCTATTTCTTTATTGCCTCTTATTACTTTTGACTCTATTTCTTTATGATGCCTCTTATTACTTTTGATTCTATTTCTTTATGATGCCTCTTATTACTTTTGATTCTATTTCTTTATGATGCCTCTTATTACTTTTGATTCTATTTCTTTATGATGCCTCTTATATTTTCTTTATAATGCCTCTTATTACTTTTGACTCTATTTCTTTATGATGCCTCTTATTACTTTTGATTCTATTTCTTTATGATGCCTCTTATTACTTTTGATTCTATTTCTTTATGATGCCTCTTATTACTTTGACTCTATTTCTTTATGATGCCTCTTATTACTTTTGATTCTATTTCTTTATGATGCCTCTTTTTTTTTGACTCTATTTCTTTATGATGCCTCTTATTACTTTTGATTCTATTTCTTTATGATGCCTCTTATTACTTTTGATTCTATTTCTTTATGATGCCTCTTATTACTTTTGACCCTATTTCTTTATGATGCCTCTTATTACTTTTGATTCTATTTCTTTATTATGCCTCTTATTACTTTTGATTCTATTTCTTTATGATGCCTCTTATTACTTTTTGTTTCTATTTCTTTATGATTCTTATTACTTTTGACTATTTCTTTATGATGCCTCTTATTACTTTTGACTATTTCTTTATGATGCCTCTTATTACTTTTGACTATTTCTTTATGATGCCTCTTATTACTTTTGATTCTATTTCTTTATGATGCCTCTTATTACTTTTGATTCTATTTCTTTATGATGCCTCTTATTACTTTTGATTCTATTTCTTTATGATGCCTCTTATTACTTTTGACTATTTCTTTATGATGCCTCTTATTACTTTTTTTTGATTCTATTTCTTTATGATGCCTCTTATTACTTTGACTCTATTTCTTTATGATGCCTCTTATTACTTTTGATTCTATTTCTTTATGATGCCTCTTAATACTTTTGACTCTATTTCTTTATGATGCCTCTTATTACTTTTGATTCTATTTCTTTATGATGCCTCTTATTAATTTTGACTATTTCTTTATGATGCCTCTTATTACTTTTGACTATTTCTTTATGATGCCTCATTACTTTTGACTCTATTTCCTTATGATGCCTCTTATTACTTTTGACTTTATTTATTTATGATGCCTCTTATTACTTTTACTTGGATTGTTACTCGTACTGGTTACTTGAAATGTTATTTTTTTTATTTATACCTGGCATGTAGATGTAGTGTAAAGTCAGTCTATTAAGATTATAAATGAAAAATTAAGATCCGAGTGTTGTGCCCACAATTACAACGTAACGTGAAGAAATGATTTTTTTTTCACATAGGTAAAAAGGAAACCCTGATGGAAATAATCATATATTTATGTACACATTAACCTTTGTTTTTACATGGTAAGTATTGTATTTATTCTGGTCATAATTAAAGTTCAAATGTTTGATGTTTTTTGGTTTACATGGGATAGCATGGTGGATAGTGGCTCGGATTGAGGAATCAGAGAAGCCGAGTTTGAATTCCAGTCAAATCCATTATATTTACTTACATGCTAATACCCTTGGGAAAGGTATGAATCCACTTCTTCTCCCCCCAGCTATGGGTAAATAGCAGGACAGACTGGGTTCTATAGCCTTGGATGGTAACTGGTTTACCGCAGAAAGAAATGGTAACCTACTGTTGGGAAAAAATCTGCCTTGTTAGTCATGTATCGAAAGATGACCTAAGCATGTATCATGCATGGCACATAACTAACTTAACTGGGATAGCACCCAGCAACCAGTTCATTTGGAGTTCAGACGTATGGACATAGTCAGAAGCATGAATTTTAAAAGACATGATTGGCTCTATTTACATTATTCAGACTATTGTCTTCATCTTTGTCACCATATTTATTACAACATTTCGGCTGTTGTACGCTCCGGCCTTCTTCAGGTGGTTGGAATGTCAAACTGAACCCTTTATTTCACTCACTGGGGTAGACTGTTCTAGTTCCACGTGCTATGTTTTAATGGATGTCAGTTATCAGTTATCTTCTGTTAAGTTCTCCACTGCCTTAACCGGGTATTGAACTCACACTCTTTTGGGTCCTGTCACTGGATCAAGAACACATGGCACAGTGGATAAAGGTGTTGGTTAGATCCAGTGACATTATAATACAATGTTATTATATACATGATATAATAACACTGTATTTCATGGACAGAATTGAATGGCATAATAGTATAAAAAAAAAAAAATCTCTCTGAGAACAAAGGATGTTTGTCATTCTTTTTCCTTTCAGCCAACTGTCTCTTCTACAAGTATTTTCTGACAAGTTACTTTCACTGGTTCCCAGACTGCATGAATTTAAGTGAACTACTAGGATGGCATCTTGGTCCCACTCTTTCATTGTCAAAATGGTTAAATGTAACCATCTCTTCTACTCAAACATCTTCTTCTCTTGCACTTCCCATCTGTGGAACTCCCTTCCTCTTGTTTGCTTTCCTGATAACTATAATCTTGAAATATTCAAGCATAATATCAATCGACATCTTATGATATCTTGATCTTGTTCCCCGTCCTTCTCTATATCCTTTCCTCAAACATGCCTCTTTAATCTTGTTCTCAATCCTCTGTAATCCCTTGCATGCTGGTGGCACTCCTGCCTTGCTTGTGGTGAATTGCTTAAAAAAAAAAAAAAAACTATATGCATATATACACATGTCCCATGTGGAGAATAATATATCACATATATCTACACAGTGAGTAGAGTGTAAGGAGAAACAAAAAGGAAGGGGCTTACATATAATATGGAGATACTTTTGTGTCTGGAGAAACCATGTTTGGGACTCCAGATTCAAACAGGCTAGATTCATCTACTATGTTCCAGGTGAGGACATATTCCAGGGAAACGTGAGTCTTGGATTTTCCCAAATTGAAGACTGCAAGGCAGAGTTTCTTTCTACATATGGGAAAGATATATTTCTAAAAAGGAAATGGCAACATGGACTTGTAAGCTACTGGAGAGTTAGTTTTAGCCTCTGCCCAGGCCATGGAGAATCCAGGCTAAAAAAAGCAACTTCTCAGTTTTACTGCTGTAAGCAAACAAAATTTGACTGCTGCTTTCATCACTGTATGGATTGACATTACCAAGTGGCTGTCATGTGACCAATGTGACGTATTTCCACCAAAGGGAGATAATCGCCTTCTGTTTTCCCAACAATAGAATATGTTCTAATGTGTCCATTCTAATTTGAATCTTTTTAATTTTTTCATTTTATCTACTCTTAAATGAAGATAAGAGATAAATGTATATAAATTATATACATCTTTAAATTTTTCCTTCAAAAACACTACAATACCCTTTTAAACTGCAAAAAAAGGAAATAATGAATTTACATTTTCTTAAAATACCATTTTTGTTTATTCATTGTCAAGAAAAACATTTGGGATTTTAAACTTTGAAGTCATTGCAAAATATACCAAATAAAGATTTTGTCTTTTGAATTATACAATACTATCAGTATAATCCATCTTCAACTGAGTGTTTCCTTACTGGGAAATTTTGCTGTTCATTTGGAGCAGTTTAAGTCAGCCCACCCAAAAATCAATATTAGTAGCAACAATTGGGTGCAATTGAGGCACATCCCCAAATGGGGAAAGTTAACAATTTGAATGGCCAGAGGCTCTGAAAAGGGCAATTTTTGTGTCTCAATCTTGCAAGGAAGGAACCTCTTCCATGGACTGTTACAGCAGAAGGAGAGAATTGGCGAGGGAGAATGTTTCTTCAGGATGTAGATGCATTTTCTATTGTTATTCAGTGTGCTGGAAATTATGCTATTTCAAGGGGGAAGTGATGCAATTGAAGGTGACCTGTAGAAGGAGAGATAGAGGCATTGATTAGCATAAGGAAGATGAATGTTTAAGTGAAAGCATGGAAACTCACTCTATGCAGCAACCTGTATAGAGTTCACGAATTCTGCAGCACCTTGCTGTAGACAACATTGCATATTTTCACTCCAGGATTGTGAGGCAGAATGATGCCTAAACATTGAGATAACAGGGTACATCATTGATGTTTTGCACCTGTAAAACTTATTTTAGGTTCGCTACAATTGAGTGGTTGTTTCACAGAGAGAATAACTAAAATAGGATGTCCCTGACAAAAGTTATCTTGCTTGAGGCATCATCACCCCCTCTCCAAAAAATGTTATTTTGCATGCCTGTTGCCTCATGCACCACACATTGAACACTCCTGCAAATGCTACATGACTGTCTTTTCATTGCGCATCTCTCTAAATTGATTGTATGCTGTTTTGTACAGACATTTAATTTTGCCTTTGATTTTTGCACAAAGTGCAAAAAATCAGTTTTTTTGATTTTTTACATTCAAGCTTGTAATTTTTCCAGTCAATTTGGGCTCAAAACTGGCACTGAAGAATTATCTATCAAACAAAAAAAATTTCATAGAAATCGAATGGAAACTGTGGAAACACATAAACAACTTGTTCAGATTTTTCTCGAGAGCCATATCTGTTGTTTTGTATCTGAAATGAAAACAAAGCAATTTCTAAAGAGTTAATAGCTTTTATGTAAACAACTTAATCTCTTTTTAGAGATAATTTTTTGATTTCAGTTAAATTTAATTTATTTTTCAGTGGAATTTATTTAATATATGAATATTTCAAGATTATAGTTATCAGGAAAGCAAACAAGAGGAAGGGAGTTCCACTGAAAAATAAATTAAAATTTTAATTTATTTTTTGATTTCAGTTAAATTTAATTTATTACTTGTCATCCTTTTTCCTGTTTTGGCAAAAGTGCAGCAGATGAGTAAAGGGTGATAACTAGTTATCTTTAAGTTAATATTTAATCTTTGAAGAATGACTTAATCCATCTAATTTCTTGAAACTAATTAACTTTCTTAATTCTTTTTTCACATTTAACTCCAATAATCATAAAACACAATCAAGCTTTCTCTCACATTTTTCACCAGTTTTATAACATAAAACTGAGCCATTCTACACTTAGCTGTTTAACAATTATTGTTGAGCTTATTTGGGTCTACTCAGGCTACATGAATGGGTTACTGACCACCTTGTCACATTTCTACCTTTTTTTTTTTTCTTTATCTATATTAACAAAATGGTTAATTTTCTCATCCTCTGGAAGGAATTTAGTTATTTCTACTCAGTCATTGTCTGTAAATTTGATATGCAGACAATGAATATAAATAACTACAAAATCACTTTTTCAATAATAAAAATTAGATGAAAATTATTCCCGAAGGAAAAAATGCAAATAAAGTGGTTAGTAATCTTTTATTTTGAACATTCTTATTCATAAAACAAAATAAAATTATTGAAAATAATAAAAGTAAAAAATTATAACTTGTTTATTCAGATTAATATCCTTTTTTGTTGTTGTTGTTTTAATAGTTTATTTGGCTAATTTTCTGTCTTTTTTTAGTTAAATCTTTCATGTAATTCTACTCTTCAAAATAATGAAAAATGTTTAGTTTTAAAACATGTCTTTAATGTTTCCTCCTTTTAATTAAATAGTTAATAGTTATATATCAAATAAACTGATACCTATTATAATGATTTACTAAGTGTAACATATGCGGTACAAGGTCAAAAGTATGGGACACATCAAACTCACTGTTCAGTTATAACTGATCTAGTGATACAAGTTTGTTAACCATTACACCACATCAAAGTGCCAATATTTATTAAGCATAGCTTAGATGTGGCACAAGATCGAAAGTATGGAGCACCCAGTAAGGATTGAACTCATTATTTAGTCATAATTGATCATGTGAGACAAACCATTACACCATGTTGAAGTGCTCCCAATATTTATTATATGTGTTTAAATATTGAAAATATACTTTTGCCATTGTGGGTAGTATTGAGTTTTGTCCTTTCGGTCATCCAAAGTTCAGCTGTTTCATCACATATGAGTGTAATGAACACAGAGCAAAATGACATTAATTTGGATACAACAAATACAAAAACCATATATTCAAAGATGGCTACACAAAAATACATTTCTCCCTTCTCCTTCATCAATTCACAACCTGTAAATAACTTTGTTGTAACATCTCAAAAATAGTAGTCAAGTAAAAACTATCAAAAAAACACATCTCAGAAAAGAAAGGAAGTCAAAAAGTGGATTACAACAAAATCAAGCAATCAAGAGTTACTAACTGCATCCACAATAAAAGGCAGTCAAAGTACATATTACTAATCTCCTTATTCAGGTACTAGCAACAGCTGCAATCACTAGTGATAGAAATCAGTATGCATATCAACTGTGTGTGAGCAGAACCAACCTTCCCAGACTCCACTGTAACTACTACAGCATGCCATTGCAAACATCTCAAGGTCAAGCTACTGGGTACCAAAGCAATACCTCCATACACAAACATCCACATGAGTAAGGAAAGTAATAATATAGTGCAACCTGTTTTGTATAAAGCAACAAACATAAACTGTTCTATAACTAGATACTAAAATATTGTTAAATGTAATGCACACTCTATACATATATATATAGGTACCACTACAAAAAGTGATATCTAAGATTTAAAATGCATTTTAAAAATGAAAAATCTTTCTTGAAGCTTTTATTTTAGTTTTAATTCCAAGCTAAAAGATTAAATTTAATATTTCCAATAAGTAAAATGCTTTGCCATATTTCAAACTGATTTTAAACTGATTGAAATGATTTTTTAAATTGCTAAAAATCATTCATTTTGACAAAGCTGTCAACACAACATAATTCTCTTTATTAAAAAAATTTTCAAAAATAAAATATACTTTTCTGAAACTATTTGAGAAAGATTAACTGATTTAAAGTTTATTAATCTGCATTAAAACAAACATTACCTATTTTTAGCTCAAAATATTGCAAAAAAGCATTTTTTTTTATCATGGAAGTGGGTATTTTTATGAGGTATTGACAGATTTATTGATAGCTTAACATTTGGCATTTTTAAGTAAAGGTTACATAAATGTAAAAATCACATGTGTTTGCATTTTTTATATAATTTTTTAAATACGCAATAATCTTTAAAATTTAGGAAAATATTCTAAGTAATCTAATATTTTATTGAATTTTCAGTGGATTAGCTTTATAATCTTACTTATGAAGATGCTCATTGAGGAAATCTTAGAAAATTACCAATAGGTTTAAAATTTACTATAGTTACTGCTCTCATTTTCTGATATTGTTGTGTATGGACATCTGTATTTACAAAAATTGACATTTTTTTTTAAATGCTGGAGCTTGCTGTATTGTAGCAAACTTTTCCATTTATGATTAGTAATTAAAATTTTTATTTAATATCACCTATTACAAATCAACAGAATTTTAAAAGATTTAAAACTTTATAAATTATTATAATTAAAATTTAAAAAAAATAAAAACAAATCTTGTAAAAATTCATTATTCGCCAAAAAAATTTTTTTGATTGTAGTATCACATGCAAATTAGATAGACAAGTAAAAAAAGAGAACAACTGGCGAACATAGGGGCTATGCTTAGCAAACCTGTTTGCTATTCAGGACATGGAGAACTGTACTACATACTACTACAACGCAGAGAGATATGCAAAACATAACACTTGATAACAGTGTCCATAACATATCTTATTCATCAAAGCAATTAAAAGCTTTTCTAATTAAATAATGTCTTAGTTTTATCGCATTTTTTTTTATTTTACAACTCAGAGCAGATTTTCAGTAAATGCAGGTCCTATCTGACAAAAAAATTTGATGAGTCATCATTAGTTATAAAGACAAGCTCTTCCAAGAGCTTGTCTTTATAACTAATATAAACATTAAACACTACAAAAATCAATTTCTTGAAATTTTATAAAATTAACTAAGTGGTGGTAGCAGATGTAAAAAAAATATTTTTTCCAAACATTTTCTATGTATAAAAGAAACATTTAAAAAATAAATTCATTCATTTGTGAATAAGTTCTGAAAGTTTCAGTAAAATCCAACAATTATCTGATTTTTGCAAGAATTTCCAAATCAAAGTGTTTTTTACCAAAAATTACCTATTAGTCTCTTACCTCTTTTTGGCAAAATACTCAAGGCTCTAATCAACACTGGATTGGTTAAACATCTTACTTCACATGGTCTACTTTTGGATAAACAATATGGCTTCCATTTTTACCAGGTCTATTGGCAATGTGTTAATGGCCATCACTGAATTTGCCTATCAAGCTTTAGATAAGAACGGCAAAGCTCAGGCTGTGACTCTTGATATCTCAAAGGTGTTTGATGGGGTTTGGTATGTTGACTTTCTCCACAAACTCAAGGGTTACATAGTCTCTGGATGAATATTTGGCTTAATCAAATTGTTCCTGACAAATTGTGTAGTGAAGATTGTGTTGAACAGAAACACTTCTATATCATTTCATATTGATGTAGGGGTCTCCCAAGGCTATATCCTT
This sequence comes from Acanthosepion pharaonis, assembly GCA_903632075.3. Classification (NCBI taxonomy): domain Eukaryota; kingdom Metazoa; phylum Mollusca; class Cephalopoda; order Sepiida; family Sepiidae; genus Acanthosepion; species Acanthosepion pharaonis. The sequence goes on along the minus strand of CAHIKZ030004732.1, from coordinate 424,079 downwards.
GAACCTACACTGTTTCTGATCTTCATCAATGACTTTCCCACTGTCATCAGTTCCCAACTAGATATTTATACAGATGACACTATTTACTCCTGACATAGTATGACAGATCTGACAAAGTAAAACTGGTAACTGCTCTCAAAAAGGATCTCCAATCAGTGGTTAACTGAGGTAGAGAATAGCTTGTAAATTTTATCATCTTCAAAACAAAACTGCTTTCATTTAATCACCATAGAGAATGTTTTCTACCTGCCATCAGTCTGGCTGATGTTAACCTCCAGGAGAGCAACATTTTGCACCTTCTTGGGCTCATGTTTTCTACTGACATGAAATGGAGCAATTATATTAAATCAGTTGCTAGGTATACTGCTAGGAAAGTTATTTCACTGTGTCATGCCAGACAATTCTTCTTGTCAGAATCCATTTTGCACATTTATAAATCTACCATTCAATACATTGAATACTGCTACCACATCTGGTCTAGTGCTCATACTATATATCTTAAGATTCTTGAAAAAATTCAAAGAAAGGTCTGTAATGTAATTGATCCTGACTTGGCATTTTGACTCACCAATGTAACATGGCTTCCCTCTGTCTTTTCTACAAATATTTTTATGTTCTGGTGGTTCTGGTTCTTAGTGTCTTGATTGCATTAATTTAAATGTACTCCTAGATTGGCAACTAAGTTTCATCATTTTACTGTTGGACTAGCTAAATGCAACTGTCTGTTCTATTCTAATAGTTTCTTTTCTCATATTACTTGACCGTGAAAATCCCTTCCAATTTCAAAAATTTAAATGCAACATCAATTGCCATCTTCTGTTTTGCTGAATCCTGCTCCTTTATTGTTTTCTCCTCACTAAAACCTTCTAATTTTCTTTAACTTCCTGTAACCCCCACCTGCATATGCCCCCTACACGTAAGCCATCCCCCACATCTTAGTGGCATTATCACCTTAGAATAAAATGATTAAAAGAAAAAGAATTACTAATTAAATATATTAAATTGTTAAATTATTTTAATAACTTCAATACCTATGAAATATACTAAAATATGGATCTATATATGAAGCACAAGGTACATTACAGTTTTTGAACTATTCTACCTAGTAGATTAAAATGTTGGCTCCTGAATTTGGTGACATAGTAATTATGAGTTTAATCCCAGAACAGGATAGTACAAACTAAGTAGGGTTAATGAATTAATAGATAAAGAAACAGAGATAGTAAAGATAAATTATGCTAAATCAAATTGAGTGAATGTTCACTGATGATGTCAGAAAAAATCCAATGTCATTGCTTTTTCAAGCCATGATATCATTTTTATTCAAACTGATCTCATCTTCACATAATAATCTCATAACAGAAAGAAAGGCAATGCCAACAACATTTGAATGATGATTTCATGACATATGAATCACTAACATGTTACTCAGTAATTCCTCACAATGGCATCATTCTTCCTTTATGTGTATCACGTGAAAAAATAGATTCTTTTCTCTTCAATTCTATAACAGAGAAGAGCTTTTATCTAATGTTTTTAACATTGTATGCAATTTATTCAGGGATATTGTTTTTTTATAGTCCATTGCTAAATATTTCTCATATGAGGCTAAGGATGTCCAGACTAGCAGAAAGCTTGTAGTGATAATTCTCAAATGGAAAGAGTTTGTCAGCCTTCAAAATGACTTCAAAAACTCTTAGCTTGTGTTGTACTGATTTTACAGAAATCTAAAATAACAAAAAAAAATCATATAATGGTGAGAGAAAACAACCATGCCACCAAACTAAAGTCAATTTGTTTAATTTTTACCTAGAAGCTGAAAGTGTTCAATGATCTACTTTCACAAGTCATATCTTTGGTCATTCAGAACTGTAGTGCAAGTTGTAGTATTCACACTGATATAATACAAAGAGAGATATCGATATGCAAAAGTTATCAGCCGCAAGAGAAAAAGTAGCATTAAATTTATTTATACTTTTAGGAACATTAAAAATCATATTCAGTACTTAGTATGGCTTCTATTGGTATGAACTACAGAGCCTCAAATTGATGTGGTATGGAGGAATACAAGTTCAAAATTGTTTCTTCAGGAAAGTTCTGCCATTCTTCTTGACTGTAAATTCAAATTTTGATTCTGATAAAAGTTTTGGGTAGACTAAGCTTGTAATAATGCAATGTCTTCATCAATGAGAAATTTTGTAAGAGGTAGGACCATAGCAAAGTAATTTTCTCTTTCATTAGTTTTTATCAACTTTCTTATCCCATTGCTCTTGATGTATCCCCAAACCATTAGATCCCTACCTGAACAAATTTTAGTCTTTGTTGTATAACACAGATTGTTTCCCCACACCAAGTGGAACCTTTCTTACATTAGAATTTAGTTCAATTTTGCTTACATCACTAAAACTACATGGCACATTTTTTATTCTTCCATAACAAATATTCTTTTGCCCAGTCTGTTTATCTTGTTCAGTGTTTTTTGGTTAGTGATGACATGTATACTGCAATTCATCAATTTGGATTATTTTTATATAGTATCCTTCTTATTATATGATCAAACATTTTGTGAATGATTCTGCTTTCATTCAATAATTGACAAGCTGTTAAATTTGCGTTAGATACTCATAACCTAAGTAGCTTTCTTTAATAATTTGTTTGATTTTAAAAGTTTATCAGTCTTTTTCTTATTCAGAAGAAGTTGGTCAAAGCTCTTTAAGATTCCAAGCTCATTGGTAATTTCACACTGATTCATTCTTCCTAACATTTCAATGATCTTTATCTATTTTTCTAAAGCCATTATGAAATATAAATCAGCTGCACTAAAAATATCAAGTTATAAGCTCCAAAGTTTATACAATCTGTGTTTGATCCATTTAACATGAGAAATGCATATGCACAGCTTAATCCATGAAAATGTTTACTATGAGAGGGGGATCTCAAGTGAGTCACAACATTTTCTTGCTCTATTATCAGCATCACCATGCATTCAGATTCCCATATTAATGGAAATACTACTTTTGCACTACAATCTTGAATGACCATAGATAATACTTGTGAAAGTACATTGTTGAACACTTCCAGTATTTTAGAAAAATTAAACAAATTCAATTTAACTAGGAGTCTTATTACTTTTTTAGATGTTATACATAGATATGAATAAAGTAAAAAAGGCTAAAAGAACATATATATTGAAATTAATTAAGAAAATAGAAAACTGAAATAGATAAGTTAACTTATTGAGCCTGTATTACCAACACAATGCTTCATTGAATCCATAGTTTACTGGCACAATACTTTGGTATCCAATCAATGAAAATTAGCTTCATATTTAAATAACTTTATTCATATGAACAACTTTAACCATTTACTGCTTTTCACTGTTGATGTTTTGTAAGTACTTAAGTTAAAAAGAGGATAATATTATCATTTAATCAAAAATGGATGTATATTTATTAAAATATTGTTTAGAAAGTATTTTTCATTGAACTGACTGAATATTGCTTATGCTTTTGATCAAACCATGTCCCCTTTTTATTAGAGATTATCCTTTTATCAATTTGAAATTTCTTCCCTTAAAGTGGAATTAACTTGCATACTTTTAAGTTTCTCTTTCTGTTTATATTTTCTTAAATTAAAAGGAAAATTAATTTTTCAATAAAAATAATTTTCACCTTTAAAATAATCTATGGAATTTATTGAATATTTTATTTGCAATGAAGTGTTACTTCCCTTTATACATTATTGTTAGACTATCAGTCATCATACTAGTTTTGAAATATCACGCTGTCTAATAAAAACATTATACCACTTAAGTTTTCTTTTTCTTTATTTAATGTCAAATTTCTTTTAAAATTAAAAAAACTGATTAAAAAATCAAATTTACTTTTTAAAATGAGAAATAAATAAAACTTTCTTTCAAAAAAGAAAAAATCACCTTTCACTGAATTTACGACTGAAGACATTTTTTTTCTCATTTTTTTCTTCATTTTTTTTCTTTTTTTTTTTTTTTTTTTTTTTTTGGACAAGCCAGTCTTGACAACAGCTTGATCAGAGGTTCCGGTGTCAGAACTAAATTAAACTTTTGGAAAGCAGCAACATGGCAACAACTCAATAAGAGAGAAAAAAAAAATCGATGCCAACTTCTAGGAAATAGATTCAGACATGAAGAACAATTTAATCAATATTTGGGAAAAGAATTTTAAAGGTTAGATTTAACAAAAGAGAAGCATTCCAGACTTTTCTCATGATATTCTATCAGGAAATACAAGAACTTACAACGAAAGCAACTGATTACACTTGCATTTTAATGCTAAGCAATATTTCCAGCAGGTCACAATAAAATGAGAATCCATTTCAGAATTACCAACAATGTCTAGAAAAAGAAAAAAACACTAAAAACTAATTTTTAATTCATAAAAAATCTATAATCCCCCATAAAAATAAATACAATTACAGTTCAATGGTTGAAGCATTGAACTAGTATTTGAAGCTTAGTGTAAATTGTTGAATGTTCATTACAGTTGTACCCAATAGGTTGATATGCCATAAAACAAATCAAAATCATTACTATTCATTATTGCCTTGAAGAGATAAGTAACATTTTTGATCTGCATCATAAGTGAATTGTATATTTCTCAACAATGCCAGAAGTTGTTTTTTAACTAGAATTTGTGAAATATAAGGCTCGAGAGCCAAACAAGATAGAGACTTACTGTCAAAATGGTAATGATGAATGCGGTTTGTGATGAAAGAGGAGCTGGTAAGAAGTGAGGATAAGGAAAATAGATGTTGACTGACCATTAATTTTAAGAGACTAAGATGGTAGTGTTCAGAGAAACAGTCATGCAATCTGTTCTACAAAGAGGCACTTCTTGGGGGAAAAAAACCACCAATAGAATTTTCTTTCTACATTTGAATCATAGAGGAAATCCATGAGAAAGAGACTGCAGAGTAGACAATAAATCTTTCCCTACAAAACTGCATAAATGATTTTGAACTCTATCAAGGCTAGAAAATGAGAATTGAGCAATTCCAGTCATTTGGACAAGAGTTGCTCAGTCCACACTTGGCAGTAATATTCCATTTTTTGTCTAATCTAACTATATAAAATATAAATATAAAACATAGCAGAAGTAGTCTTGATGGATTGATGGAATGACCCAACCATTTTTCCAGTATCATTAGCAATGGTTTATATAAATACAATGGCGTCTGGAATGACTTGACACCCAACATATGCTGGAAAAAAGTCAGTGTTCAAGCCTAGGTAAAAAGAAAAAGAAAAATACAGGATTTTAATTTTCTATGCAAAGAAGCAGGCAGGCAAGTAGGTTATTCCAACTTGAAAATACAATCTTTCTACTTTGACCAAACCTCATTTGACCTTGTGCCATATTAAACTAGGCTTAATAAATTTTTTTTTAAATACCTTTCAGGTAAAAGGTACCTCCTTACTTCCCTATAACAATTAATAAAATAATTAAAAATCTAAAATGTTTACATATGTTAATCTAATTCAGGTATTCCCTTTGACTTAATTGTTTTACCTGGTTTTTACTTAGTTTGATTTCTATTTGAATATAAACCTAAAATTTAATTTAATATGATTTTACAAAAACATTATTATACTGTGACTTACAATAAATAAAGTTTATGATTAAAGAATTTATTGTATACATTTAATTAATAGAATTATATTCAACTAAAATTAATCATAATTGTTATTGTAATAAGAAAAGAACTAATTTTTACCAATGTAAATTTATTTTAAAATATCCTTATCAAAGTCAATTTTCTGTTGATAAATGATTTTATTGTCATCTGTCTTTATTTCCCATGAAATCAAGGCAAACACAGATTATAGAATATACCAAGGAAGAATCTACAACAGTAAAAATCATGAGTGAAAGCTGAATAAAAAAATCTTTAAGAATACTCCTTATATAAGAATAAATTAAAATAAAATTTGCTTTAATATTGTGGAAGGTTGATGGGGCAAAAATTTAACCTTGTAAAAATATTCAACTTCTCCACAAAGAAAAAGGAAAGGAAAAGAAGTAGAAAGATAAAATGTAAATCCAAAATATCCTAGAAATTGTTAAAGTGATTTACATAAATTCTTTTTTTAGTTCAGCTTCTTATGAAAACAGTTTTCATACAACAGAAAACAGATTAAACACAAGAAGATTTCTTAATGACTCCTCTTATTACTTCAACTCTGATTGGGACTCTGAGTAAGACTCTGACTGGCTACTTAATATGTTGGTTTTAATGGCATGGAGACATAGTAGTGAGCAAAAGAATATACATGAATATTTAACAGAAAAATACCCAGCTCTATTCTAAATTGTGTTACTTGGAAACTATAAAACTTTTAATAACTTAATACCTATATATGCCTAAAAGCTGAAAATTTGCAAATAATTTCATATATGTTTTATATGCTGGGTAAATTTGATATTTCTGGGTTAATTAAACCTTCTTTTAGGTTGATATCCACTCAATAGGGATATTGTATCTTATTAATAATTTTCAATAAAATATTTTTATTATTTAAACTGATTAATTAATAGAATATGTTTATTATATCTATCTATATTTCTGGGAATGTAATTATTGGTAATTGCATTGTAATTATTTACATTGTTCGGACTGTTGTCTTCATCTTTGTTGTCATATTCACAATGTTTCAGCCCTTGTATGCTCCAGCCTTCTTCAGGTGATTGGAATTTCAAACTAAACCCTTTATTTCATCCTAATCCTAGTTCAACATGCCATATCTCTTCCGGATGTCTTAGTAGCAGTTATCTCCCTTTAACTCAACTCTCCAAGTAGTCAGGCATTGAAATCACAACTCTTTGGGTCAAGTCACTGGATTCAACCAATGCTTTTATCTACTGGGCCATGTGTCCTTGAGGACATCAGTCCTAACAATGTAAATAGTGTAAATGTTTATTATAATTATTTTGAATCTATTTTGTTCATTTTATCTATTTTTATTTTACAAAGATTTTTTAAAGTATTTCTTCACAAATATTACATTATGAGTTCATTTCTTCATATTAATATCTCTCCAGAGAAAACTTTTAACTTCATTTAGAAAATAAATTCAACTGCCAAATCCAACATAAATTTAAGTCCTTAATTCATGTAAGCTGAGAAAAAAGTTTGTAAGTTATAAAATATAAAAAATGTAGATTAAAAGTATTTTTCAACATTGCTGATATATAAATACTTTGCAACTGTTCTAAAATTATCTAAGGTCATAAAGTAGAATCACTATCTTTTAGGAGAAATTAGAATACATTATTGATAAATATAAACAGATAATGATAATATATAATATATATAACTCTTTTCATGAACAAGAATATTAATGTATAAATTTTTCAAATTAGGAAACTTTGTCTTTACTCCAAAATTATATATTTCAAATACTATACCATAGAGGGAACATGTGAGCAATGAGAACGTTTTAAGGAAGATGGAGACAAAAAGAACATGTACTTAGAATCAGAAAAAAGACAGTTGAAAATTTCTTGGACATATTATGAGAAAAGATGGCTTAGAGAATTTGACTCTCACATGGCAAACTGAAAGCAAAAGGGTCAGGGGGAAACTGAATAACCTACATAAATGGATATCAGAACAAGGACTTGGGGGGATAGTAAGAAGATTGCTTAGATATAAAAGGATAGGAAGTTGTGGAAAGACATGATCACCCACCTTTTGAAGAAGAGGATTTATTTTCAATATTTTTTTATTCTTCTTTATATAACTCATCATTGTTTTTGTTAAACAGAAGGAATAACTATCATAAATAACAAAAACGTTTTTCTTTTGTTAATGGGAAAATATTCCACTATTGTTAAAATTTGATTGCAATAAAATATAGCAAAATTTCAAATCAGAAAGTTAATTATTTTCACTGGCTATAAATTACCAAAAAGTTTAAAAACTCTTATATAAAAAAAATTCTTATTCTTCCTTTTACATTTTTCAGCTACATAACATGATATGTGCTGACCAGTTCGACTAAATATGATCAACAATGACATAAGATGATGACTAAGAGTTAATATTAGCACTTACTCAAATCTAATATAGAAATATGTTCCAAGTTGGACCTTCTGCAGTGATAACTGCACGAGTGATTTTTGGCAAATTTAGAAGACATTTATAACCAGAACCCAATTTATGGTAGTCAAAGCTATTGGCAATATCAGTCAGGCTGATAGAAAGTCAAATACTTTCTCAGCATTTATCTCTGGTATTCAGCTTTGAATTATCAGGATCAAAGTGCCTTGAAGAACCTTTGGCAAAGAACCATATTTGCCAGAGCAGAACAGTCTCTGCTTCCAAATTGTGGCACTGTAATCTCACTGGTATTTGAATTTGAGATGGGAAAACTCTTAAGCAGAAGATTGCTCCAGGATTTAAAGCTACATAGAAGTTGTTTTTACCTGACCTCATATTATAAAATGATTTCAATATTCATGATCAGACTATAGTGTTAATTTTCATTTGCACCATTTACTAAAAAGGTACAAATTTTCCTATACACACAACACACAGACAAAAAGTAAGTGAGTAAAGCTAGATCAAGTGGAGCAAAAACTGGAGTAAATAAAAATGAATTGACTTTAAAAGTTACAGAAAGAAAGACTTGAAAGTCATTAAAGGATATCATTTTCTGTTGGCTTTTTGCAAAAGTTTCATTATTTTTTTAAAAACTACAACTAAATGCACAATTGAAAACAGATTTCTTACAGGGGTTTTTGCACATTATAATAATTTCAAAACATAAAACTTCTTAGTTCTTTTTCTATTAAGAAATATCTATATTTTTTAAATGAAACAATTTAAAAATAGTTGTTACTCTTTGGAGAAGGGAATAAAAAATTTGTTTTCCTAGAAAATAATCAATACTTACTAAGCTTCTTGGAAGACATTTCTAATTCTTGCTGTTGCAGCAGATCAGAAGACATAACCAAAGATAGCACACATTCTGGGTACCACTTGTTTGGTCTGTTACTCTCAGGGCAATGATTTAGACTTATTAGTTCTAGGACAAAGTGCTTGAGGGAAAACTTTTATTCTTGGGTCCTACATTGATAAGACAAATTTGCATACATATAAAAGAGTATTAGAATGGTTTCATTTGACATTGCATTCAACACAGCTATCACAAGTCACAAATGAAACAAATTGCCAATGAAATAGCTGAAAAGAAGGATTACCATAATTTTACCCCAAATCAAAACACTAAAAAACACAAGCAAAACTTTAGTCATCAAATGGCAGTGAAATTTTGCTTGCACTTTGATAGTTTTATATGACAGCTCTGAACACATTCCACAAGTATATCCACATTTTAATGTGACTTTTCCCTACCCACATATCATTTTTTTTAAATGTAACAGATAAATTTACAGAAATACAAACAATCATACTCCAATATCCATTGAAGTTTCCTATCATTGTCCTCCGAAAACCAGTCATAAAATGGGAAAACACTGTTCGTTATACAACAACAGGAGTTAAGACAATTCTATCACAAATTCCAAGAGAAACATTACAATTTCTTCAGAAGGTGGCAATTCTGTTATTGCTATATAATAATAATAATAATAAATAAAATGATTACTTATTTAAAGAGATAAGTAAACATTTTATATTATATAAGTATACATAAGGATAGATAGATATACAAGTGTAAATTCATATATGCATATGTTTTATGCATTTACATATAAATGAGGTATAAATACATTTATATATAAATAATAGATGGCAATATAGATATGTATATATGCATATAATTTACATTAAAAGAAGTACATACACAATGCTTGTAGATATTGATTTAAGTGACAGATCTAAATTTAGAAAATTCTCAAATAATTGCAGCAAGTCTTTCTACTGAGTAAATAAAGAAAAATATATCCAGCTAGCACGTCCATAATGGATACAGCACACACACACACACACACACACACACACACACGTACAGAGTCAAATCATCTTTTGTGAAATATTTCTATTTATTTGTCTCAAACAATTTTTTTGCTCATCTGAGTGAACAAGTGGACAGAGAAATGCTGTCTCTAAAGCTTTTATTTTTAAGAGACAATTTAATCATAATAAAGAGCATTATAGATTCTAAAAAGGAAAAGAAACAATGAAAACAATGATCTGATACACAATCATTTGTTTGAAAATGTCATATATATGTCTTAAATAATTAAGACATATATATGGCATTTTCAAGCAAACATTACATATGTAGGTATTACATAACTACATATAAATACATAAATGCCTACATACAAAAACATTTATTACACATTTATATATATGTGTGTATACATGTTAATTATATACACTAAACTAGCAGAAGTATTTCATCTTGCCTGTTTTCTTAAGTATCTAAAATGAATTCAATAACATGAATTTAACATATCAATTATTTTAAAAAGATGTTGACAAGCTTCAATTAAACCAGGAATGGTCATTTGCTCTTGGAATTGTTGCATCCAGAGAAATTGTTCAATTTCACTTTTATAAAAATTCACAAAAAAAACTAGATTGAAATTCTATTCTTACAAATTTAAAAAAACAAAAATTATGAGTTTTTTCTTTTTAAATATTTTGTACTAATTTACAGAATTACTAAATGTAAATTCTTTTTAATCAAGAAATGTTTTTGATACCTCACTGAATTTTGCTTCCTAGTCATATTTTTCTAAGTCTCTTAGTGTAAAGTGAATCAGGCTCAGCTTGATGGTTCCATTTCCATGTTTCTGACAACTTGATCAGCAGCACATTTCTTCACTGGTATTAGTTGTAAAAATGTTTATGTAGATGTTTGCAATTAGGATTATTCTGGTTTATGTAGTGTCATTCAAAAACTATGAAAAGAAAAAACAGAAACACAAAGACATACATAGACATAGCACTAATGCAAAAATAAATAGTTTATGAAAGCCAAAAAGGTTCAAAAGAAACTTGGTAAATTTTTCCTGCAAACCCATCAAATATTGTCTGAACCATAGAAAAATTAAATAAATAATAAAAAATTATCTTAAAGAATTTTCCTTTGTCTTTGACAAAATCATACATACATGCATAATATATATATATCTATATATACATATATATATATTATTCATGTATGTATATATAGATAGATAGATAGATAGATAGATAGATAGATAGATAGATAGATAGATAGATAGATAGATTACAAGTTTAATTAAAAATGATTGACAAGGTACTGTGGTTAAGATTTTTATTTCATTTTTCTCGTATTCTTATAATTTTATAATATAAAATAGTCCATACATTCAGTTAAAAGTAAAAATAAATCATCCTTGATATTGGCTAAAAGAATAGCTCAGACATACAGAACATTCAGACAATTTCTACATACTTGTCCAGAAAAGAAAAAAATCATAAGAACACGAGAAAAATCAAATAAAAAATCTTAACCAAAGTACCTTGTCAATCATTTTAATGAAACTTGTATGAAAGAGGGATTGCTATCCAAATACACAATTATATATGTGGGGGATGATATGTATTTGAATACTAGCAAAATCATACTTATTATAAAAGCCAGGTTGTGTGTGTGTGTGTGTCTGTACATTTATATATTGGATCCGATTTTCTACATTTTTCAACCGATTTCAACAAAACTTCACAGGACTACATAAAATTACCTTGCGGTGGTTCTGACAGTGCCAAAAGTTGGAAAAAACACAATTGTTTTTGCATGAAATCAATTTGAAAACACGATTAAGAGGCATCGCGGTCAAGAATGAAAGGGGGGAAAACTCATATCGAGTTATACTTATCATAAAACCCAGGTTGTTTGTGTGTGTGTGTGTGTCTGTGTTCGTTTATATATGGGATTGGATTTCCTACATTTTTCAACCGATATCAACAAAACTTCCCTCTTTTTTGGCAGGTAGTGTTTCTTATTGTCTTGCACACTTTTTTCTTTATTTTTACATTCAGAATGCTTTAAAAATTCTATTTACAAGACAATTGTTTATAATAAAATTCTATTCAATCGATAGACTCATAATGATTGAAAACAATGTTTTTGTTTGCGTTTGGGTTTGACCAATTCATAAAAAAAAAAATAACAAAAAAAACTAATTAAGATATGCGTGTCCGTCAACCTTAAACAATAATCTTTGTCAATTTTATTTTTCAGTCTTTATGATTGTCGATACTTGATCTCTCTCTTACTGTTACATCCCCGGGCAATGCCGGGCTCTACTGCTAGTATTTAATATATTTCCAATGTTTACATTTTATTTTAATTTTAAGCAGATGATGTATTTTGAAGCAAAAATTACCAACTACTATTCAAATATGCATTGCAAAAAAAATGTAAGCAAAAGTCACCCTGAAAAAAAAGTAATTGAATATTATTAAAAATTTACTAGAAAAATTTTATCAAACAAAGAATATATCTAAACCTGCATAGAAACTGCATAGAAAATTTCAAGCAATACTTCAATTGGGTATTATGCCATCATCACTAAGTACTTCACCTTCTTGCAACATAGCTATCATGGTTAAAGACTAAACGAAATAATAATGTAATTAAGCAAAATAATAAAGGTTTAAGCTATAAGGCTATCATCAAAATGTTAAATATCCCTGTCAGTATGAGTGAATCAGTTATTCTAAAGTGGGAGATGTTTGATACCATCAAAAACCTTCACTGAACTCACACTCTATGGCATATTTCTAAATGAATAACTCAAAAAATACTAAGAAAAGTCAAAGTAAATTCAATGGTAACTTGAAAGGAGATCCAAGATGATATAAGACCAATTGGAATGCTGGTTACTAAAAGAAGTATTAGTAATAAACTGCATATGAATGGTTTTAAAATCCCATATGCCATGAAGCTTATCTTTATTGATAAACAGGAATTAGGATTTTTAGATGAAGTTCACGTGTGATAATCTTTGGGAGAATGTTCTTTGCTCAAACAAAATAAAATCTGAACTTTTTACTACACTCCACCTTTTGCTATGTATAGTAAAAAATGGCTATGATAAAAAAAAACCACCATCTCTACAGTAAAGCATAAAAGTGAGAGTATTACGGTTTAGTGGTGTTTCTCTTTCAATGGTATGGAAACTGTTCATTTAATTGAAGGAATTATGAATGGAATTATGCATTTTGGAAGTTGTTTTCTGTCATGCAACAATTGGATCTTTTAACAAGATAATGGCCCAGAGCATATGAGGAAGTACTGAAATGTTCTTAGCTTGACCCACTTCTCAAAAACTGACCAGACTTAGAACTTTTCAACATTCCTTCAGTGCTCATATCAATTTCCTGACCAATTGAAAATATATGGAGATGCTTTAAAGATTACATTCATGAGAAAGACTCCAAAATCATTAAAAACTAGAAGGTCATTTGTAGGGAAAAGTGGACCAAAATTTCAAATGAATGTTGTGAAGGGCTGATGAAATGTTGTGAAAAACATCTCTTGCAAACCAGGGTTATGTAACTAATTATTCAAACATGAAAGCAATGTGTTTGAATGCTCTTTCTGATTATTACATTTTTTAATATATTATGCATTGTATGTTTGAAAATATTTTTTTCTTACTAATTGTTAATTTTATGCCAAAATAAATAACCTGTGTAAATTTAAAGTAAATGTAAACATCAGAATTTTCTTAACAAATATTATACAAATGTTCAAATATTTCTTTCAGCTCAGTGTATATAGACACACACAGATACAGACACACACAGATACACATGCATATATGCATTTATGATTATAGAAAAATATAAGACATGGAAAGAAAACTAAATATATACTTGTGTTGTGATGGCATAAACCATTAGCAAATTGCTTACCTAAATACTTATTACACTGATGGAACTGTCAGACGACAACACAATGGACAAATCACTAATGGATTTTATATATCAGTGGTCAAGCCTTACTTCTTCTTGTCTATTCTCACCAAGCATTTCATCACTATTCATCTTTGTTATTATCAATCAAGTAAGGACCGATCACAGAACAATAACAATAAGTCTGTACTATGTCAAGGCAGTTAGTGAAGTAGGGCCATTTTTAACAAGAGAAAATTATATTGGATGAAACATATTTGGAAAAGGACAAAATTATTATGACTTTTTGAGTTACATTTTTGGTTGACATTCATTTCTTTTATTTAGACATTTTGTGAAGGAGATAAAAAAAATCTTTTTTGTTAAAAAAATAAAAATTTTAAAAATAGTCCTTTTGCAACATCTATTGAAGTTCATACTCTCTAAATAGGTTTGTATAAGATATGTCAAAGATACATTGTTATTGTATAGGAGATATTGAGGTCCATGCCCTCTAAATAGGTTAAAAATAATATGATAGAGAATTTCTTTTTTTATATCTTTGAGCAACTATAGTGCTTAAATACTCAATAATATGTGTAGAGATAATTATGAACAGATTTAGATAGATAGATAGATAGATAGATAGATAGATAGATAGATGATTTATCTGAAACAAGGCTATATTTAATAGTGCACTTAATAAATATGAAAAATCTATCAACTGCTTAGGTCTAGCATCAATGGGTACAAATAAACATATATATGAATGCAGTAAGATAAATAGATGTTACTTGATATAAAAATATTAACATATAAATTGACATCTGAATGTAATAAGTTAAACCTATCGTACTGTCTAGTTTATTTGATAGACACAGAAATAAAAGGAGGCACTGAAATAATAATATATATAACCTTCAATAAACCCATATGCATTTCAGCTGAATAGAGGAAAATATTTTCAAGCTATTAAACATAAGGTTCATTTTATTATAGAACACTTTTTCTTTTCTTTTTTAATCATTTCACCCCAAGCAAGGTGATAATGCCACTAAGATGCAAAGTGTTACTGGGAGTAAGAGAATGAAAGACATTAATGAGGAAAAAGGACAATAAAAGAACAGGAAATCAAGAAAACAGAAAAAAAAAATTGAAGGTTGTTCTTAGGAAGACAGAAGTTGACAATTGACATTGCATTTAAATTTTTGAAGATTGTAGGTGGCAGGGAAGCAAGAAAATGGAAAAGAGTTCCACAGGTGAGAAGTACAAGAAAAGAAAATATTAGAATTGAACTTACAAATAGGTAGTTCAACAGTAAAATGGTGAGACCTAATTGCCAATCTAGTAGTATGTTTAAATTCATGTTGTCAAGATACCAGGGAGGAAAGCTCATCAGAACAATTGCCATGAAAATATTTGTAGAAAAGACAGAGGGAAGCAACATCATTGAGAAAATGACTGAAGTCAAGATGCCAGGTCAGGATCAATTACATTACAGACCCTTCTTTGGATTTTGTCAAGAATCTTGAGATATATAGCAGGAGCAATAAACTAGATATGGCAGAAATATTCAATGCATGGATGAATAGTAGATTTATAAATGTGCAAGAGTTTTTCTGGTGAGAAAAATTATTTGGTATGACACAGTGAACCATCTTTCCTAGCAGCAGACTTAGCAACTGATTCAATATAATCACTTCACTTCATGCCCAAAAAGGCATGAAGAGTTCCTCTCTTGGAGGTTAGCATCTGCCATGTTGATGACAGGCAGAAAAGTTTCTCTGTGCTAATTAAATGATAGCAGTTTTGTTTTGGGTCCATTAAAATTTACAAGCTGTTCCTTACTCCAGTTAACCACTGATTGGAGGTCATTATCAAGAGCAGTTACTAGTTTTAGTTTGTCAGACCTATTTGACCTTCTGCTAAGATAAGAGTAAACAGTTTTTGCAAACAATGAGTAAAGAAATCCCCTGACTATTCAAGATACCACAAAATGTGCAAATGCTTTCATGTTATTGTTCTGACACAACTTTCCTCTATGGTTACCTTAGACTTTATGAATTTAGAAAGTGAGTGTAAGATAATGATGTGTCTTCTTACTGGGGTTTATTCAACTAATACAGCAAGGCAATTCTGAAAGAATTAAAAGTCCTAACAGGATTCATTATTGATGGCCACAATCTTAACACATAAGATATGCTGATGACAGCGTTGATGGTAGAAACAGAAAGAAAACTACAAAAACTTCTACAAAAGGTAATGAAGTAAATTGAGAAGAACATTAGCTACAAAAAGATAAAATGCAAAACCTTTAAAAAATTTAAATACCTAGAAAATGTTTTAACAGAGGACGGAAGTGCAATACTAAAATTCAAAATTGCATTGGGATAGCGAAAGATGCTTTCCAAAAGCTAAGCAGAGTAATAAGAAATAGAAAACTTTGTTAGAAACAAATGGAGTACTGAACTGTTATGTGATATCTATCCCCCTATATAGCAGTTAATGCTGGATATCTTCCCAGAGATGAAGAAGAGACTTGAAGCAACAGAAATGTGGTTCTGCAGGAGGATGCTGAGGATACCATGGTCCAAATATGTGAGCAACAATGAAGTTATAGAGAAAATGGAAACAAAAAGGAAACTTATACTTAACATCAGGAAGAGGCAGCTGAAATTTCTGAGACACATAAGGAGGAAAAAGGGCTTGGAAAATCTGATACTCACAGGACACACTGATGGCAAGAGGGAAAATAACACATACTTAGTGATCTTGGCTAAATAGATGTTTGAACAGAGTTTGAGATTAATAACAAAAAGACAAAATTTATTAAAAGCTACAAAGGACAGGAAATTTTGGAGAGCTATGATTGCCTTCATCCTGAGGGGACATGATACATGAAGAAGAAGACTAGATTGGTGACAAGGTCTCATCATTTTACAATTGAAATGGCTAGATGTAATCATAAGTTTTTCTGCTAACAGTTTCTTCTTTCATACATCTCATTTGTGGAACTTTCTTATGACTTCTTGCTTCCTAGCCAACTTTGATCTTCAGAAATTTAAATGCAATGTCAATCCTTATCTATTGTGTTCTTAATTCTTGCTCTTTTATTGTTCTCTCTCTTTAGTATTTTTCCTCATATTCTATAAAATTCAGTAACCCCTTGTGTCTTAGTTGATTTATTGCCTTGATTGAGGTGAAATAATAAAAAAAAAGTAGATATTTCTTCTGACATAAGAACTCCATTATAATAAAAATAAATAAATAAATAAATAAAACTGAGGGCAATTTTCTTTGTGCCAGACCCCACTAGAGAAGGTTCATAGATAGCAAGACTGGTCTTCATTGTGTAAAATGTAGGACCATTATTAAGCAGTCAGATTTTTAAATAAATAGTGCATCTAATACACAAAATATGATATTCTGGCAATGTTTAACCTTTACACTAGCAAAAAAATGTGTCAAAAGTACAGTTATTTCCTTGACACTGCTATTACTGTATACACTTTTAACTTTTTCAGCAATATTTATTTACAAGATTATAAAAATATGTGAACTAAGTACAATGCAATATTTATTATTTACCATTTTCTATTAAAAGATTTATAGAAAATTACAAAATTACCAAAATATATAAATCAACTACAATGCAATATTTATTACCATTTTATAAATAAGTATAGAAGAAGAAAATTTGAATAAACATATAACAAGCATAAATTAAAAGAATGTTTAGTTCAGAGGAAGAGATGTTATTTTAGTGAATTTATGTGTTGAGAGCAAATGAAAGAAAAGCCCAGAAAATGCATTTGTTTCAAAATTTATAATTACAGTTACATGTCATTATTTGTTTATTTAAATATTCTTGTTCAGACATTTTTATTAATTTATGAATAAAAAAATTTCTTTTTTATAAAAGGGTAAATAATAAATATTTCATTATAGTTGCTTTACATATTATTATAATCTTGTAAATCTGCTAAAAATAACATTTAAGTAATAAAATCTTTTAAATATAAAATTAATCTTATAAATAAGCAGTCTAATAAATAAATAGTTTTAACATCTTTGTTTTTACTTGTTGTTGTCTTAAATGTCTTGTGAGCATCAAATTCTCCAAGCTCTCTTTCCTCATTATGTAACTCAGAAGTTTCAACTTGTTCTTTATGATCCAAAGTGCAAATATCATTTTTTTGTTTCTATTTTCCTTAAAACTTCCTCATTGCTCACATATATCACCCATGGTATTCTCAGTATTCTGCTGTAGAACTACATTTCTGTTGACTAAGAAAATGGCTAATCTAAAAGCTTTAAAAATTGAATTCTTAGAACATGCAGTTGAATGATATTAGGTAAATTTTTCTACCTCATAGTCCATTGCATTTAAAGATTAAATTATAATGTCTGTTGTGATAACGGTTAACAAATGTTTTTGCATTTGGCTGTTCTAGTGGAAATGTTACTAACAGTGGAAAAGTATCGACATTTTCTTTTCCTCTTGGAAAATTCAATCTTATAGAAAAAAGTATAAAATTCGTTAATAGTATTGATTGGTTTCTGATGAAAAATTCAGTTCTCTGTATGAAACATTTTGAAGAGAAATTTATTTTGAAAGGAAAATGAAACAAACTGAATTGGGATTTACATAATACATTCAGAAAAAATAAGAAAAATTAGGATTTTACTCAATTGGAAGAAGCAAATTTTTGTCTTAATGGTTTTGAACTGAAAAAAATGGCAGATTATATTCTAATTTATAGAATAGTCTTTGATTCTGAAACATGTTTTCCATCTATAAAAGAATGTATTCACATTGACCAAAACCTTCATGTCCAGCTCCAGTGCAATGGAATCCCTATACTGTTAACACAGTGGTTTATACATGGACATAATGCTAAACTCACAAGATTTATCATGTTAGAAAATTTTCAAAACTACATACAAAATGTAGTGAAAAAACAACCATACTCAATTCTAAAAGAATTACAAAAATTGAAATTACCAACCAATAGGTCATACTTCATTTTCTGCAGAACTAATACATTATGCCTTACTACTGCACTATGAGTCTCAACAAGTCTACAAATTACTTCTTGAGAAATTTCTATTACCATCTTTTTCTTTATTAGAGAAAATTCAAAAAAATGAATTAAACATTTTCAATGTGAAATGTGTTCCCTGGTCATGGTAGGCAATGATGGTGATGATGCTAAAGAGAATCTGTACATTGACATACAGTTCCATCTAGCCAAATGACAGAGTTCATTTGTGCTTGTTTTGCTATATATGACTATGCAGATAAATTTATTGTAAAACATAATGAATCCACTACAAGAGAGTCTGCTGAAAGAATTTTGGAAACTTATTCTCCAAAATATGTTTTTTACTTGTAAATAACAAACTGAAAAAGAAATTCACTTTGCAGCAAAAATTGTTGTGAATATATTTTACAACAACAAATGAAAGTTTTCATTGAATGAAGTTCAAAAAAATTGTAGAATGTTTTAAAAAAAAGGCGATGGTCAAAAGAAAATTGATTTATAGAGAAACTGTTGGTAAGTTTTTTTTACTTGTATTTGTTTTGTATTACTGCTTAATTCTTTAATACTTTTTTTGTTTGTTTAAAATCTTTTATTATTACTTTTCTGATTAAAAGAGAAAAAAACAACTTGTTTGTGTATTTTTGGATGGTTTTAACATGTTTTAGATAAAACGGACATAAATTGGCTATAAACCAAATAGGCCTGTTAGAAATTAGCCTGAAATGTGATATGCGAGGCTCATATATATTAGAGGGCTGTGACTACTCTAAATACATTATGCATAAAAACTATGACAAAAAGCGGACTGTGATATATATATATGAAGTCTCCGATTTGTTAATTAATTGTTACTTGCACTGTTTATTACATTGAGCTCTTGGGATTTATATCCTCCCTGGAATTATCCATATGGATTACCAATTAACTTTATCTTATTATATATATATGTATGTATAATAAAAATATAATTTTAAAGTATGCAATATCTATGGATGAAAATGTTCAATATCAGGTATAGAGCGTATGTAAATATAAAAGTGGGCACTGAGTGGTGACAGTCTTTTAAATGAAATTTGAAATTTCTGATGAAACAGATGCAGATATAAAGTTCTACTGAGTGATTTACTTATATAAATAGATAGATAAGAATATATGAAACACAAGTAGATAGATAGCTTTGAGTTTCAAATAGATGGCCAAGGATAATTATTCTTTTCCAGAGAAAATTCCTTATTCCAGTCATGCCTTTTATTAAATATTTAGGAAATTCCTACCACCCATTAAAGACAATGAATCTCATTACTGAAAATTATCAAAATATTCTTAAAAAATTCCATCAATCCCATCTATTTGAAACTCAAGTGCAGAAAAATTTATTTGTATACAAGATGCTAAAAATGAAAATCTACATTAAATGGATTTGATGACAGGAAGCTGATAAAATAGATCTAAAGAAATTGATAGACAGATGTTAATATAAAAGTGATTTGCTGAGATAAACAGAAATAAAATATAAGAGATAGATTAATAAATGTGAAAAGACAGATAGGTATAAAAAGCCTAGGATATTATTGATAGATAATGAAAAGATAGGTATAAAGTGTGCTGGACAGATAGAAAGACAGAAACTGACTGACTGACAAATACATGCATACACTAGAAATAAATGGCTTATTGTTTTATAACATGAACATGAATCTTTGTTTCTCTCATAGCAGCTGAGTGTTTGGAAAATTGCATTATTTGAAACTCAACTATTCAGCTTCAGTCTGGTCATTATTCATTCATTATTACTGCTAAATATTACTGCTAATATCACATTCATATATTTGTATATATGTACAGGCACAAACAAGCACACATTTATCTGTATGCACATCAATGTGAATATCTGTATGTGCATATATATATATATATATATATATATATATATATATATATATATTTATTTGAAAATTATAACATAAATATGTTATAAAATCACTACAAAAATAGCCATTTTGTTTCAACACTTCTGGTATCTTATCAAGTGATGGTGTAAATGTAAAATCATTCAAAATTTACAATCTTCACATAAATCATACAGAAAGAGATATTAGAATGTCATATCTCAGAAAATATATGTCACAAGCATATGTGAAATGAAATCACATGTTCAAACATCACCTATTGAAAAATGCTATGAACTTTTATTCCAATCCAATACATAAAAATAAGATTATTTATCAATATCAGAACTCATTATACATTTTATGTACATTTTTGTTACAACTACTCATTTATCATAATGACAATATAAACAGGGAAGAAAATATTTATTCAGTTATATATAATTATTCAGAATCCTAGAACTTAGGCTAAAACAGAATAATAATGATCATTACTGTCCTCCTTTTCTCATCCAAGCAGTAATTAGATATATTATTGTAAATTTGACCTTCTATGAAGATGAAACAACTTTAAGGAATACTTATTGAAAAGAAACTGAATGAGATTTTAGGCAAAAAGTTGAATGAATTGGTTGTTATATGAAAGATGTAACACTCTGCCCTCAGCAATTCCCAAAATGACAATGAATTGCAATCCAATCATGTAGTTATTTCTGAAAGTCAACAGGGAAAGTGGTTCACTGCACAATTATTTGGGTAAATACTTTGAAAACATTGTAACAAAAACAAAGTTAAATAACTTCCTTTAAATGAGAATGCAATTTTGAGAAAGACAGACTATCAAATGTACAGGAAATATTTATTGGAAAGCCTGCAGGTTTTTTTTATTGCTTTCTCATATACACTAATGTATTGCTCTTCCATATACACTAATGTATTGCTCTCTCATATACATTAATGTATCTACATGTACAGGAGTACAATTTCCCAAAATCTATGTATAATATTTTTATTTTATTTATTTTTTTACACATATTTTGTTCCTTGAAAGGACTTCTTTAGATTATTAATGGTTCTATTGATAGAGTCTTATAGGGGAGGAAGAAATACAAGAAATGTTACTTACAGCTACCTGCCATATATAAAACCCCAGCAATAAAACCATTATTAGTCTTTAGAAGTCCTTCTGAGGAATGAAATCCATAATGCAGAATTTTTTTTCCATTTTGCCATACAATTACCATTAGTCTGATATATATATATATATATATATATATATATATATATATATATATATATATATATTACATAAAAAAAATAACATTTCTTTATTTAGTTACCTGTTTACAGCTTAGCAATATTTCAAGATAGGTGTTTGTTTATTCTGCATGAAATTGACTATAAATGGATAATTAATTAAAAAATCCTCGTTTTTTTATGTGTATTAAAAAGCCCTTTTAAAAGAATTTTAAATTGAACATTCTTATATGCATGAGAAGAATATACAAATTTATATATATATATGTATATATTTTGTTAAAGATGGCTGACAAGGTACTGTAATAAAGCTTTTATTTAATTTTCCTTGTGTTCATACAAGTGTTTTCGTTTCTGTAAAAATTGTCCAAAAGTTCTTCATATCTGAGCACTTTTGGCAATTCTTTTAGCCATTATCAAGGACAATTTTTATTTTTTTTATTTTTAACTAAATATGTGTTTTTTTATGTATGTGTCTAAAGTTATAGGAATGTTTTATTTTGTGAACACAGTCAGCACATTGTGTTCATGGATATAATCCTTAACTGTGTATGAAAATAATTCCATTTCACTACCAGGCATTAAACCAAATATCCTCAAAAAATTATTCCATTCCTGCAGAACTAAAGTCCCTTCTACAACCATAATGGCAATATCTACACCCAAATTAATGGTGTTAGTATGGGAAATCCTCTTAGCACATGCTTCTCCAACAACTACATGTACCACATAGAAAATGTGTGTGTGTGTGTGTGTGTTTCATTGAATGATATACACATATTATGTCTATTTATTTTTATAATAATCTTTTCTAGTTCTCTAATTAGCTTCTTGGTATTAAGTTGAAATTCATCAAGGAAGGTACTATAGTTTTTGTTAACCCAAGTACTTATGATCTCCACTGAGATCATCCTCGGGACTAATTACAAAGAAAAACTTATTGTAACTGTGATTGTTGTGATAGTGGTTTTTAAAAATATGTGTGAACACACTCTGTTATAATTATTTTAAAATTTTAAATTTATCCATTGTAGCTATGAAATATTTTGTAAGCTTCCCAGTATGGTGGATCAAAAAATCTACGACCTGAATTTTAATCTGAAAATTTACTGCATAAAATTCAATTTATATAATATTCACTTTATTAGCTACTGTATTAAGAGCGTTGACAAGGATATAACATTGAAAAATAAATACTTCTTGTGCAAAATAAATTAATTTCTTATTATTCTGCTGACTATATATGAATTACATAAAAATGAGACTCTATTACCCCATTCAGATGGCCATTTCACCCCCAGGATATTCTCCCTGGGGCTTGTCAATGCAAAAACATTTGTTAAAAAAATTTCTATGTCATGACTTTCTGTCCATCCTATCTTGTCCATGTCGTAACTTCCTGTCAATCCTATTCTAACAACTTTAGTTTTTCTTTTTTCTCCTTCTCTTTTAATGCCATTTCACTTATTTGCTGTTTGTTCCTCTTCTTTCTTATTTTTTCTTCTTTCTTTCCTTCCTTCTTTAATTCTTATTTTAAAAAAAACAAAAAAACGTTAAAATTCATTTTTTAACAAACGTTTTTGCATTGTCAAGCCTCAGGGAGAATATCCCGAGTTGTAACGGCCATCTGAATGGTGTAATAGAGTTTCATTTTTATGTAATTCATTTATATTCTCTATAATAAATATATTGAGCTCTCTTTTGTGGATCAGTTTTAATATTTTATATTATTAGGATCTTGGGAAAGGTATGAACCCTTTTCTTCTCCCTCCAACTATGGGTAATTCACAGGACAGACTGAGTTCTATAGCCTTAGATGGCAACTGGTCTACGAGAAGGACAACTCTCAATTCAAAATTTGTTGAAGGTTGTTTAGGAACCTTGTGGCATGTAGTGAACCAGGTCTCTGTATTCAGCCCTTCAAAAAGTGTGGTTGCTTCTACACAAATCCTTTACCACTATAATCAAATCATATGTGCTAGTGTCTGGCTGCTGGTTCCTAGGAACTGAGTTGCTGACCCTCATACATTAAATACAACAGGAGAGTCCACCATATATATAATATAAAAAAACATTTGAACTGAGTATTTCTGGAAGATAATGTTTTTAAGGCAAGCAGTCTTTGTAATTAGAGTTCTTGATATCAAGAGATAAAGCATAGTACTAAATAAAATTAAATGTTCACTTAGCATGTACTTATTCATTAATGAATGTTCATCACAGAAAAATATACAGTGAAAATTTTAGATCAAAATTAAGCTAATGCCTATATGTCAGCTTGGAAACTTATTGACACCCTCTTATTCTAAAACCTGTACAGGAGCGTGTGAGTAAGATTACATAGGTCATCCCTTTGCCTGAAAAAATGTCATAAAAGAGCCAGCATGGTACCCTGACAAACAAGCTCATGGTATATTTTGGTTTATAATATACACTGGCATGCAAAAGTTTTGGGATAACTACATAAAATGATTATACACCTTTATTAAGATTATTTAGCAGTATGCTTTTATCAGTAGTATCTATAGGCCTTGAGGATTGGAAAATAAGTTTTTGTGTTTTTGTAGGTAGTATGTAAAAGAAAATATACCACTTTAAGCAGCCAGAATCTATTGGTCTAATGAAAGAGCCGAGATGATAAAGTTATGATAATAGCCAAATGTCTAAATAGGAATTGTTCCATCTTATTTTCATGATGATAAGTTACCTTGGCAAGTTATTTAGTTGAACATTAGCTTGTTTTTTTACTCTAAAATCATGGCTAAAATTTTGGCTGAAAGTAAAATGAATGTTGTAATTTTGAAGCAGAAGATGACTCAACAAGAGATATCCAGATGACTGGGAATTTCCAGAAACACCCAGAAAACGTTTGCTACTACTGGAAGTGTTTTAAATGCAAAGAAGACCAGAAAAGTTAGACAAGAAGAGAGATGAAAGATAGTGCAATCCAAAATGAATGGCCAGAAAAATGAGGAGTGAATTCAGTTTTAACAGTGAGCTTTCAGTTCATGCACTATGCGGAGTATTACAAAAAATAATGGAATGCGTATATTGCAGAAAAATAAAACATCATTAACTAAAACACATCAGAAGAGAAGATTGAAGTGATCAAAAGAACATGTAATATCAGATGATGGGAAGTAGCAAAAAGTAGTTAGATTCTAATGTAAGAAGACCAGTAGGAGAAAGAAATAATGCTTGATACACCACAAACATGGTAAAATTTGTGGGGTTGCATCAAAAGCAATTGTAGAAGAAAATTGGTAAAAGTTCTGTATAGTCAGTAATTACAAAAGGTAGATAATTTCTTTCATACAATTTCTGTTCTTTACTGGCAAACACATATACCAACAGATATATATATATATATATATATATATATATATATATATATATAAATGGTAGTCTAATATCACAAATGTTAAGTGTCAAAGCAAATAATTTATTAATTATTTATTTTTCTTTTCAGTTAGAATTTTTATTTTGGGAAAATCAGTTTATATGAATCACAAGAGCTATTCCTCTCAAAACATTTCTTTAAAATCTTTCTAAATTCTGCTATAATACAGTTTCTAAGAAATTCTGCAGCTATTTGATATCCTTTAGTGGATATGTAAGTGATTTTTCCTTCCAATGATTTCTGTTATAACATTTCTTTCAGTAACAGAAGAATTAATCCGATAAACCTTAGTCTTCTCAGCTTAAATCCAAAACTTTCAATTCAAAAAATTTAAAGTTAAAAGCCAAGAATTCCTCTTTTAGAAAAAACAAAACAAAAAACCCCCTTTCTTCATTTTCTGCTAAGAAACTAGCATCCAAAAAGCAGAAGTAAAAACTAAGAAATCCCTTCAGAATCATAGGCAGATTCCAACAAAAATCAGCATTCAATTTGAACAGCCATAAAAATCCAGCTTTAAATGTTAAATTTGTATCCTTTATTGCCAATGAATATCCAAGAAAGCTAAACCCTAAACCCTGTTCTTCTGTTCTGACTGTCTTCTGTCACAGAAGAACAAGAAAAAAAGATCTTTTTCTCTAGTTGTTTTTTTTCCCATGAAGAAATAAATTAGAATCTTACCAAGCAAAACTGGATACTCTAAATGAAACATTATACATTTCAAACACAAAAATAAATTGCAATATTAGAGACTAAACCATATTGACACAGATGGGTGAACTTGACACAAAAGATATATACATAACAATGTTGTGTACACAATGACCCACAGGTGCAGTCAGCTGTGAAACAAAATGGAGAATGTTACACTGGGCTTAGGGTGGAAAGATATTATATGAGACTGGCTGCTGAAAAGTCAGAGCAACACAAAGAAGACACGACACACGGTAAACTCAACAACGTATTTATTCAAACTGTCTGCTAGATCCATCTTGATCCTAGCATTTTCTAATGAGAAGCACTAAAATATTCATATAAGCATATGATAAGCACTAAAAATATTCCATCTGAAACAAGACAAATATACTGATATGAAGGTTTAAAATTAACATTACAAAAACATTCACTTGGAAATCAATGTCATTAGGGCTTTCCATACTTTCTCTTATATAATGCTTTCCATATATATCTACTATATCTTAATATAGGTTTGCATAACCAGGAACACAAATGGTAAATATAGTTGGAGAATATAAATAGGATGTACATAACTATACAGGGTAACATTACAAAACAACTGATAAACACAGCCAATAAAGCAAACTCTTTATATCTTCAGAATACTTTCACCACAAGTGTTCTGATATTGCAGGCAGGACCAAATATTTAAGAGGAGTTACTCAACCTCCAGCATGAGGATGTTGTATTTTCTGAGAAGTTATGTGATTTTTTTTTTGTTTTTGGGTGCAAAACTTATACAAACATTTTGTTTTTGTGGATTAAATCAAACGATAAATCAAGGCTCAAAACATGAGAACATGATCTTTATTGTGCAATTATTTAGGTTTCCTTTTGTTTGTATTAAGTAGAAATTTTGAAACACATTAATGCATGTTGAAATCCTCACAGTATTATTGAAGTTATTGCTAACATTTTTGTCAACATTTACAAACTATATTTCATTTAATTTTGCAAACCAATTGGTGAATTTTGAATAAGATGATTTGTTTGGAAAAATACTTTGACAAAAACCCTACTTAGTAGTTTAATAATTGCTTTAATCTAACTTAATTCTATAGGACTTCATGATAAACAATATTTTTCTTTTTAAATTATTTTTTCCCTTAACTTCTTACTCTTGAGCATGCAACATGCAACTGACCATATGTAAATATTTCTTTCTGGAGCCAAATTCCAAATTTTGAAGTGTTTGGTTTTGTGACTTGTTTATAAATCTTGCAAATGCAGTGCTAACTGGAAACTGAATTCTTCTATATATAAAAACTTAAAACAAAGATTATAAAAAACAATATTGTACTTTTATTAATTGAAAATTTGTTGAATTAAGCTTTGGTTTTTATTGGTCAATGTACAACTATTTTAGAGGGTGTGATGGAAGTCACATAATTTTATAAATATATTATATATAGATGTAAGATCATCATATTCAAATAATTATCTTTGGCTGAATTCCTGAATAATCAAACCTATTTAAGTGTAAGTCACATTCAATTGAAATTCACAGATTCAATTGAAAGAAGCCAGGAAACTAACAAGGTGGTGATCACTCCTGTTTGGGTTGCCTGGGAAAAGGGGTTCTGATGTTTTTATAAGCCTTAAATCCTCAAAGATACTAGGGATAAACTTTACTGATGAAGCTTCCTATCACAACACCAGGAATATGAATAAGACTGACATGTTTAAACAATTAATTGGTATCTCATGCATTTGGAGGAATCCTTTTCACTAACAATTAAATGGAGTTTTTATTACAACCAATATAATTTTTATCAATTTTTGATCCTTAATTTTTAGGAGGATATGAAAACTTGCCAAAATGCTCAAGAGGTACAGAACAACAAAAAGATTGGTAACCCATTTTCTTGTTAACATTGAAAGCAGAATTTGCCTTATACAGTTTAACATATTTCTCCTCATTAATGTGTGCTATCCTGGCTTTTTTACTATTAATGATGTAAAATAATTATTTAAAGAGAAAATGTTTACTAATGAACAAACATGAATCATTGCTGATTAAGTATTTGATATGATTATATTGTATCTAAAATGTATTGTCTCCATTGTCCAGAGCCAATTTTTTAAGCTGCTGAACATACTGTCTTCTTTTGTTACTTCTCTATTTGCCCCAAGTCTATACTTTTGTTTTTTAATGAAATTAATGTGATTGCATAGTCCCTTTTATTATGTTACAATATTGGATAATCAATATATAGGGATCACATTTATTCAATAGCGTCTAACTTAGCCTTCCTCTCCTTGAGACAATCCATAATTCTCAATCACTGAATAAAATAATGTAGAAAAAGGTGCAAAAGATTGAACTAAACTTGATATTTGATGTGAATTAAATTGCTCACTCAAAAAAAAAAAAAAAAAATAACAAATCTGTAGCACTGGAAAATGGATTCTCTGCTGTGCATTTCATTTGTAGAATGTTTGCTTTAATTTTATATTCTTTAATTTGAAAGAAGTAAATTAATTATTTTTTAATAAAAGTCTAAAAGTCTTCCAGTTTCAAGTTGACTTGTTATTTAAGAGAATATTTTCACAATTACTTCTGCAATTTGCTGAAAGTAAACTGATCATGGCTTTTGAAAAAAAATTATGCCATTGAAAAGAATAATTTCAGAAACTCTGAGTTTTGTCATAATTCAAAGCAATGCAGTTATTTCAAAATGAGAGAATGCAAATTGGGTGATTGTTATAAAATATAGAAATTCTATTGTTTAGAGTTGATAATTCTATAATTATTTTATTACAAAGATTGTTTATTTTTATATTCAATTAAAAAAAAATGAAACATAGAAATTGTGTCTTATTTAAAACTGATAATTATTTTATCTTATTACAAAGTCAATTTATATATTTTGTTTATCAAGAAATAAGCTTATATTTGTGTGTATGTAAGAAAATGTAACCAGAAAGAATGTGTATAAATGATTGAATGTTGAATTGACAGCATCAAAGGAGAAAAAGAGAAAGAAAAACAAAAATAATGAAAAAAAAGAAAGAAAGAATCAAAGAAAAGGCAAGAGAAAAAGTTAAAAACAAAAAAGGTATGAAAGAGTAAAAAGAGAACAAAAAATGAGAGAGAAACAAAAAGAAAGGAAAGTTGTCTGAATATCACAAGTAGTGTAAAAAGAAAGGAAATAAAAAGAAGCAGAAGGAAAGTAAAACAAAAGAGTTAGAAAAAGAGAAAGAATAAAAGAATGAAAGAAAAAAGAAAAGAGTGTCAAAAATATTATAAGAGAAATTAAGAAAGAGGGTGTGTGTTACAAAGAAAAAATTTTAAAAATGAGAAAGAAAAAACGAAGGTGATCAAATAAATGTGAGAAACAAGAATAAAAATACAATTATTAACACAGGATTAAAAAGGTGTGCAAAAACTCAGAGATAAAAAGAAGTAAAGAAAAACTAATTGTTTAAAAAACTTAAAATTAAGTTTAATATTGAAAAAAAAATAGCTGCATAGCAGGTGCTTTTAAAACAAAGAAAATGCTGAGTCAACTTCAAAATGAAATTTTGTAAAATGGGACTTCTTTTGATAGATGTCATTCTGGTGAAACACTAGAAAGGGAAAGAGGGATAGACAACAGTTGGTTAAATTGAGATTGACATAAATAGATAAGAGACTGAATTAATTTCTTTTAAACACAATACCAAAAATGTAAATAAAATAAGAAAAATGGCAAAAAAGAAATACATAAAACAACAAAATGGAAAAGAAGAATTTCAGAAATTATGCATTTGAATACAAAGAAACAGTTTTGGGAATTAAGATAATTTCCAAATTTATGGATTACAATTTAATATTATCTGATAATGGGGCTGAAAACAAAATGGAAACAAGTATGAGAAGAGGGTTACTTAAAATGCAACAAAATACATATACAGATGTACTCATTATACATTCATATATACATACATATGAGAAAGAGAGAGCAATACAGGCAGAGTGTAAACATAGGATTCAACACTATATGGCTACTGTCAGTTTCATGCCTCGAGCAATCTTCAGAACAATTCATCTTCACACTGCTTATATGTACAAAGGCTCTATCTATTATACAATATTGTATGTGTGTGTGTGTGTGTGCACGCGTGTGTGTGTGTGCATACATATGTATCATTTATCAAGCTCCAGGTAGGTCATGCAACATAAGTATCTCTGCATATCAATGCCTTATGTTAGCTTAAGTAATGAGATTGCATCCATCACCGACTTGGTAGGCCTGTCACATAGCTTACAGCACCTGGTATTTCCCAGTAGTTACCCATCTGGGTACAGACCAGTCTCAGTGTTGTTTAAATTCACTGACTGGACAAAAATCATTGTTTTAACATATGACCATAAGTTGGTGTGTTATAGATAGAATATATCTGTAAAAGGATAATATGAATAAAGATGAAAGGAAAACTTAACACATTTCATCCTCTAAGGGACTTCATCAAGGCAAATACAAGTATTTATATAAAAGAGTAAAAATGTTATTGGTTTTTCAAAATTTATAAATTAAAGAACACTCATAGATATTCATACAGTTAACTGAAAAATTAGGCAAGCTATGGGGTATGTGAAATGATATAATTCAATGTCTAATAAACAAGTGATTTTTTAATGCAATTTAGCATTTAAATTATTTTAGTTTGGGATTAATTTAAGTGTTATATATTTTAAATAACATGAGGTTATGAATTTGACCATTTTCTTTTTTTCTAACATTTCTATAGTTTTGTATGTTGGGTTGGGAAAAGTGTAATTTTTTTAAGGAATGGAGATATTTGAAAAATCCAGGGCACAGATTTATATTTTGATAAGATTCAATAGTGACACTTTCAAGAATGTTCCTTCTAAGTTACTTTCTCTTTTAATAAGTGTGACATTCTTTAGATCAAAGTTGTGGTTGAACTTTCTTTCTATATATAACTAATGCATTTGATAGATTGTTGTGTTTAAGATCCCTAATCAGAAAGGTATTAATGGTATTTATTACATTTTTAAAACCCAGTAATCTCCCTTTATGTTTAAAATAATATTCCCAATTTTAAATAGAATTTTTTTTCATATACTTTTAGGTCTGTCTAATTTTTTTTTTTGTAATAAATACCATTAATCCCTGTTTATTTAAATATAAAATATTTATCCCCATTTATTTTATATATATAAAAGAAAAACACCAGCATTGTGTTAATCAGATATGTTTATTAAAATTTAACTTATGTAACAGTCAGTCTCTACTCAGCACCTGAAGATTGTGTTGTGCATGAAACTTTGAGTCATGCTACCAGTGAGGGAATATATATATATATATATATATATATATATATATATTAAAGAAAAACCAACTCATCCAAACAAGTTTTATTAAATTCAACTAATAAAAGTCTGTCTAATTTTTTATTTATATTTTTTAAATTTTTGAATAAGATTTTCATTGAAATTTTGAATAAACTGTCCAAAGTTCACATTTTTTTCTGTTTTTGTTGAAGCACTTTTGACCATCTCAGACATGATTAAGAACCATGTACTCTCAAGTGTGGTAGGCAAGCTTTTGTTGGCTACATCCTGGTATTTTATAGAAAGCTGAATGTCTGAAGCAGCCCAAAGTGACATCATATGTAAGTTAAAGCAAGCACTGGAAAAAATGTATCAAATATTATATGTATTATTATTATTTTGTACACATTAAATATTTTATACACACTTCAATATACTGTCTCCTGTGATGAAATGTATTTTATTTAATGTGGGTAGCTTATTTTGTATAAGAATGGCTTCTAGGATCTTGTGTCTTTCCTTGCATTAGGTGCTGTATAGTATTTTGGTAGATGTTGATAGTTTAATACAACTTTTATATTAGTTGTATTTTAATGCATCATTCCTGTTGAACAAACTAAAAATATCAATTATCAAAAATTAAAAACATCTATCATTTTTCAGAAATAACAGCTCACCTAATAAAAACAAAGCTATATCAAACCAACATTATTTATGAATTTAAATGCCCTATAGATTTCACTTAAATACATAAGTATATATGGTGGATACACCACTACTTGCATCTCAAGATGACTGACTAGATCTCTCTGACCATATGAACACATTTAAACTAATGTGGAATAGCACCAACATTTATACACAACATGCTTGCTGAGAATATGAATGTGATACACAACTACAATGGTCAAAAAAAAAAAAAATGATGAAAGTTCTTATGTAAAACTAGGAAATAATCCTTAATAACATCAATTATAAATGTGGGCACAATTTATAGGTCATATTCGGAAATTAATAGATCTACTTTCAGCAAATTTCATACTGTAGCACTTACACACCATTTATTATACTGTGACTGCAAACGTCTCTTCAGATCCAATATAGGACTCATTTCACACAGAAGGAAATGTCTATGAGCACCTTAATACTCAGTGACGAGTTCTGCCAACAACAGTAACTAAAATCCATGAAAATGGTTAATAGTTTAGCTGAAAGTGCTCCACATAGATAAATAAATTAAATACAGATAAACAAAAAAACAACTCAACAAATAGGTTTATTTCATTGAACAAATGAGTAAAGTGCCACCAGCATTCCCCATGAAAGGCTGAGTTTTAATAAACCTTAAGATTTCAAAATCATTAAATATATTATTAAAGTCTATACAAATTTACAAAGGTTTGCTGAAAAACTATCAGCCTGACTCATTTCCTAAAATCTGACCAAATCATCAGAAATTTCTTTTGGAAGAGCAGCTGCAACAATATTTTTGATCATAGCTAGCTGAAATGTTAGTGCAACATAAAACTTTCTTTTTATCATGAAAACACATTTATCTGTATTATCTACAAATTCATAAAAAACAAGAATGATCTAATCATTTAATCTATGTCCTTGTAAAATCTGGAAATTATTTGTTTTGCAAGTCAAATTTCCCCTGGCATTTGTTATTTGATTATAATTCAAAATCTGAAATAATGTGAAAATAATTGGTTTTTGAAAAATTAGAAATAAAAGCAGATTTATAAAAGGCTTTGATTAAAAATTATTTTGAAAAATGTTTTTAATGCAATAAAAATATCAAGTTAAGATGAGATTCAGCAGTGAAATATAATTTTGGGTTTAAACAACCATTTTATAGAAATTAAAGTGCTTTATTGTTCATTCTACTCATAAAACCTGAAATTCTCAAACTGATCATTTTTCTAAAATGACTTCATTTCTATCACTTTGCAAAAACTGAAACTCATTTTTAATTTCTAGTTACAAGTCTGTTTTTTTTAATAATTATTAATTGATATGTTGGAAAAAAACGAATAAAACATTTTAGCAATTCATCTATGCAAAGCCAACTGTTTTATATCTACTTCTAAGTCAATCATTATATATATTACAAAATGTTAAGACAGTTTC
Source organism: Acanthosepion pharaonis (assembly GCA_903632075.3). Classification (NCBI taxonomy): domain Eukaryota; kingdom Metazoa; phylum Mollusca; class Cephalopoda; order Sepiida; family Sepiidae; genus Acanthosepion; species Acanthosepion pharaonis. The sequence continues at coordinate 390,461 of CAHIKZ030004732.1, read as the reverse complement.
TACACCTACAAAGGAATATTTGCCCCCCCTAGCATAAATTGAAATCATAAAGAATATATGCATGAAAACAAATTTAAAAAAACACATTCTCCTAAATTCTGTGGATATTGCATATTCAAATAGAATGTATGAAAGAAATAAGAATAAATTCTGTTGGCAATGATGACAGTAACAAAAGCAATCAAAGGAGACAGCCCATTGAATTTAATGCAAACAACATATTTCTCAAAATACAATAGACAATTTTTATATGGATAAAAGCTGGCAGCCTTAAAAATCAACAACTAAATTAATATTAGATAATAGAATAACATAAACTGCTACTAAACAGAAACATGTGCTTCAGTGTGCCTAAGTACAAACGCAGATCACGTTCAACATAACTCAGCAATATTCACTCCAACTAGCACCACCCCCAGACACATCACACGAACAGCTGTGCGTGTGAGTTCATATTTTGAGCTCAGGTTAAAATAGGAAATTTCCTTCCTTTCCAAGCTCAGCTGGGATTTACTTAGCCAGATTCAGAAGCTAGATAGTAATAGTCGTTGCTTTTGGGCTGCTATTGACTGTGTTGGCTTGTTGAAGCAATATGAGGAAGTATTGACTGAACTGGAATGAAAACTATTGGTGATAACGCTATTATTGTCTAGAATAAGATTCTACAGAGCTGTAAAGATAGGCAGTAGTTATGCTTTTGCTCATAGTAGTCTTAAAGGGTAACAGTCTGCAGGAAAAAGATCATTTGAGCGGAAGAAAGTGTTATGCTATTCTCAAATCATTGAACTTATTTATTCACTGTGACTTATCTTTATCTTACTTAGACAATATAAAATGTGTTTTTTCTTCAAAGTTGTATTAATATCTACAGACATTGAATTCATTCAGGATTATTTTTGTTGCTCAAGCACAAAACTAATGAAATGTTTTATAATTTTACAATTAAATCTAATTCAACAAAAATCAAACAAGCTAATTTTTTTTGTTCCCTTAATAATTAACAACAAATAAGACAGATGAAAATATGAAGGATACAAAGATTTACCAAAAATTAACACTATTAGTATAAGCTTTAAGGAAGACAGATGTAGAAAAAAGAAATGTGTAAAAGCTTTTTTAAATTATTTACCAATATGTGAAATAAATGACATTCGTCCGTCTTTAATTAAATATTTAAAATTCTAATTGGTAGCTGATCTAAAAAATGACCTACAAGCTGTTAACTGGGACAAGGAATGGCTTGTTAATTTTAACATCTCCAAAACAAAACTTCTCTCTGTTAATCATCTGAGAGATTACTTTCTTTCTTCCATCAGCATGGCTGATGCTAACCTCCAGGAAATTGACTCCCTCATGCCTTCTCAGGCTAATGTTCTCAGCTGACATGAAATGGAAAGACTATATTAAATTCATTGCTAAGTCAGCTGTTAGGAAAGTTGTTTCACTGTGATGATTTTTCTTTCTGGAATCTATCTTACATATTTATAGGCTACCATTCATACATGCATTGAATCTTGTTGCTTTATATAGTCTGGTGATTCTTCTATGTATTTAGAGATTCTTATTAAAATCCAAAGAAGAATCAGCAATATTATTGGTCATGACGTAGCATTTTGGCTTTAATCACTTTCTCACCACCATAATGTAGCTTTTCTTTGCCTTTTCTATAAATACTTTTATGGTAATTGTTTTGATTAACTTTACTCTATGATACCTAGACTTTATGTATTTAAGTGCACTATTAGATTGGCAACAAGACCTCATCATTTTACAGTTGAAATGGTTAGATGTAACTGTAAGTTCTATGCTAACGTTTCTTTTCTCACACTTCTCGCTTGTGGAACTCTCTTTTGGCTCCATACTTTCTAACCAACTTTGATCTTCAAGAATTTTAATGCAATGTCAATCGTTATCTGTGTATTGAGTGTTTTATTCTTTTATTGTGCTTGCTCCTTAATAATAATTCTTTTTTCTTATTCTTTCATACTCAGTAACTTTTTGTGTCTTAGTGGCTTTACTGCTTTGCTTGGGGTGAAATGATTAAAAAAACATTTTACACGTTCTTCCTCCATTCAAATTTTCTTATCAAGTAAATGGTCTGCTGCCTACCTCTGCCCCTTTTACCTTCAATGACTTGTGAGTGTTACCCAAGCCCTCTTTCCTCATGTCTCAGATGAATAAAAAAAATAAACAAACTGCATTAATCAAAGGTTTACTTTATAAATGGCGTAGTTGCAATATAAACCATAGGTAGGCTTTGCGGGTGCTGAAAAAACACAAATGTGCCTGAGTAACAACAATTAGCTAATTTATCTAGCAGACGGAGATGCTGGGAAACAAGTAAAAAGTCATTACTATACAAAGATTACTTCCAGCCAATCTTCCTCTAGCTGATGTCGAGTATCTTGCAAGGACCGTTCGTCCAACTGAAGAAGATGAAGAAGATAAACTCCAGAAGTCGCATGCAAGAGGCAAATCCAAGAAAAAAATGCGGCTAGAATTCAACCGCAAACAAGATGGCATCCGGAAAACAATGGGCCACCCTATCAAAGGCTTTGAATGGGACCAAATTTAATTTAGCAGTCTAATTTACCGACTTTTTCTATGATCGTACGAACTAAATGGAAGTTATCTTGGCTCGTACTACCTTTCACAACACACGTCAGTTTGGGGGATATCAGACGATCGAGCACAACCTGCAATCGGTTTGCAAAGACAATCTAACATATCAATTTTTTAAGAAATTGAACTGTAATGGTGCCATGCAAAAGATTTTTCATATTGGACAATGGCTGTGACCTAATTATTCCGATTCAGAAGGAAATTATGGAACAGATTACTGCCTTGTGCATCTTAATATGCGCAACTGAAATCCCCAAGAAGAGGCGTCTTGACGCACGACCTACTTAGTTCAATATCGCCCCTCTCCTCTGGTGAAACGTTGAGGAATACTCCTCTGCTCCATCCAGTGGTGGAAGATCAACACGGGCAAAAACTGCAATTTGTACGGTAGTCCATCAATTCCTAGACCCTTTATCGTTCCCGGCCTTCAACTTTTTCCTGATTTCTTTCTGATATGTAACCATTACAACTAGCCGGTTCAGTCATCTCTATACAAGAAAAGTCAGTTAAATAGTTGTCGTACTGGGCCGAATTCGGACCAGGTTCACTAGTAAAACTAAGCTTTTCGAAGTAATCACAAAATTCTTCGCATATACCTTCGTTTGTGGGCATTCACAATAGACTGAGCAGTAACATTTCCGATTTCTTCCGCCATATTCGTTGCCTCGGCAGACATTCTATTTAATCTAATTTTAGCTTAGTCGTCCAGCTCAGCTTTAGCTATGACTACTTTATCTCCCGTTTTAACAGTGTCATTTACTCTATTTTCTAGTGCCTTTTTTGTCATTAATCTATCCAGATTGAGTCATCTGCTATAATAGACCGTAAAAGACCTAATGCAACATTTGAGGTGATCTCACCACTTATTACCAAACACAATCCCCGCCAGTTCTCAGATGTGTTAAATTAACCAGCCATCTTAGGCTTATCTAAATTTATTCAAACATAGACGAGCTTATGATCCGCATAACTATGGAAACTTGTACAAGCTAAATCAACTTTCCTAACTAAAACCCAGTTGATGTAGCTGAATTGCTGCACCGTACCCGGGCCGCCAGTATCTGGCCAAGTTTACCCGCTTCAGATATTAAATTTCGAATTTAAACAGCTTTAGTTTGGCGATAAATTCAGATTTTCTTTTCCTTAAAAAGAATATAAGTACCCTCATTAATGCCTCCGCGGTGTAAATTGGGAAGGACAACGTTCCAATCACCCACTAAAACTACTAGTTTCGACAAAATCATGAATTTCAACGGATCATTTTCTTCTTTATAGTAATATCCAACACGCAACTGCCGGATCCGCAAAAACAAGAGAACAGGTTGCGTACCTAAAACGTCCAGAAACCCTGTCGGTTATTCAAAATTGTTAATCAGAGTACCATGATAGATGGTGTTGCGCAACCGAGACAAACATGCTGGGATCAGGACATCAATGGTCTGTACAATGGAATGTGGTCCCATTTCACTCTTAATTGGGTCAGCTCGAGACATCCCACCAATGTCCCTCGGGAAGGTTAGTTTCATAGCACTATACAGGGATGGGCTTACAAAAATGGAGACCCTTTCAGAACAAAATTGTTTCGGTTTCTTGCATGTCATCTTTGTGTGAGAGACATTTTGACTGAATTATTTATTTCCTCCGGCTTAATTTCTATTTGTCGTATGTCAGGGCCAACGTGAATCACAGTCAAAAACCCATTGAAACTGAAAGAAATTCTTAGAGCCCTCGACGCTTTTACGTCCAAGTTCTACCTTCCCGAAATTTTGGAGGACCCCCTCGTTCTCTCAGGTCTTGCAGCTGTAAGTGCTTTGTGCGTATCTATTACGCACGAACATACATACAAAAATACAAATCACATATAACACCAAGCATTCATTGGTTAATTAATCACCACTACGTTATTATAGGCAATTTACAAATCGCAATAATAATATTTATTTCTGTAAAATTAACAGAAAATGAGGCACAAGGTCTAAAAAGAGGGGTGGGGAAAGGACGGTTATCATCTGTCTTAATTTAAAACTTAGCTAGCCACAACTACTGGCCCAAACAGACAACCAATAATCCTACCACCAAAACAACACATTCTTACTTACCTTTCTTAATATATCCACCAAAATACCCCATTGTATCAATGAAAATCTAAATAGTCCCCATACGTACAAATCGTTCGTCTCTAGGTGAATAAAAAAACAACAAATTAAAAAATCCCCAATGTGTATATACAATATGAAATAAACTATTTAAAAAAAACTAAACAAAATTATGTTAGTAATAACCCCACCACCACCACTAAACCTTAAATGTGACAGAAATATCAGTTAACTGGACGAAATCGATGCGGGACTATAATAATGTAGAAACATTCATCCATCCCAAGCACTCACATAGACACGCCCTCACTCTGACACAACAAGAAATGCGAAAAAACACACACGCGAAACGAAAGGCGTCCCGCATCCACCAGAGAACTGACATCACTGACCACCTAATGAGGAAAGGGATGAGGAGTTAAACTAAAAGGAAAAAAGGGGGACAGAACAAAAAAGGGCCAATGAGCAAACACTCCCTAGCTAAGTTTACTGGAAAAAAGGAAAAACTAAAGAATCAAAAACAAAAAACCTACACTAGCCTAAACTCCAGGGATGGGTTGCCCAAGTTCAACCCAGGAAAACAATATTCTGATGCCTAACCGGCATCAAAATGCCACTCTGGGTCAGCTCCTTTTACTCGACACAAACGCGCAAGACTCGCCCCACCTTTTGCCAAATTCTGATGAAGTGAGCCGCCGCTTTTCCGTCCTAATCTTGACTTTAAGCTGATGCTTAAAGTACAAGATCAGTTGGGAAGAAATGAACCTCTCGCCATCATAGAATTCCTTCTGACGCGTCGTCCAAATCACGACTCTCATAACCCCTAGTAAGCAAAAGAACACATAATGTTCAGCCTTCGTCATCTGCAGCACCACATTGCTACAAACAGAACTGGCCTCAAGGACAAAGAACTTTCCCTGCAGCATGCGAACCATGAAGCCTTCAACAAACTTGCACAATGGCGCTACAATGAAATGAAAAAGGCATGACCAATGGTCTCAATTTCCCCAGTACAGTGTAAAGGAGAATCAGATAGATGTGATGCCTCAAACACATTTTACCCAGGTGCCCAAGCCCTCCCTTTAAGGAAAGCCTCCTCTGAGACCACAAATTAATTGCGATTTCGGCCTTCCTTGTACCTCCGACCAATTCATTTCCATAGTGGATAACAGGACCGAACCAGACGCCAAGACAGGTGTAGCCATCTTGACCGGCCCATCCGTCCAGAGGAAAGGTCGGGAACAGAAACTCCATTCCAAAAAATGGACCCAACCGCAAGCCAACAGACTTATCGCGGTTGATCTTGGACCCAAGTCACCATTTCATAACCACTGATCTCTTTGCTGACTTCCTCAATCTCGGTTCTGCTCGAAACGCCATTAGCAGAGACAGAATAACTGGCTGAGGTGGTAGCCCCAGGCAACGAAATTCCGTGCAGGACCGGATTCGCCTTTAACTTGCGAAAGAAAGGTTCCAACGCAAGAAACCGGCTGCCGAAAGGACAGCCTCCAGGAAACGATGGTCAACCCTATCAAAGGCCTTGGACTGATCTAAATTGATCAGCGCGGCTTCACTGTCGACTTGTTCTAAGATCAAGCGTACCATATGAAGGTTGTTCTGAATAGTCCTGCCCTTCACAGCACAAGTCTGTTCGGAGCCAATCAGACTAGACAGGACAAGCTGCAAACGGTTGGCTAAGATCTTAGCCAAAATCTTCAACTCCGTGTTTAACATGGTTAAAGGGCGAAAGTTATCTACCCCATCCCCACCGTTTTTGTCCTTACGCAGTAACTTGATCACACACCTGGTGAAGCGTTGGGGTATAGACCCCTGCTTCATCCAGTTGTTGAAAATCATTTCCAGGAAAGGAACAAAAACGCGCGACTGCCTCAAGTAAACTTCGTAGGGAAGACCATCTAGTCCCGGAGATTTATCCAGGCCAACCTGTTTCAGTGCTTCCCAGGTTTCCGATTCTGTGATGGGAGCCTCGTACCCAGCCGCTTCAGCTGCCTCGAGGCAGGGAAAGTCGGCTAAATAGGCGTCGAACCGAGCAGGGCTCAGACCGGGCTCCCCGGTGAAAAGTTCCTGAAAGTAATCCCGAAAGGCCTCACATATGCCCGCGCTTGTAGTCACGGTCCGCTTATCCGGCAATGTGACGAACGCAATATGTCGCCGAGACGCGCTCCAATTCTCCTCTGCGCGAAATTCAGCGGCCATATTCGTCGCCTCAGAAGACATTTTTTTTAACCTAGCCCTAACTACCAGAGCTTGATCCTACTTGATAAGAAAGGAGGACAACTCTGCCTTAGCTAACGCTATTTCCCCACTATCACGGGATTTCACTGCCCGATCAGCTTTTTGTTCTAAAGCCGTTTGCTCCGCTAATCTATCTAGATTGAGTCAACGACTAAAATCAGCAGCAAACGTTCTAATTTGGGATTTTAATTTATCCCACCAGGCGTTCCCTACAACCGCCCCGTCAATTCCCTTTGTATCATTAGTAGCAGCTGGTCCCGGAAATCCTGCTCACCAAATAATGAACAGTTTAATTTCCAGTAGCCAGCCAACCTAACCTTAGGCTTATCTAAGTTTACACGGACCCGTACAAGCCTATGGTCAGAATAAACTATACATTGGAAACTTGGATACCCTAAGAGCCCTACATCGACTCTCCTAACTAAGGCTCGATCGAGGTAGCTAGCAAGCGTCCCAGGAACCGAGTTACCACTATTTGTCCAAGCTACCTCCTGAGGGTGCTCATTCCGGTACTTATCGACAAGATCAAACCTGTCGATAAAGTCCCGAAATGGTTTCACGTCCTGGTTGTTAGTACCCGGATTTTGCCCTATACGATCTATATCGGGATCAAGGACGGCATTCCAATCTCCCGCTAAAACTACCCGACGAGATGTCGTCAAGAGCGTCTCGATCTGCCGAAACAAAGCAGGCCGCCCAGAATGGAGATTGAGCGCATAAACCCTAATGAAATGCAGAGCCTTATCCTTTATGATAACATCCAGCACTGCCCTCCGGATCTGCGAAGACAAGAGTACATGCAGCCTTCACTGACTTGCTCACCAGCCAAGAGACACCTCTCAAAACATGCTGAATAAAATGAGAACACCTTAGACAGTATGTCCTCACGGTCATGAGAAGAAAACCGGGTCTCTTGCACACAACAAACATTCACCCCGAGGCGCTGAAGGTCGCGAGAGAGACTCGCCTTGCGAGACTCCGACCTCAGGCCTCGGACATTTATACTAGCTAACCAGAGAGACATTGATCTAACCAATTAGAGTTGCTTTCCTGAATTGAACATGGACAGGGTAAGGATACCGACCGCCTCTCCCATCGACCCATATCAGTCTTGATAGAGCCGTCTTGGGAGAGGCTGCCTATATCCCAAGGAAACGTCAATTTTAGTGCTCTTTAGAGGGGGGTGAACAAAAACCGGGACCCTCCCAGCACAAAAATGCTTCATTTTTTTAAATTTATCATTTTGTACAATCGCAATGGGCGAGGACATTTTGAAAGAGGCTATTGTTTCGTCCAACATAACCCAAGCCTGCTTCGCCCCCGTTCCAGTCCTTATAACGGTTAGAACACTTTCTGCATCGGGGAAGTTTTTAGGTTCCTCAATGTTTTTATCAGCCCACTGCTTCATTGATGTATTTGAGGTCCTCTATTCTGTTTCCGTAATCACGGGCTTTTTCTGCTAGCAGGGATATTTTACACACATCTTCGTCGGGGTTACATATATGTTTTTGTTTTTTCCTTTGACCGGTTAAGTCATATGTGGGGCTTCTGAGCTTCTTGTTTTGGAGAGGTGGCATTTCTGGGGGTTTAATTGGAGATGGACTGGGGGTGCTGCGGGGTGTATAAGTTTGCCTAAAAGGGCTGGGATCTCTACTGAGAGGGATTGAGGGATGGGAAAATGATGTGGAGAGGCAGGTAAAGACTTCTCTCTGAGTGATGGGAAGAAAGTGGTGGGTCAGAGGTTGTGGATGGAGTGGCCTTCTTTGTAGAGATGGAGTTGGACTGACTGAATGTAGAGGGCTGGAGAGACTGTGCTGAATGTTGGGCAGTGGATGCGGAGGGAGGTGCTTTCTTAATGGGGAAGATTTTGTTTTGCGTTGGTGGGCTAACTTTGCTTCAAATCTTTGATTTTTTCTGTCTTTTCGTATACATGGCCGTATTTTTTGGAGATTTTTAAGGGTCGGTAATGAGGCTGAGGTGTTGCCCTTACTGTTGACAGAGGGTGTGGGACTGTAAGTGCCTTTTGTCCCAGGGGCTTCAGGGGACTGAGGACCCGCTGTCTGACACTTTCCATTGGCCCTGCCAGCAACCTGCCATTCCCCCTCTCCCTCCTCCACAACTGCACTTGCAGCGGGAGAAGGCTCTTTGGAGAATGGGGGCTTGACCACTCTGGTCCCGGAAGCTGGCATGTCCATTACAGGCGAGGCATATTTCAATGACTTGGACAGAGGGGGAGTTTGGTCAACTGGGGCATGACTTCTAGAGGCCTTCTTCTCTGGACAGGAAGAAAAAAGGTGACCAGTCTCTCTGTACTTCCAACAAACTGGTTTATGGCCAGTCACTATGACCGGTAGCCTCAGGCCACCAACATCCAGACAGTTGGGGATGGAGATGAAGGCTTTCCGATCCAACATAATGTCGAAACTCCATCCCCCAGTCAGGCTATCGCAGGAAGCACCCAGAATTTCTCTGTACTGGGACAAGAAAGCCGCCAGCTGTTTCCTGATAACCTGAAAAGGGACCTTCTATACTGCTACAATGGTCCTTCTCCTGCCTTTGTACTCTGTTTGGAGAATTAAATATTTCATGATTAGTTCCCGACTTGTTGCTCTTACGCAGTCTTCGGCAGTGGGTAACAATACACCCCACATGAAAAAGCCTTTACCCTGAACAATTCACAGTGGCTTAAACCCCAGGGACTCTAGTGTTTTAACCACTGTGCCTTTCATCAAACGACAAATTTTGCGTGAACACTTGTTGACGACAAAGACCAACACTATTATTTTATCAATCTTCTTTAGTTCAATTGGATCCTCCAAGAGCCCACCTTCTACCACAAGGTGTGTGTATCTCTTGGCATGCTCCAAGAACTCTGCAATATCGATAATGCATTTAGGTGGGGACTTCCAACAACAGAGCGAATTCCTGACCTCAGTGGTATCACTTGTCTTGTTCTTTTGGCCATTCTTGGCTTCAATATTCTTGCCCGTTTGGGGGCTATTATTGGCCATACTTTTTGGATTTTCTTTGGTCTTTTTTTGGTCATTATTGGCCTCCATACTTTCTGGGTTTTTCTTGGTCTTTTCTTGACCATTATTGGCCTCCATAATTTTTAACGGCCTCCTCAACAAGAGGAAAAAGATTCCAAGGCCAGGTACTCCTTTAGATTGTCTTTATCCAGCGGGTCCTTCTTTGGATTGAAAAGGTGTCTTCTTACAGATCTCCTGAAGTCAGCCATTTTACTTTTCTTTTTTATAATTTTAAAAAAGAAAAGTAAAATGGCTGACTGAATGAAGGTACTTTCTTTTCCATTTTTTTTAAAGGAAGGGGAGGGGAAAAAAAGAAAAATTAGTTAATAAGTTTCGCCTTAAAGGCCAAACTAAAAAATCAGACAAATTAAAATGATAAAAAAAGGTTAGACAAAAAACAAATAAGCAAAAATAAAAAACACAAGGCTCGCCCGAAAGCAAGACAGCAAGTCAAAAATGTACAAAAACAAGAACAGATAAGTAAATATACACAAAGTTTTGTACAAAAATTAAGTGACGAACAAATGAAACAAGGTTCACCTAAAGGCGAAACAACAAAAAGGAAAAACACAAAAAGGACAGGCATATAAAAATTGATGAGAGACAAAAAAAAATCACCCAAAGGTGAGACAAGTTTAAAACGTACAATAAAAAATAGACTAGAAAAAATAGAACAAAGTTTGCTTAGAGACAAAACAACAAATTTAAAAAAAAAGAAAACACAAAAACAAGAATAAACAATAAAACTAAATGCTATACAAAGAAAAAGGAAAACGTTATACAAAGAAAATACGAAACAACAAAAATACACAGAGCTAATCACAAAACAAAAATGGCTGTCACTCCAAAACAAGTCAATAAACAAATAAACAAAAAGAAAAAAAATGGACAGATTAGACAATATAAATACAAAGATGAGAACAAATATGGCACAAAAAATAAAACAAAATAAAACATGAAAAACTTAAAGGATATTAAAAGGAAATAAAGAAATAACACACAAGGAAGAAATTAAAGTAGTCTGTCATAGAAACTCTGGCAGGAAGTACAAAATAAAAAATGAAAATATATTTAAAAGGGAAATTAAAAGAAAAAGAAAATCAAAAAGAAATCTAGAATAAAAGAAAAAGAGCAAAAAATAAAGGGAAAAAATAAAAAATGGGCAGAGTAAAAAAAGAAAAAAAACAAAAACTTTTTCAAAACAGTCATAAAAATGCAAGAAAGACAGTAATAAAATCAATATTAACAAAACTGTAGTTCAAAGAAAAATGCAGAGTCCAAAAAAAAAGTTGGGCGATAACCACCAGTCAGAAAAAGGTCAGGGATAATGAGAAGAAAAATTCCACCTTGCAATCCAAAAACAAATCGCAGCAATGCGACAATTTTGTAATCGCTCTATTTTCATGTAGTCAGTTTTGTGCACTTTTGGGAGAAATGAATCACAGAAGCTTTCTTAAGTCTCCCCAAACCTCACTTGCCGATTGGCCGTTGCCAACCAATCAGATCATTTGCATGTGAAGAATAATTCTTCCCACGCAGCGATTTGGAGCCTACAGTTGCTTATTTAAGCTAAGGTCTTTTCATCTCATTAGTGAGAAATTCAACTGCCAAATGAATCTTTGACAGTTGAAACCATGCACCAACTTTCTCACTCACACACACCACTCACATGCTGAACATACCTTGTACACACTCACATAAACTCTTCTTACACAGCAATATCTTTCAAGAACAATCATTACAAGAGACTCTCATGAACATTCTTCCAGTGAACTTTGGAACACTAAAATAACAGTTAAAGAGAGACAATTCAACCTTTTCTTACTTAAATGCATGCTTTCCTTCACATCGTTGTTTGATATTGTACATCTTGTTAAATATATATTTTATGTGTAACAATGTCTTTTGCTTATCCTTTTCTGCATGAGCCCTGTTTCCTAATCTAAAATTAAATTAATGTGGTGAAGTCTGCCACAGCTTTTTTGTTTTTTTTCGTGGATACTTAATTAAGTTCAGAGATGAAGCGAGACACTTCATACACTGCATCCAACGCTGACGTACATATTTGACGTATGATAATACTGCCTTCTTATGTAGACTTTTCTTTGCTTTTGATAATCCTTCACTTTTTTTTCTTTCTCTGGTGTGAGAATTTTCTTTTTTTTTTTTTATGATCTTGACTCCCAGATCTGACAATGCTTTATCAAAGTGGCTTTGGTTGATTTCGTTTTGTATTTTTTTGTTGTTGTTTAAAATCTACAATGAAAACAAAAACTATTCTTTTTGCAATTTCCTTCAGTTCTGTTATTTTCAGGATTAGCCCATCTTGTTTAACCAAATGGGTACAATCCCTTGCCTGCCTTACAAAGTCTTCAATATCAATAATACAGACACAACGTACATTCCAGATAGGAGATGCATTTTGTGTCTTTTCCACTGGTCTGGTTAGCTGATATTCTTTGTAATTTTCAGTGTTAGAATTTTCATTTGTCTCTTATATTTTCTTTTTTAGACACCTTGTTTTTAGGAACCTTAAAACATTTTCACAATGTCTTTCAAATTCATATTCACTTTTTTTTTTCTGAAGTCTTAGGAGTAGGGCCTTCACTGCCTTTCTCATCCATTACAGAGTTTGAAGAATTCTCAGTTCGGCAATTACTAAACAGTTTTCATATGCAACAAAAAATATTATCTATTCTCCAAACAAATGTTATTCACACTTGACTTCGAGGGTGGGGGCTAAAAAAATGACATAGTATGCACTGTGGGGATGAGTCTGATGAATCTCAACAGCCATCAAAAAAAAAAAATCTACTCTCGCTTGTGATTCTTCTTTTATAACTACCACCCTTACCCACAATTCCTCAGTGCCCGACCATTATATTTGTCACCACCATATTTAATCCCTCACCTTCTCAGTTTTCTCAATTTATTCACCTAGTTTCCCTATAGATAAGCACTTTTACCCCCCTGCTTTCATCATTGAACTGTTTTAAATACTATCTATCGCCCTCTCATACAAGTTTTATTACTTTATGCACAATCACTTAATTACATATTCCCTACCACAAACCTTTTCTTACTGGTAAATTATGTTTTTTGAGTTTTTTTTTTTAAACCATAACTTATTTATTCATTTTAAATGTGAAAAAAAAAATCAATTATGTGAATCTAATTTTTTTTAAGTGAACATTGCAAACTGCCTCTGAGAATTAATTTCTGGTTCTTTTTGTTCACAGGAAATTCATTAACGGCAAATCATTTAAAATATGCATTACTTGGCTGTAATTTTGATAACTTATTTTTGTGAAAAAGGAAATTAATTGTTATCTAGTTAGACATTCAAAACAGATTACTGAATGGGCACTTTTTGTTGACTTTAAAATATAAAAACACTAACCAAATCATTGACTCTGCATAAAAGTCTGTCTTCAATTCATGTCTTAAATGAGACAACCTTTATTTGTTCAGGCTTTACAACTGATATTTCTAATTCACAAAACTAAGATTCCCAAACTATGCTCCCATCTATCAGTTTGATATGCTCACTATTTCAAATTTACCAGAGAAGAAAAATCTTGATTTCAACCCAATGCAAAAAACACCTTTGTCTTGCTATCAATCTACTACAATGAAATTCACATCCCAACATCGTATAAAAAAATCACCCAATATTTTGACATCAAATATCCAATTTATACTCATTTTGCCTGACATGTATATATATATATATGCACACTAAAATAAATTCTTTTTTGCTTCATTATTCTCCACATTTTTATCTTCCTATAACAAATATTTATTTTTCTTTAAATATTTGTCCAGTTCTTTTTCACAACCTCCATCTAGCTTTCAATTTTTTTAACCAGTTCTTATTCATTTTTCTCTGAAAGTTTTCCATTTTTTAACAATTCCACTAGACTTTCCACATACAGAATTTATCATTAATTCCTCATTACCTCAACTTTCATTCAGATTATGAAACCATATTTCATTCACTTATCTTCATTGATTGTACCTTATCTTATTCTATTATCCAACAATCATTTTTCTCTTGTCTTTATATTTTAGAATATTTTCTTTTTAGTTTTCAAATTTGTGCACTTCTCTCATTTGTTAGAACTTCCTTATTTTCCATTACCACAAGCAACAGCATTGTTTAGTTTTTTTACTTTCAATTTTTATGCCTTTTTTATGGTGATATATATTTTTCTAACTTTTCTCCTTCCTTTCTTCCCTAAATAAACTTTTTACTTTTTCTGTGCATTTACTTTTTACTTCCTTACATATGTCATTTTTCCTATTTCCCTTTCAGACATTTTTTTTTTTTTTTCTGTTCTTTCTTCAAATACTTTTTCTTTTCATAGCATATTCAGGAAATCCATCTCAGTTGGTAAATTCCCAATGCAACAAAATGGAAAAATATTTGAGAAAGAAAAAATGAAAAGGCAACTGCTGTCTTATTGTTTACTCAAGAAATAAATTAAATCAATTTTGAAGATTTATAAACCTTGACACAAATAGCAAAAATACACTAAAATAGAATTATAACAAATGATGGCAGGTTATTAGAAATGGTATTGACCTCAAAATGAGTTTTGACAGTAATAAAAATAAAAATTGGATTTTAAAAACTGAAAGTGTTATTGAAGATAGCCTGAATAAGTGGGATTTATACAAAGGTTTATAAATATTGGTGACATGAGAAATAAAAGGTTTATCTAACAATTATTTTTGATGCAAAGATTTGTGCTCCCCAAAAATAAGACATGTATTTTGAAGATATTAAACGGTGGGGTGGGGGGATGGGCTTTCAATATAAAGGTAAATTTAAAAAATTCCTTATGAATAAAACTGTAGAGATTAGATCACTAGACTGTAACATTTACAAAAATATTATATGAATTGAATGAACTTTGAGTTCATTACAGAATTATGTTAGATACTATTAAAACTAAAATACATAAGTAGTACTTTCATAAATTGCAAACAATCCTATCTAAGATTTTGTTTGTATGTGTGTGCATGTATATATATATATATATATATATATATATATATATACATTTGGTCTAACAAAAGTTCTTTGCTTAAGATTTTTTATCATTTTTTAATATTTTTGGTTCAAAGTTTGTCACTTAGCTGACTGATGTTACCTTCAGCATCCTGACTCCAAAGTTTCATAGGCAGAGCTATCTGTCCACTCTTCAGGAGATATCAGCAATTTACTGCATATATTTTTTCCTTTTTATACATTTAACATTAGGGTAAGTTTTTTTTATGTATTGTTTATAGTTGTGTGTGCACCGATGCAGGGTATCATAATCATTTGTTCTTTTCTTCATATTTTTTTTTGACAATTATTATATTCTCTACACATGCTACCATATTGTATACTAAGCTGTGTCTTTTAAATTTGTTTACATAGTAAAACTTCTCCCTGCCAAAAAATTTATTACTAACATTTTCAACAAGAACAGTTACTAAAAGCTGAAACTTTACCAATATTGAATACCAACCATGTTGTGACCCAAATAACAAAATCTCACATTGTTATAATATTATCAAATAAAATTCATATCTTATTTAAAAAAAAAAGAAAAAATTTATAATAGTTGACAAAATTCTAGTGTGTAAAATGCAAAGTTATATATTTATCAGTTACACAACCTGATCTTACTGATAACATTCTTTTTAATAGGAGACATTACTTGATGCCAGTAATCAAACAAGCTTTGTGTTACCATAACAATGGACTATCTCATTAAGATAACTAATTTGTTAATGTTTTTGTTTCATGTTAGCTGTTTTTGGATATTATATAAGCACATAACAGATGCTCTTTCATTGGCCTGAAGGTAGCTTATGATGCACAATGCTCTTGCCATTGCTGAAACACATTACATATCACCTAACTGTGCTAACATCCAGTATTTGGTCTCTATAAACAGTTTGCAAGCATTGATAAATGTCAATAGCTTCAATTTTTTTGACATTAATGAATTCAATGATACAATTCACCTTTGTACTTTGACAGATACTACTCAGCTTCTTAAGGTATGGAAAAATTGATGGTTCAGGTGGGAGGAGTAAGGTACTTACCTGGTTTGTTGTTCTGGTCAGCTAGTTGCTGTTACCTTTTTTTACCAGTTTTTTCTTGGGACTTGTTATCACATAATCACTGAAGTGGTTATAAAGGAAAGGTTTTTCTCTTTTTTTTTAACCTTTGTTAAACTACACAAGTTATCTGACAGAGAAGCTACATCACAGAAGTAGATATTTATATTTTTTTTGTGACTTAAGGTAAGTATCTTTGCTCATTTCTCCA
Source organism: Acanthosepion pharaonis (assembly GCA_903632075.3). Lineage (NCBI taxonomy): Eukaryota > Metazoa > Mollusca > Cephalopoda > Sepiida > Sepiidae > Acanthosepion > Acanthosepion pharaonis. The sequence goes on along the minus strand of CAHIKZ030004732.1, from coordinate 374,130 downwards.
GCCTGCACTGTCACAGATTGGGGGTTGGGGCTGAGATTTTCTTGACAAAGTGTATAAGGGTATTAAAATTATGGGTTATTTGGCAGCAACCTCTATTGTTATACAACCCATATCAGATGCTAAAAATTTAAATTTCCTATCAGAAAGGCTACTGTGACCCAAGTAGATGAAGGAAGGAAGGAAGGAAGGAATGTATCACAGCATTGATCTTTGTTGCATGAGCCAGAGAGAGTACCTATACGACCCAATGTCCATTATAAAAGTGTTTGTAATTGATATAAAAACATTGAAACTTGACCTTATATCAATGGAAGAATCTAATCTGGTCCAATTAGTCTTTTTCCTAAATAAGATGATGACAGGTAAGTGTTTTTTATCCTAGCTAAGTGAAAACATCAGGATTCAACAACTTGCGTAATGGCTTGAACAAAGTTCAACCGAGAAATACTGAATCCTATTATTTGTGTGTAAGATGTATTATCATGTATCAGCTATTTCAACATTATTGAAGACTATATATATCCGTTTATGGCAAGTACGATGAAAAACACTTTACTGTATTATTCTGACTACCAAACTCCCCAGGCCTTGGTTCCATTGAGCACTTTGAGATATGATGGACCAACATTCTGTAGAGTTTCCACCATATAACTTGCAGAAGTTAAAGGACATGCTGTTAACATCCAGCACCAGGTTCTAGAGGAAATCATTACAGGTCTTGTAGAGTCCCTATCTGATCAGGTAAGTATTGTTTTGTAGATATATGCAGGATGATATATATATATATATATATATATATATATATATATATATATACACACACGCATAAACACACAAAATTAGTCTGCATTGAGTTGAATTATATTTCAGTTGAATGATTAGTGAGTCATCTGCATATTAATTGCTAACATTTTGGCCAATCTGTCCAGGTTAAATGTCCCCATATTCACACTTAATTATGGAGTAGCAATTCCCAATGCTTCACACATTTGAACACACTGACTATATATATATATATATATATATATATATATATATATATATAGAGAGAGAGAGAGAGAGAGAGAGACAGACAGACAGACAGACAGACAGACCAACCATGAGGCCAAGTGGTTACAATGTTTGCTTTCTGACTATGGGACCTGGTTTGACATTTCACCATGTTTGATTTGTCAGGGGGATGACATCCTTGTGTTATCAGCCTGGAAAGTTAATACCAGTACCATGGGAAATTACCTGAAAACTGTACCAAAGGCTGACCCAAGACTTGTGGGTGAAATTAGATAGATGGAACTATTTAAAAATGTCACTGGTTGTGTTAGCACAAAGTCACAAATTCTTATGACAGAGGGTCATAATGACATTGTTCAAACTGTTGATCATGCTCTCCCCCCAGAATCTAGCTACAGTCTACTCAATATAGTTATATTATAAAACACAGGTTTAGCTGTGAGCTCAGTAGGTATTGAACAAACACAAATATGCCCAAGCAGATATGTGCAACATGGATTGACTGACTGCCCTAGTAGATTGGTGTACTCAGAAATGAGACCATCATATATATATATATATATATATATATATATATATATATATATATATATATATATATATATTCCTTAAAAGTTATCTTGATATTTAAAAAATATATATTTGTTATCATATATAAAATGTTTTGCTTCTCAACATAAGATTGTAGGGTGACAAAATTATTAGTATGTTTTAAAATAGTTTGGGTATGGTTGATGCTAAAAGACTAATGGATAAGAGGTACATAACTGAAAACATTATTTGTCATTTAAAAATAGGACAAAGGACAAATGCAGTCCATTGTGAGAAAAGGTGTTTTGAGTCAACAGTTGGTCTTATAGTAGTAGCATCCATGTCTTTTGCCAAATTAGCAAAAAGACATTGGATTATACTGGATGTTCTCTGTCACATTATTTAAGAGCTTGAATGTGTACATCTATCCTTGTGTGTGTGTTAGCTACAATTATGTTGATATTAATCTTATAATATTTTAACAAACAAGCTTTCCAGAAGTTATAAAGCAATTGGTGAAATATTTGAGAAATATCTCAATTTATTAATTCAAAATATTATCATAAAGTTATACAGATAAACAGATCAAGAGTGATGGCATTCAGTTGTTCAAATCAATGGTCTACATTGTAAATGGATGTTATGCTTGGAAATAAATCAAGTAAATCAAGAGTCCATTTAAAAAAAAATTAAGAATGACATTAATTTGTGCTTCAGTTATTCTGTAAATATCAAGAATTGTTATAAATATACAAATATTTTTATGTTATATTTAGTGGCTATATGTACATAAATAGACAGCCCATTTTTTAACAGTGTAAAACTTACATCTACTGACCTGTGTGATCATATGTATTTAAGTGCATATATACATGTGTAACCAATGCCATATTCACTTTCTTCTCGTCTTCTTGCTCTTCTTTAGTCACTAGCACCACTAACTTTGTTGAGTAGTACCAATGTTATGGGTCATCCAACTTTCTTTTCCTTCTTTGGTTGGGGCCAATGTGCCATCTGAATAGGGCTGATTTGGGTTTCCCAAAATCTTACAATGTTGGGATTGACAACAATATCTAATGTGAACCCATCTATATACATAATGTACCACAGACAAGATTGTGTTAATTCTTGTTTATGGCTGTGGTAACTTTTGTCTCTTTGTAAGGACAATGTAGAGAATCAAGCCTCAAATAAGAACTCCTTCAGTAATATGCACAACACTGTTGATAACTTTAACAAAAAGTTTATTGAATATAAAGAAAAACTGAATAAAATGTTTATTTACTGAGAAGCTCTTCCCCTTCCCCTACCAGATACTGATTTGTGAAATCTAGTAGTAATTTCTATAAAAATAAATAAAGCAGGGCATGTGTCTGTGTATTCACTCAAACCACTAAAAAAGTAGGTGTGTTTTTTGTGAGATTGCCAGATGACTGTCCTTCTTTGTGTGTCCCTCAGACGTTTTTATATTGACACTAAAATGTGACATTGATATATTGAATTTCTACTCTCTGACCCCAACTGTCATAATCTTAGGAGATCTGTTAATAACTACATGGCATTTTTGTTTTTAGAATTTTCTGACCTTTCTTTCTATAAAGATAATGATGTTTTTGTTAGAAAGCATCAACATAAACCCCAAGTTTGGGAATTAGGCATGACCCAGATGCCTTCTCTATTTAAAAGAATTTGGGTCAATTTTTCTGTAGGATTGTGTGTGTTTTGGACAGATAGTATAATTGTAAACAAACCTCCAAATTTAATTTCTCAGGACCAAAAAATTCAAAAAGCACATTAATCATGTGGGAAGTGGATTGGGAGAAGGGGGGTACCTTGGTTTTGTTCAATTTTGCTGATTTGATTTTTTTTGAACTGTTCTTAAATTCATTTTATTGTGTAAGACATAATTCTTAACTTGTTTTTTTTGTTTTTTTTCATTTTTCTCTTAACCATTCAACCTACTGTCCTGAAAACTATAATTATTATCCAATTAGTCCCTCCAAATCACTATCCTGCAATTTTATGCAATTAAATGTTTGAACAGGGTCAGTACCCTGTTACACATGCATGCACTTATATAATCATATATCGAGTATACCTTCAGTTTTATATATATATATATATATATATATATATATATATATATATATATATATATACACCCAAACACACATCTATACACATGTGTACATATATGTATTTAGTCGTATTCATAAAATATGTTAGTAAATATTCATGTTTCTAGTGAAGTTTCTTAAAGATAAATATACACACCCACACAATTCATATACATGTATGTAATTTAACTAGTATGTATGCATGGTAGGAAATTTTTGTGGAATGTACTAATTAATGATGCTTCCGGATATAGTATTGTGAATCATTCATTCAGATTTTATAAAAGAAATCAAAGGAGAGAGAAAGGAAAACCTGAGTATAGTTGGTCAGTTACACATGTATAATATTGATTGCTTTTGATTACAATAAATTAGAATAGATAAGGTAGATAAATAATAGACTGAGATACAGGGTGTGGCAGAAATATCTCCCACATAATGGTAAAGTTAACTTTTTTTGTGCTTTCTTTGTGTGCAAACATTTCCTTTTTGGACTTAGTGTCTGTTGAAATTATCCAAATGATTTTTCGTTCTGAGCACTTTCAGCTAATTAATTAGCCAACAATGCTATGATAATGGTTGATAGATGAGATGAAATTGTTCAGAATGAAAAATTATTTGGACAAGTTCCACAGACATTAAGAATGCAAAAAACTTTTGTTCACCTGACAAAAAAAAAAACTCAATAGAAGTGCATCATTTTTAACATCTATTAGTGCATTGTTGCTGTTAAAATTTGTAAAAATTGTCTGAATGTTCTACATATCTGAGTGCTTTTGGCTATTCTATTAACCATTATCAAAGATGTTTTTTACTTTTTATTTTTAACTGAATCTGTAGACATTTTTATGTTTCTAGAGTGGTGGGAATGTTTTTATTTTCCAATTTTTACACACTATGTTTAGAAAAGAAAACACTTATATAAATACAAGAAAAATAAAATGAAAAGCTTAATTGCAGTACCTTGTCAGTCATCTTTAATGAAACTTGTGTGTATATATATATATATATATATATATATATACACACACACACACACACACACAGGCACAATTCGTTAAGTATAATTAAATATATATGAGTTACTGTGAAGTGTAATACACAACATCAGAAGTGCATAGTGGTAGTATACTAGTAGAAGTTAAACATTTCCACCAATAACCCATAATTTTTTTTGTTTTATTACAATTAGCAGTTTGGTAAAATAGTATATGGCATGAAATTGCATATGAAATAGGTGTATAACTGAATTCATCTATGTAGAAAAAAAATTGCACCCATTGATATTCATCAATGCTTGTTGAATACTTATGGAAACTAATCAGTGAATAGGAGAAAAGTTGGGTAATTGTTAAAACTTTTCAGTAATGCCAACTTAGTGTGTATCAAGTTACATTCTGGGTGGCCATGCACAGATGTCACCCTGTGAAATAAAGTGCCTTGATCAGTTTATCAATACAGATTTTCAGATTATGACAGGGAAATGTGTACAGAAATGAATGTCAGCTTTTATGCACTGGAAACAAGGATGACAAAATTGAGATATTGCAAAGTTTATGCCAGATGGGTCTCACAGACAAAAACATGATTCATAGTTGGCATTTTGCAGTCACCATTCTATAAATGAAAATTGCAACATTTTATATTTTAGCAATGGTTAAAATTTTTAAATCAACCTTAGAGGCATTGCGTATAATTTGTAAGATATGTATATGTTGACTTTATTGTGTAAATAAAGATTCAATTTTTGGATGTTGTGTTTTATCTTTTTATTATTTGGATAAGATGGTGTAGGATTTAATACTATTGCATAATGATTTTGTTGTGATATGTAAATGTGGTACTGTATATAAAGCAGTATCATTATAACTATGGGAGATTTATATTCTTTTGATGAGACTACATCTGTCAGATAGAATACCTATCATAACAACATGGCATTACCAATCAATTGCTAATCATGATGAGAGATCCTTAATATGTAGAAACCTGGCTTAAGTGTTTTGCAGCGTAAAAAAGTTAAAGGACACCAAATCTAGTGGAGGAGAAAATGAAGTTATGGATTTGTTTTTGGCCTAAACCGGGTGTGAGGCCATAAAAAATCTCCAACATGGTCTATCCCAAAGTGTTGGAAGATTTAGCATATGAAGAAATTGCAAAGCCAATATATGACCAAAAAAAAAAAGATTGATCATAACGGAAAGAACTAAATTTCTCAAAAGTAGACAGAAACCAGACAAAACTATTATGCATTATGTACAGCAATTGAAAGAAGCATCAAGATATTGTGAGGTTGAAAAAATGGGTCTGGAACAAATGTCTAGAAGACAAGCTAATTTTGCTAAGACTGATTGAAGGAATGCTTGACATTTCATACAGGCATAAAATTCTAGAGCAGCTTCAAGTTCATAATATAAATCTGGAAGCATATGTGGAGTTCTTACAAAAATTGGAATTGATTAAAAAATTTAATGCCTCCAAAGGCAGCATGGAAACTTAGAGTGCTGCTAAAAGTATACTTGTATGCAAATACTGCAATAAGGAACATGAAGAGAGCAAAAATAAGTGTCTGGCCTTTGAAAAATGATGTTGTAAGTGTAAAAAGAGGAATAATTTGCAGACAGTATGCACACATATGAGGGGAAAATATAGATCCACCAATTGAAAGTACGGAAGTATTTCCAATAAAAGCGCAGAATAAAAGTAGGGAAATGGTGAAGTTGAACGGGGTAACTTTATTCATGCAAGTGGATACTTGAAGTGATGTTACATTGATACCGAGAAAATTTTGGGAAAGAACTGATAGACCAAAGTTAAAGAAAAGTAATCTCCAGTTGAAATAGTTCGATGGGTCAATCATCAAAATTTTAGGATACTTTGAAAGCATGTTTGAGACAAAAAACAGATTTGAGATAATATCCATCATGGTGGTGGCAAACATCAAAGTCACAGGAATTGACATGTTAAGAGTCTGTAAGTCTGTAAAACTGGATGTTGGACTATTAAGGGGATACAAGGTGAGTATTTTGTACCTAGGATATCAAATATCCAAAGACAGTATATCGTCAGATGATAAACTCATTAATAAGATATCAGAGATAGCTGTACCCAGAAATAAAAAAAAAGAATCTTTTTTAGGATTAACCAATTTCTATAACAGATAACTACCATGATATAGTGACCTTGTGGGACCATTTAACAAAATAAGGAAGAATACCAAGTTTGAATGGGTAAAAAGACTGGAAGTTGCTTTCGAGAAATTATAAAAGGCACTCATAAAAAAAAAAGTTGTTAAAATTTTCGACCCACCAAAAGAATTGACATTAATTACTGATGCCAGTAACTCTGCTATAGCCACAATATTGTCACAGGAAGATCACCCTGTAATCTACTTATCCATAAAACTAACATTGGTAGAGGCAAATTATTAAAATATTGTGGTGGTGGCATTGGCAATTGTGTGGAGCACAAAAAGAATAAGAAATATTTTGCTGGGAAACAAATTTCTGTTAAAATTTGATCATAAGCCTTTGGAATTTATATTCAACCCTAGAAGAGAGTTGCCAAGGTCACATCTGCCAAGATACTAAGATGGGCGGTTAAGATTATGGCGTGCGACTTTGATATTGTATAAAGGGAAAACTATTCTGCATGTTTATTCATTATCTTGGTTAAATTTTGAGAGTAAAAATGTTGAAGCAAGTGAAAATTGTGAGGATAGGATTTAGCACTGGATAGAAATGGACATATTACCCTTAAATCAGGTAAGGCAGAATCCAGTGTTGAATAGATAGAATTGAGTAGATATAGCTCATGCCTAAATTTAAGGCATAGGACTATTTCTGATATTAGTTGACTCATATTCAGGTTGACCTGAAGTTATTAAAATTGCAGATAGAAAAGCCACTATTGTGAAGCAGGTATTGAAGATAGTGCTTTTGAGAAATAGAATTCCAAAAACCTTAGTCTCTGACAATGCACCTGAGTTTTGTAAAGAAAGTTTATGTGCATGGTTAAAACATATTGGCTGTGTTCCATACAAAACACCTTACAACTCACAGTCAAATGGAATTGTGGAGAGAATGGTTCAAACGATAAAAACAGGATTAAAAGCATTCTCTCCAATGGATTGTGATATAGAGAGTTATTTACCCAGATTACTCCTAAGTTATAGAGTTATTCTGCATGTAGGCAGAAGACAAAGCCCATCCTCATTGATGAAAAGATAAACAAGAACTCCAAATACCATGTCATTTGCAATGAATGAAAGTATGTGGTACAGAAATTACAAGGATTCAAGTCCTGAAAAGGCAAATTTTGTGATGCAAAAGGGATTTAACACAGCTGTGTTAATGTTATACCATACATATGGAATATAATGGGTATGTTTCAATCCATATACAGTAGAATATACTGTATGTGGTATTCATTTGGATTCACTTAGGATTCAGCTTGATTCCCCAATAGCAGTTGATTACTTACTACACACTGTTGGTGAATCTTGTATGTTGTTCCTGTTATAAATATTATCATTCATTTCTTCATATTCAGTAACCTTTTCCTAGGTTACAACAGTTAACAAAAAAGGGACATAGCATACTGGCTCAGGAAGACCAATAACTAAGGAGAGTATGAAGTTATGGAAAAGGAAATAGAAGAACAGACAACACAAGAAATAATGAATGAATCCAGTATTGAGAGAGATCAGGAAGACCACCAGAGATATGAAAGTGAAGAACAGAAGAGAGGGGAAAGAATAAGTTTATCCAGTAGTAGTGAGAAACATTGTAAATGTCAACTACAAAAAATCGACTGTGAAGTGTCCCTAATTAACACCTCACAGATACTCAGACAAAAACAAAGATCATTTAATGCAAGTCTGTCAGGAACTACTGAATCAATATGAGGCTAAAGGTAATAGTTTCTTGTGCCGCAACATCACTGGTGTCACCACTTTGAGCCAGAAACAAGCAAATTGATGATCATTGTCTTTTGGGATATGAAAGGTGTGAACACCAGGGTTTCTTGGAACCTGATTAAACCTTATTATGTAACCATTAAATAATGATACTAAGCTGAAAACCTGAATTTGACTGTACTGTTCTACCACTTTATATGTTTAAAATTTTAATAACAACAAAAATATTACACACAATCTAATTAGAGAGTTTATTTACAAAATGATTACAAGATGATAAAAATATGTGAACCAACTAGAATGTAATATTTACCATTTTATAAAGAAATATGAACAGAAATTTTTTGTTAAAAAATGTCTGAAATATAAAACAAGAAAATTTACATAAACATTTCAGACATTATATATTTTCTTCTCAGATTATTTTGAAACTCAAATTATTTTGTTTAATGTTGAAAGATATGTCAAGAAAATGCATTTTTACTAAATTTACAACTAGTTTTTTATTGTTATGTGTTTATTTAACTTTTCTTGTTCAGACATTTTATAAATTTATAAATAAAAATCTCTTTTCATATTTATTTCTTCATAAAATGGGAAATAATAAGTATTTCATTATAGTTTGTTCACATTTTTATAAATCTGGTAAGTATAAAAATATTGTAAATAAACAATCTAACAACTAGACTGTTTTGTTATTTTGTTTTAACATTTTTGTTATTAAAATTCAATTTTTTTTTTCTAATTGATTCTTTTGGAATTGTCAGAATAATATATATATATATATATATATATATATATATATATATATATATATATATAAGCAAATATATGGATATAAATCCGACAGTATGAAAGAAAAGACGTCGACTTTATTTTAACATTAATAATGCATATTCAGAATTTTGTTTTTTCTGTATTTTTCTTTCATATATATATATATATATATATATATATATATATATATGTGTGGTATTATATGGTCTCACAGATTTTATAAATATTTAGCAGCTAAGTGCTTAATAGCACTATGATACAATATTCTTGACATGAAATAAGCTAAATGAGGAAGATTGTAAATTATTTCCTATACATTTTTATTGGAAAGTTTTGTACCCTGCTTGACATGATTTGATCTGAGATATTTAAATTATGTTCACCAAGATGTTCTAGATAATAAAATTGACACTTGTGGTTTTATTAAAATTCAACTTTTAAATTAAAACAATGACAAATATGTAATGTAATTTTTGTTTTTCAGAATAAACTAGTAAGAATAAGCAGTTTCCTGTATACACCTGACATTTATAGTATGGAAAAAACATTAATTAAGATATATATATATATATATATATATATATATATATATATATATATATATATATATGAAAAAAAGAAAGCAGTATAGATATGTGTATATGTAATGGCAGGAGTTCAACACAAGCCCAACTTTCACATCTGTCAATTAAGTACCAAATCTCTCTGTTAAATGAACTGGTAGAAAAGTGATCTTGCACTGTCTACACTGTGATGTTCCATTGACAGAACATTTAAAGGAAGGACAATATCCATTTACAAATTGACTGCTTCTACAAATGCCTTTTCACTTCTCTTTGATTATTTTAGGCATATATTCATAACCATAATCAATGATAATAAACTGAAACTAGATCTCTCAACAACTTTTCATTGATGGTAGAGAATGTCTTATCAATTACAAGCAAATAATCTGTATGGATCTGAGCTGCCTGATTATCAATCATTTTCTTCCAGTAATTATTCCTCCACAATCTTCACCCCCCCACATTTTCCAGAGTCTCATGTTGCCTATTCCCTCAGTGTTCAAACACAAACTATTTCTTTGAATATGATTCCCTTCATATTCAAAATGAATAAAAATAATTTGAATATGTTATTCAAAACCAAGTGTTTAAAAAAAAAAATTGTACAAGCTTCTTACTACTCTATTGCTTTTTCCATGGAAAATGTTCTGATGAGTAACATTCCTTAGTTCCACTAATTTGTATCTTTACAACTAAGACCGACCATGGCATGTACAGAGGCGAATTATCCACGTTCCCTTTGTATTCCATTGGGAAGGAAGAAGTTCCATTCAGACAGCTTCTTTGCAAGAGCCACTGCTTTGTGGAACAAACTCCTAAGAGTTTACTTCCCTGACTACAATAATCATAACCTCTTCAAGTCCAGGGTTTTGTTTTTGTTTGTTTTTTATAGTTTATCAACCCTTCTGCGGATTATTTAGAGTTCAAACATATTTGGGATTGTAAAAATAATTTTTTTTTTTATTTTTGCAAATGAATATTGTTTTAACTATTTTTTTTTTTTTTTGAGAATAACAATGATTTTTCCAGATATGTCCAATAATTTTATACATACTTGGGGGTGGGAAGTAGATGGCTTCATACCATTTATAAATGAATGCAACAAACCCAACTGGAATTTGAACTTGACTCTCTGATTTCTCATTCCAAGCCACTATTACACCACCCACACATTCACTGAATTCTAGAGTCAGCCATTATTTATCCTGTATATGTTCATAATTTCTAATTCTTCTTTCAATGAAACAACCTCATTCAGTTACCCTTTATATTGAGTGGTTCTTGGGCCTTGTATGTGGTGAACAATAATGTAAATATATATATATGTATAATGTAAAACAATATATATAATATATATATATATATATATATATATATATATATATATATATTGTCATTCACACACAGAATGTTTTGCTTTTTCACAGATTATATAGGTGTGTGTGTGTGTGTGCGTGCATGTGTGCGCGTGTGTGTGTGTGTGTGTGTTTGTAAAAACTTGAGAAAATATGCAACCTCTCTACCCACTTTCTTCATGTTGTACTAAAAAAATCTGATAGTCCTCAAAATTGTCAGTGAATATTTCAATTATAACAAACTCTATTACCTCCTCACAGATAAGTGAGTAAATGAAAGAAAATAAAAAATAATCAGATGATCATTCCAAAATACAAGTAAAGGTTCCAAACACCAACAATAAAACATGAGAATTATTTCCACTCCAAAACAATCACTGACTTTTTCTTTCTCTTTTCCTCATGACAATATGTAATACAACCAAAAACTACTGTCAGTAATTCATTTACCTTTTTAGATACAAATTCAGATCTAAAACAATATATTTGCAAGAGAAAATGAGAAACACTTTCTAATAAGTAGCATTAATAATAATTAATAAATAAATAGCATTAATAATAATTAATAATTAGCATTCATTTACTGAACAATTAACATTGTTGGGTGAAATTCATAAAATCTATCTCTGAAAACAGTTTTTCAAAAAATTAGACTTTTCAAATCTACTGTTATTGTTCTTTATAGTTAACGATAGGAGTTTCATTCCTAGCCTTTTGTTTAATGTAGTGTGGAAAGTCAACATGTTGATTGTATCATTATTTTCCTTTCTGGTTACACATGCTACCCATTTTTGATATTATGACATTATAATTGGGACATGTAAAAGAGGTGAGTTTTATTTAGATCTCTATTGTATCTGTTTTATAACCAGTGGATAGAATTTTTGAATTGACACCAAAGAGGAAGAATAAGTGAAAGAAATCATTTGGGGTCAAGTGATAACAAACTGTAAAATTATTCTGGTTCATATTTGGGATCAGAGGAGTGAGTTCTAGTCTGCCTTTAGTGGTAGACACACTGTCCTTTGTATAATTCTACTGCCATCCACATATCCAGGATGTATAAATGGTCAGAGAGTTGGTAGGCAGGGAAGAACTGTTAGACTGATATGACAGAAGTTGTTTCCAAATGTCACTTACCTATCCACCCAGACTAAGCAATCAAAGCTCTGAATAGAAACACCTATTTCATAATATTGGAAAATGGGTTTGTTTTATCATTTCTTGACATAACACAAGTTTTCATCTTTGCTACTTTGTGAACATGCCTTTTCCCATTTTCAGTGCACTCTAATGTGAACAAGAATTGAAACACAACATAGGATAATTATTGACTGGTTGGTGAAAGGCTGAGTGTGGATCACATGTTTACAGTTACTGCTGGAAGTTTTAGGTGATGTAATTTGGTAAAGAACTTTGTGATTTTGTAGTGTTATTATAGCCTGGATTTGTTCAAAAATTGAAACCATTTTTAATTATTGATCTAAGAATGTAGAAAAGAATAATAATATATATTTATCAATGTGTTTCCCAACTCATAAAAACATTGGTAAACTGAACCTGTTTCCTTTACTAACATTTGTACATATGTCAATTTACAAAGAAAATAACGGTAAGTGAGCACTTACTTGTCACTTCACATTTTTTTTTTAGTTAGTGTTAATAAAGTTGTTTATTCATAATGTTTCAAATTCTCATTCTTAAATAATAGCTGTATTTTTGGCAATATTTTTGTTGGGATTTAATTGGTTGCCAGCCTTAAATTATTCAGTTAGTATTCTTTGGTATATATCATGGATATTAAAGAGGAAATAAAAGTACGAACAGTAGTCATTTGGATTGTTCCAGTGGCTCAACCATCAATGTTTCTTTTTATTGTTGGTAGTATAATAATAAAGTAGATGTGCAGATCAAATGAAAATGTGGGACTTAATCACTCATTTAATATTACATTTTATACATTCAGGAAGTGTGTGCGTGTGTGTGTGTGTGTGTGGTTCTATGGCGTTCTCATCTGCAATGTGTGAGAGACTTGTCAGTTCCTCTCTGTGGTTACTTTTTATATATCCATTTCTATCATGCAGTTCATTCCTCATTTGCAAAACCAGGTGCAGTTTTCTGAGGTCACATGATTCTACATTTAACAGCTGGGAGTTCCCCTCAAGTCAACCCTGCACCTGACTCTCTTGATGATCTGATGTGATCTTGAATACATATTTAATTATGGCATTGACACTACATGAGTTTTTACAAGATTCTGAAAGATTTTTTTTTCTTACTCTAAATAAGGGCCTCACTGAGACAACTAAGCATTTTTTTGCTTTGGGTCAGGCTACCACAATGTAGGACTGACTTTTTTTTTATTTATTATAAAAAACAAAAGATGCTGACCAATTCCTAAAAGCCTGTTTCATCCCTCACCTCCAGCCCTAAAAAAAGTGTTCAGAAAAGGAAAAGAAAACAAAGATCTAAAAAAAACACCAAATGACTGAATATTTGAGAAAGTTTGTGCCAGTGTTCAGTCTCTGTTTTATGCCTATTTAAAGGAATTTCCTCTTAAGATGATTGAAGCAACTTGATGAAAGGTGTCTTATAGCAGAGGATTAAATTTGAGAGATGGTCAAGATGAACAAGACTTCAAGGTTTGACAGCCTTCCTTAAGAGATGTACTTGAGACAGACACAGATGTTTGTCTCCTTGCTGGCATTGTTCTTCAACAAATGGATGAAGCAGATAAATATTCCCTAATGTATCACTAGCAGGTGTAGTGAAGTTGTTACTAAGCAAAAATATGGCAGGGATGCGATAAGTCAATTTTTAGCATTAGTTAAAATAATTAAATATTTTGGCCTAAATCTTAGCAAACTGATTGCGGGTTATACACAATCATTAAATAGCTTCCAAACTTGTGAAGGTTAGGAGATTCAAGACAACATGTATTTGATTTGAATGATTTTTGTGAAAGTCAATAATCAAGCCACATTTATCAGTCCAAGATTTTCAATAAGGCTGACTATCATTTCTTAGAGGCTGCCTTGCCTGTGTTTAGATTCAAACAACATACACTCTTAGATTTGTCTCATATTATGAGACCATTGGAGCTGTGGTAGAATTGAACAGGGTAAAATCAAGTTGTCTAGGGTGTGATGGATAAATTATCATCTAAATTACATAAAAATGTAACCAACACTGACATCTCATTTTAACAGATATAGTTACCAAAATTACACAAAAATATCTTGAAATACTAAAGTGTAAATTTTTTTTCAATAAAATCACCACTGGCTTCAACCAGGGTCTCCAGAAGACTTTAGAATCTCCTGCATCTCTTCTGGATGGTCTCCTTGTTTAAGTTAGTGAATGCTACTATAATCCTTCCCTTCAGTTCATCTTTGATGTTACAAGGAGTTTTGTTGATTTCACTCAACTACGCCTCACACATAATAATCAAGGGGGTTGCAGTCTGAGGAGTTAGGTGGCCAGATGTAAGGGGTGATGTGGTCACAGAAATTGTCTGACAGCCACAACTGAGTTCCTCTGCTTGTGTGACATGGTGCAGAGTTCTGTTGCCAGACATAGGATCTTTCAGCAGCCACTCTCTTGACCCAGAGTAGTACTACCTCCTCAATGCACTTGATGTAGACAACCATGTTGAGTCAAAGGCCATCACCAAAAAATTTAGGAGTTCTTATCAAAACGATCAGAATGAGTTTTTTCAAGCTGCTGTGCCTTTGTAATCACTATTAGACTCATCCAACTCTTTCTGCACTGTCCTCAGATTGACACACAAATATTCTGTATTGGAGCTTCTAGCACAAATGCCAAACAGTACAGCATATCAATTCTAAATTTCTGGCAGAGGGAATTGTGTCATGGTGCTCTTTTTCTCTCAGATGGTCCCTAACTGACTCCTCTATATTGTGCAGTCAACAAAATCAAAAACAAACAACATGAATATGTAAAATTAAAAATATAAAATGGTGATAATTTACCCATTTCACTCTTTATGTCCTTGAGTTGGAACTTTTATGCACAAATTGCAAATGAACTCAGCCATGCATGAAATTATAACACACCTGGTACCACCATCCCCACCAGGTAGTCTTCCTATGCTAATATCATCTCCATATTTCTAACAATCAATGATGAGATTGAAGAGAGGAGCAAAGAAATACAATGATTTTAATATTGTAACAGGGTCAAAAATTAACAATATGTTGGTTTGTGACTGGGATCATGAAACAGTTGTCTTCTCTTAGACTTCTTCAGTTGGATTGGATGTGATGTGCTTGATATTTAGAAGTATTAGAGAAAGTAATCTTTCTTTGAATTCCCAACATGTGTACTTCTACTCTCTTTGCTTTTATCTGAGTTAGATAAACTAACTTTTATCTGAGTTAGATGGCTAAACTCTGTTTAGCCATCTTTGGAGTCACAAAGTTCCCATGGTGTGTCATCAGATCTGTTGTTCCCATTATTATTGTTTTTTGGGGTTTTTTTAAGTGCAGCCTGGTTACATTTCATAGGTTAGATGTATGCACAAGATAATAATGGCAAATGCTAAAATAGGTAAGAGGGAGGCTGCTGTATGAATTAAAATGAGTGCTACTTCAATTATAAATGTTGACTGGCCTCTTTCAAACTCAGCCATTGTTGAAAAAGACAGAAAGGCTGTGCATGACTATGTACTCAAGGTTTTGGGCTGGAAGAGGGACACAATTGCTCCCTATGATCTTGGGCACTCAGGTTGAAATTCTTCAATAATAATATCCTCCCACCTCATCTGAGGCATGCACTAGATAAGCAATAGGCTTTTCTTGATGAGATTTGTAATTTCACTATTATGGTAATATGGAAGAGTCTATTTCATTGCACAATCATAAACTCACTGTGTAAGCTTGTTGAAGGTTCACATGCTTCATGGATAGATTTTGTTACCTTGGAAGCAAGTTCTGTTTGTAGCAATGTGCGTCCATTGCCATATAAGAAAAAACATTACATGTTTCTATGTTTATTAGCCATGATGTCAATGGTGTTTTTGACAGATGTAAATAAAGTCTATAGGGATTTGTTTCTTTCTACTTGTCTCTGCAATCATCTGGTTGCCCAAGCATCAGTTTAAGTTTAGGATCAAAATGGAAAAAGAGGGGCTTTCTTTTTTAAATTTTTTGCGAAAGTGGCACAGATATGTCATATGAGAGGAGTGAACTTAGAATGACCTCTTGAAGTGATTGGTTAAGAATTTGTGTCTGTGATTCATAAGACCATTCTGTGCTAGAATATCATACAAAGATATGTAATGCAGATTCATTTGTTCTTTTTGTTTTAGTGCCTAACATTTCCACTTACTTATTTGCTCCTCCTCCCCCTCCCTATGATAAAAGGTAAAGTTCTTTACTGTGGGAATGTTTTCTTTTTGTTTTTTTTCTTTTTACTGGTTAACATTCTTTTTGTTATATTCGATTAGGCGTGGGGAACATATACAAACACATTTTTTGAAAATGTATTTTGTTTCATTTAAATCATTGTGAAACATTTTTTTAATTGTTATAAATAAATCATTTTTATTCCTCTCCTGCACATGATTCTGTAAATACAGTTTGAATTAAAATTTCCCCCTAGGGAATGTAACTTTTTAGTTCAAATTTTTTGGTTGCATGAAAGATTTTGAACAAATGCAATGTTAGAATGAAAGAAACAATGCAGAATGGTTAGTATAGTAAATGCAAAAAGCTAAGTTAATGATAGGATAGTGTGAATCAACATTATAGAATTTAAGATTGTGTGTATTGTCTCTTTTGTATGTTTGTTTTCTTTTGCTGCTCCAGAAGTAAGTTAGGGTAAGTAATGTTAATGGTTATAATGTCCAAAATCAATTCAGCTTTGTGACCAGTTGGAATGACCGAAGTACAGGTTATACTTCATCCATCAATTGACTGGGGAAAGGGGACATTTCCTTTCATCTGTATTCTGCTACATCTTGGAGTAAGAGGACAAAAGGAGTGTTCAGTCAACCAAGGAAAAGCTGGGGACATCTTCATCCATGTGCTATTACATCTTGGAGGAAGAAGAAGGATTTTTTTTTTCATATATAACTTAAACAGCGTCACCTAATGGGCATTTAGAGAAGCCAAATGTGGTAATAAAATTTCCTGTTCCTTTATTACTAGCACCATGGGAAAATGTATTTCTTTTTCTTTTTTATTCATTATTATTGTGTTATTATTTCATTTTCCCACAATGCCTTCTCCTTCTCTCAGACGTTTGTCCTTATGCCATATTTTACATAAATAAATATTGCCCTTTATATTTGTCTGGATGTGTCATTCAGGTTCTATAGCTGCTAATCATGAGTTTCTAAGTCATGTGTAATTTATCCAGAATATTTTTCTATAAGCATCTGCAGCGTCTGCAGCTCAATCACTCATGCCAGTCTCCAGCTGATAGAATTTAGGGCAACACATCTTTTTTAACTTTTATTGGTGGCAACTGCATACAAAAAATAATCATTAAAAAAATATTCAATGGGTATATTTCTCCCCAGATGTTTAAATTATGTTTTCAATATAAAATATGGCAGATTGGATAACAACAATAACAACAATAACCATAATTATATTTTATTTAAGAAATATTTTATTGTGTTAATTTCCTTATTTTTAGAATGCCTATTTTCCCTTAAAGTTATGCTTCAAGTTTTGTAATAAAAATAAGGCTATTTAATTTTTGCAAAAGTCTATTATCAAAAGAAAATTACTTTTTCTTTTTCGTATAGATTGTGAGAATAAAGTGAAATTGAACAGATTTTTTAATCAAAGAGACATTTATAACCATTCGTTTCCAGTTCTCGACAGATATTGAACAACTTTTCATTTCAACTCCATCATGAGGAGAATAAGAAAAATGATCGCAAAATTTAAATATATAAAATTAATTTTTCCCTCTGTTCAAGGAATTTATACTTTTACAATTTTATTTTTTGTGTATGCCGTGATTTAAAACTTTAAAAAAATATCACGAATCATAATGAAATGGTGATGTCATGCAATTACGAAAACAGGATGACTCTGCTGCTGGTTTAAGTCTGACTAATATTTGTAGTAATTATATTCCGTCATTTGTACTTTTTATAGCACGAACATTTTAAACAAAGTTCTTTTTTGTTTTGTTTTTTTGCTTTAAACCATTAGCGAAAATATAGAAAGTTGGCAATGTGTATTTAAAATAAAAAGCAATTGTCAATTTTACTTTTAGATTTAGAACGCAAACCTTAAAAATTTTTAAAAAAACTATCACTAATTATAAGGGAAATAACTTGGTACAAATAGTTTTAATTTTATTGTGGTTCTGTCCCTTGCGTTCTCTATAATCTTTACACACACACACACACACACACACCTACACACACAGTGATTTTCTAAGCGTAACTTAGATATGGCACAAGACCGAAAGTATGGGGCATCAAGTGAGGATAGAACTCACTATTCAGTCGTAAATGATCTAACGAAATAGGCTTGCTAACCATCACACCACACTGAAGAGCCCAACATAGATACATACATACATGTGTGTGTGTGTGTGTGTGTGTGTGTGTGTGTGTGTGCATTAATGGATGAATTAGGGAAAGTAAAAAAATATCCACACTCATAACACAGATGTGTTATGCCAAAAGTGCAGATATTTTTGACTTACCCTTGTACATATGTCTATTGATGCATATATTTGCTTGTATGTCTATTGATACATATATTTGATTGTTGTAGATCTATCTATCTAATATATATATATATCTATATATAGATAGATAGATAGATAGATATCTGTATATTTACATATCTCTCTGTATATTCATCTATATGTTGTCCTTTATATCTGTATATCTATCTATCTATCTATCTATCTATGTATGTGTGTGTGTGTGTGTGTGTGTGTGTGTGTGTGTGTGTGTGTGTGTGTGTGTGTGTGTGTGTGTTTTGATATATCTATCAGTATGTCTATATATATGGACATCCCACCAAGAGACATTAAATTCAATCTCTTCACCATGAACTTTGGTATGAGCAACATTTATCAAACTTCTCTCTGTGATATGGTTTGTAATACTATGGAGTAAATTCTCCCTTTTATCACATCTACCATAAAACAATTGTAGCCTAAAAATACACATAAAAAATATAAATAAATTTTATCAAATTAACATACAACTTACCATGCTTTCCTGTTATTTGTGTACATTTTATTTCTTGTCAAGTATATGTTTATCTCCATGAACAAGAAGCTAATTTCTGATGTGACTTAACTCCCATAAGCTACTATCTGGTCATTTGCTGTGCATCATTGAACCCATTTTTCTCTTTCTTTATTGGTTACTAGTTCAAATTTGCTATTTCTATGTTGCACTTCATTACCTGTTTTAACATTCAGGTCTCCCATGATTGTAATTTTCTGCCATTTATATTGAGACTTGGTTTTTATCCATTGTAGAATAAAACTAAATTGCTTCCTCTATGCTTTCTGCTGTCAGCACATATGTAACTATAACAAATCTATTAAACAGTTTCCCTTTCAGCTTCACTGGAAGAATTCTATCCATTGACTGTATCCCAGAATGAATTTCTTCATATCTCTGTCTAGTATTAGTCCTAATCCACTCTCATTTTTTCTCTCCACCTGCATATATTACCCTGTATTAGTTGCTGAAGAAATTTCCATTATTTGCCCACCTAGTTCCACATTCTCCTAGAATTTACCTTATTCATTTCTTGTTTGATCCTTTCTAACTGGTCACATTAATTTAGTGTTCTTACATTGTCCATATAACTATTTTTTGTTTAGTGTAAACAGTTGCTGGATGACTAGTGATATCTGTCACTCACCTTACTGAGTAAGGAGACAGTCCCAAGGAGCTTGACTTTCTTCACACTGTTATCTCTGATATTACCATTGTCAGCTGTCATGAATGATCTTGGAAATTGATAGTGGAGTGGCTTCTCCAATGATTTTATTGAAACACCAAATCAAGTTAGCTGGATGTTAACTCAAGATTCTTTCTGCCCTTTGAGGGTTCTTATTTTTCATTCTACAAGGTTGGTAACCATCCTCCTTTATCCAAAGTGGGACAAAGAGCCAATTTAGTCACTGACCATCCCATAAAAGATTATATATATATATATATATATATATATATATATATATATATATATATATATATATATATATATATATATGTATGTGTGTGTGTGTGTATATATATAGTGGCTGTCAACTCACAAACCAACCATCACTGACATATACAGTCCAACAGTTAAATTCCCTCTCCATAACATCGCATTCATTTATTGTGTGAACAACAGTGGCTCATAAAGCTAACCATCGATCTGCATTTCTTGTTACATTTGCTTGTCTTAAAGCTTAAGCCATGCAAATGTAAGTTCATGCCACACATTAGAATGGGCAAAACCACAAATGGCTCAGGAACCAGACCTAATCCTCAGGACTGTAATTCCCCTCAGAAGTGATGGATAACTGTGGCAATTTTAGAGCTAATACATGTGACACAGGCCACAAGCGGTCAGTGGATTGTCATCGCCTGCATGCTGTCATGCACATGGGCACCAGCGTCGACCATTATGGGTCCTGGCACTATATATTAGACTGAGACAGAGGCGCATCATTCCAACCTCTCACTGTCGTCTTTTCCCTCCCTCTACGGGCTGGGCAAGTGTGCTGTGTTCTGCAGCGAGGCCAAAGGGCAGTGTGATATATATATATATATATATATATATATATATATATATATATATAGAGAGAGAGAGAGAGAGAGAGAGAGAGAGAGAATGTTGGAGAGAGAAGTGTTGTCCTAGTTGCCAGAAACATTTGGAAGTTGCTACTCTTCACTCCTACACACACTACCTATTTGATTCAGAATTGGTGCAAGTGACATTTTCATGAATTTCTGGTGTTAATTTGGCCTCTATCAAGCCCTGACATAAATCACACACACACACACACACACACACACATATATATATATATATATATATAATAGATCAGGTCATTTTGATAGGATACTACTGGTATCATGTAAGCCAGTACTATCTGTTGCATGGTCAAGTTATCAGTGACTAAACTGTCTCCCCTACCAGGTCTACCTGGTGAGGAGGGTGGCTAGAAACCCCGCTGGTCAAAAACAAGACTTCTCAAAGGGTGGATGAACCTCTTTGAGAGGTCGATAGCCATCTAGCTCTGCACAAGGCCATAGAAAAATCTTTTTAGTGTTGGTTTCATGATAAAAAGACTTCAGATGAGAAGGAAATATCATTAAAGCTTAACCTGCTCATTATATTGCATGTGTCCACTGAGAGGTTTGTACTGGCTGGTATTGACTGTGATCCAGAGAGATTAAACTCTGCAATAATAACACATGAGGGCTGTTGTTTGGAGTTTCCGTGGCAAGGCTTTTGTACCATTACTTTGTTATCAACAGATCCATAAAGTGTGGTAGTCCTACACAAGCTTTCACCACTTTAAACAAATCATTGTGTTGGTTTTGTGGCGACTACATATAATTAGTTACACACAATTCAACATAAACAATGGCTGGCTGAAGAGCAAACAAAACTCAATGTTTCTGATAGAATGATGACTCTCAAACTCGACCTTGATCACAAAACTAGTGCCTTGTTCATCAGTTATGTTCCAACCATGAACAGCACTGAGCACATAAAGGATTACTTCTACAATCAACTTTGGAATGTGATATCTACCTGTGACCATAGGGATAAATTAGTTCTCTTAGGGGATTTCAATGACAGTGTTGGTTCTGACCATCAAATATTAAAAGGTGTCATTGGTTGTCATGGTCTTGGGTGAATGAATTCTAATGATCATGCGATTATTCTCTCTGTGTAGAGAATTTGATCTCAGTTTCACAAACACTCTGTTTCAGCAGCTCAGCTGCATCCCAGATTGAAAGATCGGCATCTTATTGACTTTGTCATCACCAAGCAGAGAGATTTTCAAGACTTTCTCATCACACGCTCTTTTCATGCCACCTGTTACCTCACTGATGACACCCAGCTCTGCAACAAAGTCAAGTTTTGTCCTAAACATAAACATTTAAAAAATGTCATCTGTACCAAAACACTTTAATGTCTCTTTGCTGAAAGAGCATCAAGTGCAAGCCAATCTTTCTGATAAACTGGACACTACTCTCCGAGTAGTTGATATCACTACTGACATTGAATCATCATGGAAGGCATTGTGTGAAGCAACTCATGCTGCCTCTCTGGAAGTTCTCAGACTTCCACTGCACAAACATCAAGATTGGTTTGATGAAGATGATACAGAAGTTCAAAAACTGATTGATGAGATGCATAAGTATCATAAGAGCTGGATAAATGACATCCTGAAATTCATGAGTTATTTCTGGATCCCACTTTTCAGGAACTGCAAGTTTCTATCAAGCAGATATCATCAGGAAGAGCTCCTGGTGAGGATGCTATCCCTGCTGAAATCTACAAACATGGAGGCATACACTTTGTAAGCTATTGCATGATCTGTTCATTCAAATTTGGAGATCAGGCCATGTTCTTCAAGACTTCAAAAATGCCTCCATGCAACACCTCTACAAGAAAAAGGTCTTTAAACAGTATGCAATAAACATAGGGGGAATCTGGAAAAATTTTGGTGAGATTCATCCCCAACAGAATTATAAAACATGTTGATGCCAATGTGGATTTCGATCTGGTCATGGCACTATTAACATGATTTTTGCCCTATGTGAGGTTGCAGAGAAGGTTCGTGAGTGAAACAAGGAGCTATTTATGGTATTCATGGACCTTACTAAGGCCTTTGATACTGTAAACAGAGAAGCACTCTGAAAAATCCTGAAAAAGCTTGGTATACCTGAACATTTTGAATATCATTATTTCATTTCATATCGGTATGCAAGCTAGTGTTATATCTGATGGTCAGTGTTCTGATCCTTTTGATGTCACTAATGGAACTAAGCAAGGCTGTGTTATGGTGCCTGTTTTGTTTGCACTGTTCTTCTCAGTGATGCTGAGGTATGCTTTTTGTGATACAAAAACTAGTGTTAAATTTCATTTTCAAATTGATGGAGGATTGTTTAACCATCAGCAGTTTAAGTCCAAAACACATCTATGTACAAGTATTATACAGTATCTACTTTTTGCAGACAACACTGCTCTTGTAGCTAACTCTGTAGAGGCAGGTCAAGATTTATTCAACTGGTTTTCTGTGGCATGCAATGCATTTGAACTTACCATCAGCGTTAAGAAAACATGTTATTTATTAACCTTGCCCAAAACTGAAGCAAATTCAAGGTGTAAAACAGAGACTCCCTGTTCATAAGTTTCCTGAGGTCCCTTTGCAAGTTGATGGAAAGAATCTCAAGTATGTGGAATCTTTCAAATACCTCGAGAACATGCTAAATTTAAGTGCATCACTTGATGACGAGATTGTTAATTGCATTGCAAAAGCCAGTGCTTCCTTTGAGTCACTTCATTATAGGTTGTGGAACGAAAGGGGAATAAAGCTTTACACTAAAATCCAAGTGTACAGAGCTGTCGTTTTGTCAATGTTTTTGTATGGCTCTGATACTTGGACACCTTATAGATGGCACATTAATCAATTAGATGTCTTCCATAATGGTTGTCTCCATAATACAATCTGTGGCCTGACGTTTGATGGCCAAGTGTCGAGTGTTTGAGAAATACAAGATTGGTACCATCAAGACCTTCATAGTGCAATCACAACTGCATTGGGCTGGCCATGTGGTAATGATGAGCAATGATCATAAACCAAAAGTTCTTTTCCATGGCCAACTTCATAGTGGTCATAAAAATGTTGGTAGACCTTGACTCAGGTATAAAGTTAAACTGAAGAGCAACCTTTCTTGCGTCAACATTCCATTCAAGAACTTTGAAGAAGTAGCTATGAAGAGTTCAGAATATCATTTCAGTTGCCATGCAGGAATAAAGCATCAAGCAGTAAGCATCATTTGATTGTGTGAAACGCAAATGCAAAATAAAACAGCTAACAGTGTTCCTGCTGCACTTGCATGCAATACTTTCTCCTGTATTGTTTGTGGTCTTTTGTGCAATTCTTGAGCTGGCCTCAAAAGTCATGCCCATCATAGGTATGCAGATAATTAGTAGGTGGTTGTCAAAACTTCAAACTTGATGAGAGAGTCCATCATATATATATATATATATATATATATATATATATATATAAACATGAATTAAAAATAAAAAATTACTACATTTATATTCAATTTTTTCATTGAGGTTGGAGGTGGACTAATGAGAACTAAAGAAAAATGCTAATTGATAACAAACAAAATACATATCATCATCAATAACTTTCAAAATTAGATATTTTACAAAAATCATTTATCTGTAATTTTCAAATACATCCTTAAGCTTCATATGTTAAATATTCCAATTTTTTAGTCCAACAATTGTTTTTTGTTCAACTATATTACTTTAATTTGTACCTTTTATAAAACTATATCAACAGAAAAAATGTCAGCAATTGGTATTTTAATCATGTCAAAAGTTTTCATTATTTTCAGTAGAATTTATTTTGCTTCTTAGGTATGTAAAAGATTCGACAGATTTTATGGAGTCACCTAAGACAATTTGTATTGAACCTTGCTGGTTGAAGCTTATGAATTCAGTTTTAGAGGCATTGACATAAAATCCAACATCATTGGCAGCATTTCCTAGATGCTGATGGAGTAATGTGGCATTGGTAATGGTGTCTGCAGTGATAGGTCATCTGTATAGTCATGCCTGAATCTTTGTTTATTTCATTGAATAATCTAAAAGTTTTTTCCATTTGAACTCAATTCTTAAAAGATTTGTAGGTAATAAAGTAACTGAAAACCTGGATACTTTAATATTTTCTTTGCAAAAACTTGTGTAAATATATAAAAAAATATTATGCACATCATATGTACATTCATTGGTATGAACCATTAATGGATCTGTGATTAGTAGCAGGAAAAGCTGGAACCTTATATGTACATGCCTATTAATGCAAGATAATGTCATGTGGTTTACAAGTTTTGACAGGATCTCATAAATAACCACCTAATTTACCTTCTTTTTTTTTTTTCACTTTTTTCTTCTCTTTTTTCTTTTTTTTTGTCTATTTTTTTCAAACATTTAGATCAGTGCCTTGTAGTTAAGTATTTCTCCAATCAAAATCAAATTGAAAGTATCAAAGAATTTATTAGTTTTTTGATTGAAGACTTTAAATATTACATTGCAGTTGCAGGAATTTGAAAAGTGTTTACAGAAAGTAATTTAAGGTGAGAAGTATTTAAGGAATAAAAAAATAGAATCACAAACAAACAATAGAAAAGAAAATGACTAAAGTATGCTATAAAATAGAGAAACAGACTGTGTATTCAATATTGTAATAAACAGATTAGGATTGCAGGTTACATCAAAGTGTAGCAAGCACAGAATATTTTGAGGCAGTTTAGTCAAGGAACAGTCAATGTAGTAAACAGAATTGATTGATAATACTTCTGGTTTTTAGTAGCAATCTGTTTATACAGACAGAAACATAAAAATATTGTGAAGAAGACAAATGTAGAACACGATAGTGAAATAGTGACTGAAAAATAAAATGAACAGAAACACAAAGAGATTATTTTGAATTAGTCAAGAAAGTGAATGTAAAAAGCTATAGATAATCTGAGACGAAAGTTACGGATGTAAACAAATGAAAGCTGTAATCCATAGAGACTTTATGTAAGACAAAAAAAAAATGATTATTAATTACCCCTACATTACAACAAAGACAGAGGAAATTTTCAAGATCTACCTTTGTAATTTACAAACTGAACACAAAGTAATATGCAAATTTTAATAAAAATGAAAATGAATCATGCCATTTCTAATTGTCGATGAATAATCTTAATGGAAATACATCATTATCATTAATTTCCAACAATGGCATGAAAAACAACATTCCTTCTCTTATGTTTTGCAATTTTCTGTCTGTGGGGAAAATAAACAGGAAGGTATATGTGACTAAATATTGATTGTAACATGTATATTTCAAAAGTTTATCAGTGAACTTGATTCATTAGCATTAAATAACATGGAATTAATTTTTTCTTTTGAACAAAAATTCAGATCAGACAAAAGATGTAATGTTTTAGGAAAAAGTATGAAACTTTATATTTATCATATATAGCTAGAGAAATAAAAACGAGGTAAATGCAGTCATTTTGCATATCTCCAGAACTATTTGCAATGTAATTTGGTAAATACTCAGAAGACTGTACATACATAAAAAGACATTCTCCTCAGTGAGAATCAATGTTTGCAGTGATATACCATTGAATGAACTTCTATTGCAATTAGATCTCATTCTGATTCATTCTTCACACTGGCCAGATGTGACCACCATGAAGGCAGAAGATGAAATAACAAAAGTCATTTTCTGTGCATTGGGCTCCATGCACCAGATTCAGTCTACAAAGTGGCCAAACATGAATGTCCCCACCAGTAAAAGAGATGGCCCTTGGGAATACCAGACCTGCTTAAAAGCAGACTCTGAAGATGACCAGACACTGGTGCGGCTGTCACGCAGGGTGCTGCTGCTGCTGCTGCTGCCATAACCTCATAACCATGACAACAAAGTTGCAGACTGGCCACCACACAAAGTACTACTACTGTCACCATTGCCGCCTTCACCACCACCACTCAACATGACCGCACATCCCAACAACCATAACCACTTCATGGCTTCACCTACCCCCTTGGCCTCCCAACACCTGCCGTCACCTCAGCCCATGTACAAGGCATTCCCTTTGCAGTCAGCCACAGCCACCTCCACTCCACGGAACAGCTCTACCTCAACTTGTTTACAAGGCATTCCCTTCACAGTCGACACCAGTGGCCTCCATTCCACAGAGCTGGGCTACCAAGACCATACCAATCTGACATCACCCTGTTTCAATACAACAGGTCAACCAGCTGACAAGACAAATTACAACTGTGACCTCTATCAACCAAATGTGCACCAACCATATCCTGTGACATCAGCCATGCCAGCATAAGAAATAGTTCAACTCCCAACACTACACGTACACCCGATCACTATTCCTGTACTCTCTATCAACAATAAATGTTACTTCACTCTAATCCTCAGTGGATTATTTTGTAGTAACTAAAATGCTATTATCCTAGGTAGTTTATTTTGATTGATCAGTCTGAGATGACTAGATCAGTTCTGGACACACCTTTTATATAAAAATTCTACATATTACATGTCTTACTATCAAACCCAACATACATATTTCTATACAATATAGTCAACATTACAATTTTCTACTTACAAACTACAGCAATATAGAATAGTTAACAAAATATCATTTTGTAGGAAAATAAAGCTTAGAAAACCAAGACAAAACTATAATTATTTAGCCCAAATATTGACCAATGACTAACAAGTGATGCTGCATCAGAATCTCTCTTAAATGGTAAAATGACGAGGTTATGCATATGAACAAAATCAATATAAAGAACTTTAAAAAAATAAGATACACACAAAATTCATATTAAGATATAATGAAATTATATAGCTATCAAAATTATTATTATTATGGTTCTCATGGATTCTGTTTTTAATTGAATGGAGTTGTTGATAATGAAGATCTGACAGTGGAAAGTTTCACCAAGAGTGTCTGCTCTCTTTGGCTTCCTCGTGTTATTTTAACCTGCGGAAGCCAAAAAAGCAGACATTCTTAGTAAAATGCATTGTTTATAAATTTTCCACTTTGTTTCATCATTTTCATTTTTGCTTCAGATACTATTATACATTCCACAAACATAGGTGTTAATGTGTACATGTTTTATTTTAGTGAATTAAGGGCTCCTTAATTAATTATCTTATTTAGTACCACACATTTATTTATAAGTTACCTGACTTTAATCAACTGAGCATATTCCCTAGGAGCTGATGTGCAATGCATCTGTTTAGTAGTGGGAGTAGTGGGAGGAGCATCATAGCCAGATGTTGAGAATTATTTCAGGATGAGGCAGCTATGGCAACTCAGGAGTTATTTTTAGGTTCTTGGGAACACCTTCAGATAGAGATTGCCTGAGTAGACTGGGATACCTGACCTTGAAGGTATTTCTAATTGGGCCTCACTTGCAAGCTTATATGCACTGCTTTTATCAAAACCTGGCATATTTGGCTGTGATGTATGTGACTGGTATAACATTAACAGACTGTGTGATATAATAATGGATATATTAGGCTTTGTATCTTGGTTTCCCATTGCCAATTTGTTAACATGTTGCTTTGTCATTGAGTAATACAAATAATATGGACAACTTCATTGTATTGACAGGACATGAAAGAAATTGACACAGTGGTGCAAACAATAGGTTTTTAGTGAAGATCCATTGGAATAGTTTGGCATATAGAGAAATATGCAGTGGTGGAGATTAAGAGGAATATTGATACAAATCAGTTGGTATTGTTGTGTTATTATCTGATGAAAATAAAATCGATGGTGATGGGTATAAATACCTAGAAATAAATAACACAATGACAAAATCAAGAACGCTGAAATGAAAGAAAATGATGGAATATTACCACAGGTTTAAGAATATATTATGATCCAGTTTAAATGTTGGATACACTTCCATTTCCAAGTTTTCAATTGTCCATTAGGGAGTTTGAACAGTGTGGTAGCTAAGGAGTGTGGACAGGGGTGGTCCACCCCAAATGGCACTTTTGGTTCTTGAGTTTTCAGAAAAGAAAAAAACAATAGCATAATTTTAATAATTTTTTGCAAAAATGCAGGAAGAAGATTGAGTTCAAATGAAGCCAATTTGTCTTTGATATGGCTGGCTCAAAGCCAAGCCAGCCAGCAATAAAAAAAAAAAAAAAAATTGTCTCCAAAAGTATTGTTAGCTGGTGGGGAAAACCAAAGACATGAGCAAAAGGTGTGAAAAAATTTGAACATTTTTAAAGGCCTTGATGTGGGGTTGGATTAAGTTAATTTAGTGAATCCACAGTTTTTTCACACCTATATGAGAAGTTCAGACTTTGCCTGTTCTTTGATTTTGATTTTTCATGTCTGTGAACTGTTAGTGAAAAAAAATGAATTAAGTGAACCAAGTGTTTTTTTTTTATCTCATAGGACTAGCTTTAATAAGGATATATAATCATAAAATAGATAGATAAATAATTGAAATAATTCCAATGCTTTAAGGATATCACATGCATCCCAATTTTTTCTGAAAATATCAAATGGAAATTTAAAAGAAAATTGAAAATTAATATTTTTTTAAGTGCAGAAAAAATTATTTACAGTCCAAAAATGGTCATTTTTTAAAACTTACAAGCTTTCACTGTAGGAAAACAATGTAATGCTTATTTTTTTGTTTAGATAGTTGAAGTTTTATTAAGCAAAATAGACTAAGAATTATTTCAGTTTTTCAAAGTGAAATTAATTTTATCAGATTTATAATTCTTAGTCTACTACTTTGCTAATAATAACTTCAATTACGTAAAAGAAAATAATTTAAAATGACATTGCATTTTTTTACATTATTAAAAGAAAAATGAACTGTGTAGTTTCTGATATATATATTTATATTTACATACACTCTGTCTCTGATATTAAGCACTTTATCCCATAAATATAACACATTTTAAAACTATATTTCTGCATGCATATATATATATATATATATATATATATATATATATATATATATATATATATATAGATAAACTTTAAGGGGTTAATGTGCATTATAATAGTGTATTCCTTCTGGAGAGGGGTAGTAAACTTGAGGGTCACCCGGGTGGCAAAAATACTAGCTACACCACTGAGTATGAATCATTGATTGGGCCCAAGATGATTTGTGAAACATAGAAAAACAATGATGACAATATATAGGGAAATGGTACAGATTGAACAGGGTAGTTTGCTGCTATATTGAAAATAGTACTAAGGTAAAAATGGAAAAAGTAATTGTTATAAACTGTGACCCTGAAAAAGCACACTGAATTTATTATGGAAAGAAAAGCAAATTCTTGTGCTCAAGAAACTTTGTTCAGTTTTTGAAAGAAAGATGGTGGAGCAAACGGATGAGAGGGCAATGTGGATATGGATCAGAAAATATTATTTGAAAAAGGAAATTGAGAGATGGTTAATGTTCAGGACCAGGCATTGTGGACAAACTGGGTAAAGGTTAGTGTTGATAAAGTCAGCACTTCATCATTATGTACTTCATCGTTATGAGTTGGGAGACAGATATGACAGTCAATCATACTGCATTTAAGCTAGTCTGAATGTAGATCAACCTGTGAGTAGATTTAATCATTTGTAAGTGATTTTCAAAAGCTTGCTTTTCTTTTCTAATAGAATTCAAAAAATAATCTTTATAACATTTTTTTATTTAACAACAAAAGATGAGTTTTAATTATATTTTAAATGAAAACCATCAGAGTAGAAAAAATATGAAAAATTAAACGTCTATAGCAATTGATCAATAAATAATTTTTTGTGTTTCTCATTGTAAACAAGTTCAAGGTAAAGTGGATTTGTGGCATTGTGAAAAAGAAGAAAGAACATTTTCTGAATAAGGTTAAGCAGATTTATTCGCTTGATAAGAGAGAATTAGCAAGATCTTTTGAGAATGAGGTAATGGATAGTGAGTACATTATTACCCACATTAAACATGAGTGTCTTGTACTTGGTTTTAGTTGAACCAAAAGTGAACAAAAATCAATTCAGATAACTGCACTTCAATTATAAATATTAAAGTGGACAGAGAAGAATAAGAGTATGGTTAGGAAAAGAGGAGAAAATGGTTTGTAAATCAAAATGGAAGACATTGAACTTCATCATAGATTCAATATCTGATAAACAGTCATTAAAGTAGACATATTGCTATACACACACACACACACACGTGTGTGTGTGTGTGTGTGTGTGTGTGTGTATGTGAGTGTTTATCTCAATTTAATGAAAATATATTCAAATACATTAATAGAAAATAATTATTTATTCAATCAAAATATTCCCCATTAGTTTCTATTCCATCTTGGAAGCAGAATTACCATACTCAAGAAGGTTTCATTCAAAGTACTAATAAATTCATTGAATCTAATTAAAAAAGTTCTTAACTGTAAATCCTCAATGCTTAAAAATGTTAATTATTAGGAGAGAAATTAGATGAGTAGACAGGATACAATAAAGTTTCCCTCTTTCGTTGGTTCGACTGTAATGGAGTGCTAGAAAGTTCACTCTAACCAAGAAGTCATTTTAAAAAGATCCTGATATTTGGTCAGATTTTTGTAAGTGGGTCAAGCTGAGAACTTTTCAGCACCCCCTTGCACACTAATATTATTCTTGCAATATCAGAAAAGTAATTTTCAAGCAACAAAATCAGTTTCTTTCAAGTCACCAAACTGAGTATGAATTATTTGTGTATGGAGTTGATTTACATAAGCACCCATAGCTGCCCTATGCATCACTATACGGATTCATTGAAACAGATCATAAAAAAGGGCAAGATTAATTAATTAATTTATTAATTATATATATATATATATATATATATATATATATATATATATATATAAGTGGGAACATAAACTAAATAACAAGTTATTAGCAAATATATATATGTGTGTGATAATGTACATATACAAATGAACAAATAAATATTTAATTTAAGATGTAAACAAAATGGTGCTCAATGTAGTTAAACAGAGCTATAAAGTATATATTAATAAATACACTTATATCTGTAGTGCAACTCAAAATTCCATGGTTTTTATATATATATATATTTATTTTAATAAGAACAATATAGAAACATAGGCTAAGCAGCAAAGACAGAAGACTTGCCAAATTCAACTAGGAATCACTCCCAGTGGTCTGGTGTATCTAGTGTGGGCAATTGTTCCATGCAAAAATTGGTCTTGCCAGCCATGAAATGCATAAATACAAGAATTGACAAATAATGAGCTTAGCATTGAAATGAAATACTTGGAAACAAGGAACAACCAATAACCACATAATGAACCACATTAATTATGTCAATTTTAAAAGAATCTATGATGTATCAAATTAACCTTGTTCTTATTGTATTCTTCCAGGAATTATTCAAAGCCATGGTAAAAATGATAAAATTAGCACATGTAGAGGATGCTCACTTAGTTTATATCCTGCTAAAGAACAAACCTAATAACATGAGATGCCAAACATTTTCTATTTAATAGTTGAACATTCTGGCTTCCAAAATATAATTTAAACAAACTAGATTAAATTATTTAAATTAATGGTATCCTTTTTTTTTCCAAGCCATGCAGAAGAAAATATTATGGAATAAAACAATATTGACATTCATCTAATGAAACAAACATGAACATCCTCTAAGTGTGCTAATTCCATAATTTTTACCAGGGGAAGAAATCTGATTGTCATGACCTTTTCAATTCTCTTCCAAATCCAGTAATTTTACAGGTCTTCCTTAATTTTTGTATTGACACAAAATTTAAATTTCTTCACAGTTGATGATTCAAAAATGAATCATTTATCCTTTAGGCCTCCATATGCTTCAAATAGAAGAAAAAATTATTGAGGTATATTTTTGTCAGTTATTTTGAAATGTTTTAAGTTAGTTCCAGTGAAGACATTGGCATGTACTCTGACCTCAGCCAATGACTTGGGTATTCTTTTCCACCATAGCTATAAAAGCTTCATCATGAAATAACTTAGCAGACATCTTTCCTGGTTTTTTAAGGTCAAATCTGTACTTAGAAATTTTTAAAACCAAAATCTAACACTTGACAGACTGACCTCATAAAATATAGAAATTATGAACTTGAAAGATTTTATAGATTTGCATAAAAAATGTAAAAATTAATAAAATTAATTTTCAGTGACTGATCAATAATATGAATGTATTAATGATATCTCACAGTATTTGTTACATTTAGTGTCTGAAATATGTATACAAATGTAATAACAATTATGGAACAGATAGTACAATAAAAATTGTACTATCTCTGTCCCATAATATGTGCTACATATAGTGTCTGAAATGTGTATCGAAGTGTAACAACAATTATGGGACAAAGAAAGCATTTAAAAATAAATACATTAAAAAAATAGAAAAAAATTTCTTTAAAACTATAAAATTATCAAAAGCTTAAAATGATTTTGGATATTTTACATTGAACCACCATCTAGTATGTGTGTGCATGCATGTGTGAAAACCTAAAAACATCTTTCATTCGCAATTTTATCACTAATGGATTTTGTTTTTTTTGTTTTTGTGTAAATCATAGAGATTTTACAAGTATATAAACAATATCAAAACAGACTTTTGATAACAATAATAAACAATGTATAAGTGATATACATATATATATTGTTACAAATGTTTTTCTTTGTACTAAGTTATTTTTTGTAAATTCTACCAGTCAGCTTGTTAAATAATAGTTTAGCAGACTATTATTTTTAGAGAAAAGTATCTCAGCTCTAACTTCTGAATGTAAAACATAATAATGAAGTCGATTTTGATTGGCTGAGATAGCATAGGAAGAATAGATAGAGAAAGGTTTTTCAGTGAGTTGAGTCTTAACCATCAAGCAATGTAGACATGTTCTCTTTTCTGTCTGAAATGGCTCCCAGTGAGGAGGAACAACCCCCACCGCATAGTTAGTACATGTTGATATTAATAAAATAGTTAAGTTAAAATTCTCTGTGTTGAAGTCTTTCATTGCTGAACAGAAATGATTGGCAATCACCGGCCAAGAGAAAAGCCAACCTGTCAACATACAACATTATTATTGAATTGGTGCGATTGACCAGGACCTCCCAACATGAGGATGCTATGCAACAAGCTTTAGGATATAGTTGACTATGACCCTCCATGGATTATTTTTCTTTATAATCTATGAATTGCTATGATTTCTTGAGAAAGAGCAAAGTGATTTCCTATTTCCTTCGCCACGGTTTTGAACATAGTTTTCCTTCTCTGAGATAGGTTGTGACTTAAAGGCAAAGAGATTTGTCTACCTTAACATTTACTCTATAATTGGTGTTATACTCAGCTGCAATTAGATCTCCTTCTTATTCACTCAACATGTTGGCCAGATGTGAGTGCCAAGAAAACAAAACACAAAATAAAAAGTCGTTTTCTGTGCATGAACTCCTAGCATGACATCTGGTCCACAAAACAAATTCTAGCAATAAAAATAATACAATAGTCAATCATGAATGTTTCCTCTGGAAAAAAAGATGACCCTGAGGACTATCAAATTTGCTTAAAAGAAAGCCTCTCATAATGACCAACACAGTTGTAGGCTAGAAAGGATACCTATCAGCACAAAAGGGTGCTGTCAACATCACCACTCCTCAATGCCTTAACTATCTACTCTAGGATCCCTCATCATCACCACTGTGACCTTATCTCGTTGATACCACATTCATCCAGAATTCAACAAACATTCCACTTGACCAACTTTAACTATCTACTCCAGGCTTCTCTTGTTGTCACCACTATGACCGTGTTTGTTGATCTTCCATTCAACCAGAATCCAACAGAAACTTTCTGCTTCATCAATGTTCGCTGTCTACACCTAATCCATCGTCACTACGACCATAACCACAACAACCAACTTGCCTTACTACTAATCAACCCACCACTGTGATCTCAATTAACTAACCCAAGAAATCAGTCAACTCCTGATCCTACCAGCAACACCCTTACACCTAATTTTCTTTACCAACGAACAATTTTTGCCAAATTTCAAACAACTATGTACATATTCTGTATTTTGACGAATACATGTTGTTGAAATCTTAATCCTTGTTCATTCCTTTCCTTTGCAACCAAAAGCTTGTTATAACACTGTGGAAAAAAATTAATTCCTGCCTATCCTAAGGGCATCAATGCAAAAGTGAATGCAACATACTAGGCTGGAACTTGAACTTAGATTGCCAAGTCTACTTTCCATGTTGATAAACATTATACTACCCACATATCCCTAAATTTAAGTTAAGGTATTAAATAACAGCTAAGGGTTTTGTGCAGAAGTAGAAGGGAAGAAACAAAAGAAATTAACAAGCTTGTTGCATAGACAGATTGCATTGAATGACATTGATATGAGTTTTTGATTATGAAACTCTTTGTGCTTACATAATTACTGTGTAGGCAAACAAGGGGGTTTTGGGTTTTCCTTCTAGGACAGAAAAGTAGATGATATTAAAAATCAATTGTAAGAAGTCAATGTATGGTTGTCAGTGAAAAGAAAAGTCCAACATATGAATTACAAGTTGAAGATGCCAAAATCAAGCAAGTACAAAAGTTTAAATATCTAGAAGAGTTTTAACAGAGGACAGAAAATGCAATACTAAAATTCAAGAGCACATTGAGATAGCAAAAGCTAAGCAAAGTATTAACAGGAAAATCTTTTTAGAAATGAGTACTTAGCTCTTATGTAATATTGATTCCCCTATATAGTAGTCAATGCTAGACAATCCCCTCACAGATGAAGAAGAGACAAGGTAACAGAAATATGGTTCTACAGAAGGATGCTGAGAGTACATGACTAAAGTATTTGACAAAGTTTTAAATAAAATAGAAGCAAAAAGTACAAGTATAATTAACATCAGCGAAACAGTTCAAATATCTAAGGCACATAATGAGGAAAGAGGGCTTGGAAAAATAGATGCTCACCAGACATAAAGGCACAAGAGGTACAAGAAATCAGCACAGACTCCCTGCCTAATGAGCTTGTGCAAATGGTTGGCAGAACAAAGATTAGGAGAGATAGCAAAAAGACAAAATTTTCTAAGTGTTGCAAAGGACAGGAACTTGTGGAAAGCCATGATTACCCACGTCCTGAAGGAACATGGCACATAGAAGAAGATTGATTAGTGTTTACCAAATAAATAAATATGGGATAAAGAAGAATTTCTTTAATAAAATTTTGTTTTTGTTTAAAGTTAAACTCCAATGTTAGATCATTTGTGAAAACTACAGAGAACCTCAAGAAAATATCGCTAGAGAGACACAACAACACGAACTACGTTGTTTTTACTGGAAGATCCTGAGCAGCTAGATTAATGTCATCTGTCACAAGACAGTTGAACTTCCGAAATGAGTGGTGTTCAAAAATTGAATTTAGACACTGTTTCGTATCTCTAAAAGTTATTAACTTGGGCGTTTATAAGTAGAGGACACATAACTCACTAAAACTGCTACGAAGTTAGACTTGAATTAACATGAAGGCTTAATCAAGGATGTTCAGAATAATAAATTAAAAAAAAAGAAAAAACATGTGAAATAAATTCTACGAAATAAAATAAAAATGATATGGATTAACGAAATTGATTGTAGCCAAACGTATATCGCAAGTGTAGAAACGTTAGAAGAGGATAGAGAGAAATAGACACTCACGTACTACTTGAGTGGTGTCTAATCAAGTCGACAGAAGGAAAATTTACACTAAAAGACAAAATAATAGTGAATAGTCAAAGAGACACGCAAAGAGTGCATTTGCTTATTGAGGAAGTTAATAAATAACAAATAAAAAAATGCAGTGTATAACAATCGGTTTCTGAAGTAAACAATGGAAATCAATTGATAATAGATAATATATGAAGTAGACAGCAGCTTCGAACAAAGTCGATTTATAAAGTGTGTAATAGACAGTTGAGTAGAGCAAAGAGATGGTGAATTAAGGCAGACAGCGAGTTGTACGGTAGACAGTTTGTGAAGCAGAAAGATATTGATGGATACAATGCAGAAGACAGCGGTGAAAAAAAATCACTCAAGTACTTATTGTAGAATGCTATCAATAGAAACATTAGTAAAGCAGTGTATCAAAGCGAATAGAGAAACAGTATATAATCGACATTTTATAGAAGTCGACAGTCAAGAAGACGGAGAAAAGAAATACGAATAATAATGAGTATTACTATTATTAGTACACTAAAGAAAGACATTGTTACTAAGTTAATAATAGCCTATTATAAATATATAGAAAAACATTTTACTCTGAACTCATAAGTAAACAATATCATGTTTACAAATTAAGTAAGCGAATTGATATGCCTTTCTGATCGATTTCTCTTTTTAGTTCCTTGACTATCTCTCTAGCACCTGCCGTACAGACACCCACCTCTTTCAGTCTGATTATGAATACAAACATCTTTTCATTTGGATGTGAACATATCTTCCTTAAAGTACTGTAAAGAGCAACCAAAAATACATTTTTACAATTTACATAATTAGAGAATTAGGCTCGTAAATTGTTCCTTTTTGTTATTTTCCTCATGATATTTTCATTCATTCAACTTCTTTTCTTGTGTGTTTCTAGATTTTTCATCTTCGTTTCTCTTAGATTTACTAAACTAGCTTAGTCTGACACAAGGCTATAAGTGTGGAGGCCACTTAGTGCATTGTCTCTGATTATCCCTCCAACAACAGTACCACAACCTTTAAAAAAAACAATTGTTTGTAGAAGTTCGATTTTGCTTGTGACTAGAGAATAGAGATTCATGCAGTTTTCTGCAAATTCACAACACTGATGGCACAGACTTCTATTTTCTGTAAACTATGTCATATTTTATGCAAGTCAATGTTTCTCAATAAAATTAATATTAACCATCTATTGATGGCCAAATTTTCAGGATATGATAAATACACCACATGAATTTCACTTTACAATATGTTTTTATTAGAAATATTTGCAATAACTTATTTTGTGATGTGAGATTTTTATTATGCAACTTAAGGATTGTTTATCATATTGTAAATAAATATAGCATGAGAGGAAATGATATATAATTTTTTAATTACCAGAACATAGGAAAATTAATGACAAAGTTGAAAAAAATTATGTGACACATTTCATCCTTTAGGACTTCATCAGACTAAAGTGATGTTTCCATTGTTATAACTACAATTGTGCAAGAAGAGAAGGGAAATTGAAATTTTAAACTTAAAATTTTTTTTTTTTAAAGATGTGTTTAAATATATAATTTAGTCTATTTGAGTATATAGCCCTTTCCTACTGTGGATGATCTAGCAATTAAAGCACTTTCTATATACTTCTGCGTTAGCAAATTGCTTTCTCTTTTAATTAAAGTAGCATATATTTTAAAATCAAAATTATGGTCAGACTCATTATGGTGAGCAACTAATGGATTTATTCTGGGAAATAGTATACACTGTATAAAACTTTTACCTTTTGTGAATGTTTTTTATTATAGAATGATGAAAGTCCTGTATTAAAAAAAAAGTGCAGTATGTGGTGTCAGAAGCCTTTGTTGTCTGTCAATATCCTGGAGGCATAAAGAGACCGAGCTTCATATCCGTGCTGAGATAGCAGGAAGATGGGTCAGGATTGGACCATTTTGTGAGCAATCTGAAATTTCCATCCATGTAGTGTTTAGTACAGCTGCTGCTGCTGTATTTATGTGTTTGACTAGCATGTGAATGTTTGTGTTTGTTAACTCACTAAAGTAATTTTTAGTGATGAATGTAGAGCTGAGTGAACCTGAATGGGCCTTTTATAGAAAGAGTCAACCAACACAAAAGACAACAGGGAGAAAGAGGTTGAGTAATGTTTTGAATATTAAAATTATAAGTCCCTCCAAAGTTGATGATGATTATGTCAAAGCAAACACAGAATTAGTTTAAGTTCATGGACAAGATGTCTTTGAGTGATAAAGGTCACAACAAAAAAGAAACTTTAAGCTGAGTATATTCATGCAAGACAATATTTTTCCCATTATGCAAAGCTGACTATTACCAACTTTGTCAAAAAGAAGGTTTTAAAGATATCACATTAACTCTAATCCCCTTCAGATATCAATGCAATAGCAAAATTGTGGTAAATTAAAAGAAATGTATACAAGAATAAAAACAGTATTCAGGCAAAGATGTCTGGGAGGAATTAAAATAACTTTTCTATTTCATAAAAGGACTTTTACAAATATGTAAGCTTATAATTCAAAATGTAAAAATTGTATTGAAAATCAAACAATATTCTTAAACAAAATAGTCAAAACAACATAAAAGTTACCAAAAAATCAGTGGTTAAAAGACTGATAAAGGTGATAGAATGGGAAAGAGTTCATATAAAAATGTAAAAATAATTTAATTTGGTATATTGAATATTATTAATAAAATGTTTCTTTTAGTTTTTTATAGCATTTTGTGTTGCTTTTTGCTCACCATAAAACAAGCTATTTAACAAATTTTTTTTTGTTTTATTCTGTGTTAATGATTTTAGAATTTTTTTTTATCAAGGTATATTCTGTTACAAAAAAGTATAAAACTGAAGTCACTCTTTTGTTGATATACAAAGAAATATGTCAGTAACACTAGAAATGTTCTATTTTAAACTGTAGGTCAATCAACCCAGAGTTTATAATAGATTATCTGGCAGCTAAAATAAATGGCAATATAGTTACTAATTCTTATATGAACTACTTTATCATGACACCTTGTTCATTTCTTTATATACTATGAGTACACCATCCTGTGCAGCTGCAGAAAGAAATATAAAGGGGAGACAGGCCGCCTCCTTAAGGTAAGTCTTCGAGAACACCAGAAAGCTATAACATAAAGGGAAGTGGAAAAATCAGGTGTGGCTGACCACATATGGAGAGAAAAAGGGAATCAACACCTTCTGTGGGACCAGGTTGAAATCATAGACAAAGAACATCATTGGAAAATTCATAATCTTAAGGAATCAGCACATATGCTTGGCAACAAAAATCTCCCGAGCTGACCAAGCATAGAAATGAATACAATATGGGAACCAGTAATAAGGACTTCTCATTTTCTTTCACTCCAATATTCCTTTGCATCTTAGTGGCATTTGCACCTTTCTTGGAGTGAAATGGTTAAAAACGCGTCTGTTTTCTTTATTCATAAACACTAATTTGGTCAATTAGCATGTCTCTCAAACAAATGGTAAAAATTCTTGTTGCAAATGGAAGTCTTAAAGTTGTATTAAATTCAAGACTGTTTTTTTTTTTGTATTTAGTATTTAGTTGCAACAATATTAAAAAAAAAAACTAAAAACATGATGGAAAGTAATCAAGTTTTTCAAATAAACATTAAACGTAGAGCTAACCAATAACAATAAAGAACAAACAATTAGCAAATTGCCATCAAGAAAATTTATTTTATGCCTACTTGATCAAAA
Organism: Acanthosepion pharaonis; assembly: GCA_903632075.3. Classification (NCBI taxonomy): domain Eukaryota; kingdom Metazoa; phylum Mollusca; class Cephalopoda; order Sepiida; family Sepiidae; genus Acanthosepion; species Acanthosepion pharaonis. Next base: position 333,605 of record CAHIKZ030004732.1, on the reverse strand, counting down.
GACAGCAGAGATACAAAAGTGTGATCTTGTTAACACTTGGGAAAACTTGATTATTTCCAGTTAGCTTTTTACTCTATGCAATTTTTTTCCTGTATATAAGCTTATGCTTAATGGATCAATATGACACAGCTTGAAAGATCATAATTCCATTTTAGCTAGTTGCCAAATTGAATTAAACTTCTTTCTGTTTTTTTTTGTTTTTTTTTTTTTTGACATAATTCGTTTGCATTAACCACTAAAAGTGGAGTCTGCTGTACTAAATTTGTTCAGATAAAATCTGTTCATCAGTTAAACGGCAGTTATTTGATTTACAATGACTTGATGTTTAAACAGAAAATTGCACTTTTTTTCCCTTTCTTTGTATTTCTTTGTTTCAAGCAAAGAAGGTGTGCAGAAAAGTTTATTGAAGAACAATTAATCAGAAATTCTTATCCTTAAATTTGCCTTTCAAATTTTATAAATTAGTAAAATATTCAGAAGCAAAAGACATTTCTGCATGAATTTACTGAAACTGATCTTTTTCTCTCAGGTTTCTTTCTTTTTATGTCTTTATATTCAATAGTTAAAGGAACATTACTTTCACTGCCATTTATATTTGGCTGTAGGTTATATAGTCAAAAGTTGAGTGAAGTTAAAATTATTGTGAGTGATGAGGAATGAAAAACAGCTGTTACAGGTCAAATAACCAGAATTTTTATTACAATATCAGTACATTCATGGGAGGAATAAGTGTTGTCTGGTCTAGACCAAGGACAATTCATTACAATCTTACCCTCACATATGATCCTAACAAAATCATATTAACTTTTTTTATTTTCATTATTTCAGTTAGTTCCTCCAATACAAGGCTGAGGTGTCTCTCTTTACCTCTCTCTCTATCCCTATCTCATATATATATATATATATATATATATATAGAGAGAGAGAGAGAGAGAGAGAGAAAGAGAGAGAAAGATGTATGTATATATGAATAAAAAGACAAGAGGGAAAACTATTCTTAGCCAACATGTTTCTTCCTCTCAAGGCAAATGTAACATGTTTCTTCCTCTGAGGGACTTTATCAAGGCAAATGTAAAGATTTGTTTTGTTGCACATGTTTATATACAAGAGCAAGCATTGATTTATCAAGTCTTTTAAATCTGAGAACATTCATAAATATTCATCAGGTGGATGAAATATCAGTGGATGAAATATATGTGGAGGGCACAAAGTGCCATAATTTGTGACCTCCACTGCCTGCATTCCTTCCATATTTATTGAACAGGGGTAAAGAATTATCCCTTGTTCCCTGTTTTTAGTGATCTGACTCATCAGTGGCTGGAAGTTTTCGTTATTAGGGTACTGGGTTGGCTGTTTGCTGCTTGCTACATCTGATGTGTAGTAAGGTTTCCGGACTCTTTGGGAGCATTCAGAGAGGCTTCTCTGATCAAGTGGCATTATATCAGGGTATTTGTAGTGCCATGTTATGTATGGATAGGTATCCTTGCATGTATTTCTGGTGGTCAACACTGAAACCACATGCTTTAGTTTGTATTGCCATTGATGACAGATAATAGTAATTTTTTTTCTTTTTTTTCTCCTCAAAACAAATCTCTTTATGACATACAATGAAAAGAAATATAGAAAACTAGTAAACAAAAAATTACCTACCCACCCATCAGCCTTCTTTTTCTAATATTTGTGTTATCCATTCCAACTTCTGCAGTGTACAATTTTTCTCTTGGTACCATCTCCAGATATCTTTGCACTTTGTGAAACTGTTGTGGCCTTGTTAGGGCCAGAAATAAAGACACAAGAGAGGAATTGAGTTAAACAAATATATTAACAGAAACAGTAATACAAACATATACAAACGAGAGTGTTACAGCAAAAATGTTTGGTCCAACTGTCAGAGCTGAGTGTTGAAAACTTCCCTCACCAAAAAGCAGTACCTGCTCCTATTTATAACTGGGAGAGTCCATGTGTGTGGGTAAATTACCATAACAGAAACCAATTTAAATTCTTCCATTGATACCAATGAATTCTCTTCCTATTTACCAAAAAGATTTCAGTATTCATATGCATGGCCTTGGTGATTACATATGGGATAATCTTCTATTGGCAAGGGAATTGTTACTCCATCCCCCCAAACAACACTTTCATGTGCTTTCGACTTTTCTTATGACACTATATTAGCTCTCTTTTTCCTTTATTGCTCTCCCTCTTCCCAGGGCTGCAAATTTCTGACAATATAGAAATGGAGTTCTTTCTTCATTCATCTGCTAACATTTTTATGTTTGGTGATTTTAATGTGCATCATGACAAGTGGTTTAAGCATTCTAATGTTACTGATGTTTCTGATCTTTTGATTTTCAGTTTTTTCCATTGTGAATTTTCCTACTTGTTTCTCTAATAAATCTGATCAACATTTTTCTTTACTTGTTCTGTTCCTTACCTCCTCTCCTCATTTTTGTTGAGCTTTGCAACACTGTCCTCTTGGCAACTCGGATCATTCTGTAGTATCTATTAATATTTCATTCCAATCAACTATTAGACAGGAACCTCCAATTCATAAGACCTCTTTCCATTATCAGCATCCTTTGATCGATATTTTTAAACTTCCTATTGAGAATTCTGCTGGTGAGGTTTTTTCTTGGGTCAAAGCCAGCATAGATGCTTTTGTTTCTTCTTGGAAAATACAGGGTGAAACCACATTCTTCTCTATGGTTCATATAATCAATGTAAATGAGTCCTCAAAGGAGAAAAATCTTTGTTTGCTCAGAGAATGAGGCACCATATTGTATCTAATAATTTTGATTCCTGTGACTACTGGAATCTCTGTAATAGTATTAAGTAAGAGTAAGTTTTCTATTCTTCCTCTGTTCAAACAATTTGAGATGTTAACATCTGCTGATGAAACAAAATATTTCACATGTAAATTCTCTTTAAATTCTACTCTTGACTTATCTGGAAAATTCTTGTCTCTATTGCGTGATATGCATATAAACCCTTCCATGGTTTCTGCTATCCTCGCTAATCTGGATCTCTGCAAAACATTTGAATCTGGTGGTATCCCTGTAGTCCTTAAGAAATGTTCTCTCTAAACTGTATAATAAATGCCTTGCTGCCTATTGCTTTTCTGCTTGTTGAAAATCCTCATCTGTTGTTCCAATCTTTAAGAACTCAGGTGAACCATCCAACTATTGGCCTATTAATTTTATACCTCTTTTTGGTAAACAACTAGAGGCCCTAATCAATGCAGAATTAGTTAAGCATCTCACATTGCTGGGCCATTTTTCAGACAAGCAATACAGCTTTTGTTTCTCTAGGTCAACTGCTGATGTATTAATGATTATTACAGAAAGAAGAATTAAGAATAGTGAAGCTCAGGCTGTTGCTTGGGACATCCCTAAAGTGTTCGACAGAGTCTGGCAAGGTGAAAAATTATGGTGTCTCCAGATTAATTTTTGAACTGATTCAATCTTATCAAAACATGAAATTAAATTTATCCTGAACAGCCACTCTTCTAGGTCCATTTGAACTAATGCAGGTATTCCCTGGGCACTAACCTTAGGCCTACTTTGTTCTTAATTTTCACCAATGACCTTCCTGATGGCATCAGTTCTCTACTTGGTATCTATGCTGATGACACAAACATTTACTCCTGTCTCGATAGTAATTCTGATCAGTCCAATAAGGTCAAATTGACAGCTGATATCAAAAATGACCTACAGTCTGTTGTTAACTGAATTGAATTTGAATGCCTCCAAAACTAAACTGCTTTCTATTAATCATCTGAGAAACCCTTTTCTGTCTTCCATCAGCATGGCTTATGCTAACCTCCAAGAGAGTAACTCATTGTTCCTTCTGAAGTTAACATTCTCAGTTGACATGAAGTGAAAAGACTATATTGAATCCATTGCTAGGTCAGCTGTTATAAAATTGGTTCACTGTGTCTTGCTAGAACATTTTTCTCTCCAGAATTCATCTTACATATCTATGTCTATCATTCATCCATGTTTAGAATATTGCTGCCACATACAGTATCCTTGATAAAATCCAAAGAATTAGCAATATTCTTGGTCCTGATCTGGTGGCTCAGCTTTAGTTACTTTCTCATCACCATAAAGTTGCTTTTCTGTGCCATTTCTATTAATATTTTCATGGTAATTGTTTAGATGAGCTGAGCTCTTTACTATAGTACCTAGACTTTATGAAATTAAGTGCAGTACTAGATTAGCAACAAAGTCTCTAGTTGAATTGGCTAGGTGTAACAGTTAGATCAAATTTGGTTGGAAGGCATGGAGCCAGAAGATAGGAAATTCCACAATCAAGAAACTTTGAGATTGTGAAACCTTCTCAAACTTCCATGCCTTCCAACCAAATTTGATCTCCAAAAATTTAAATGCAATGTCACTCAACTATCTTCCTGATTACTCTTCTATTGTTCTCACTCCTTAGTAATACTTATGTTTTCTAATTCTGTGGTTTTACTGCTTTTCCTTTGCTTGGGGTGAATTCGATTAAATATATATATATATATATATATATATATATATATAGGTCTGCTCTACAGTTGTATTGAGCTCTTTTGTTAGTTAGTTGTTTACTCGTGTCGGGGTTTTTTCTTTGGGCTTCAAACCTGTATCTGTGCAATTTTTTTTGACAGACTTTCATGTTTCTAGCTCTTTCTTTTTTTAAAACCTTTTTTCCTTCGAGATTGATTTGATTATTGATAAATCAAAAATTCAAAGGCTTTTCAAAATGAGTATAGTTACCTATATTTATATATATATATATATATATATATATATATAAATATATATATATATAAAATTGTATTTTTCTGTCTGTAACATTTGCTGTAGTTGAGTTATCTCCATTTCAGTGGTAACATTAGGTGACAGTGTTTATAACAATGCCAGACTGTTCCAAGATTTTTAAGAAGCTGGGAAATAAAGAAGATCAACTACATGAAAGAGCAAAATACAATAAATGACAATTGGAAAAAATATACACATAAAAACCTAATATCATTTTTAATGGTATGGGTGTCTCTAAAAATAATAGTTTTATGTTGGCCTATGATATCAGTGAGCACATAATATTTTCTGCCTGGGTGCAAGTAGTAGCTTAGTAGTAGTCTAGTAAAATGTCATCTGACATGAAAGTACATACAAAGGAGATGTGAATCATTGAATTTGTCCATGTGTAAATAAAAAAATTGCACCTACTGACATTTATCAACACTTAATGAACATTTACAGAAATAAAATAGTGGATATTAACAGTCAGGCAGTAAATATGATTCAGCAGTGTGTGTGTGACAGGCCATATTCTGGGTAACCGTGACACCCAAAATATTGGCTCTTATCCATTGCTAACAAAAATGTATAGCTAATGGAAGTGAAACATTGTTTTGTAGCTGAAAATTTTCTTTTTCCAGTCATGTTATTATGTTCACTATATCTATTGGAGTTTCTGTGGAGATAAGAAGTATTAGTTTCAGAGTATCCCCCTCATAACACACACACACGCAACTAAATGTAAATAAGTCTGATACATAGTCATAAAGAAGAATAGATATGGGAATATATATATATATATATATATATATATATATATATATATATATACTATGGGAGAATATATATAAATTTCTATATATTATAATGTTGGAGAAATGAAAAAATCCTGTCACATGTTTCACTGTAGCAATATGAGTGAACTGAAGTCTTCTTAAATTGAAAACAATGGGGCCTTTGCAAAAATGTATATTTTCAATCAATGGTTATCAGTGAGTAAAGTTAACTTCAAATTACAGAGCAAGAGGTTCAGATAGAAAGTCACGCAAGGAAGATAAATTACTGTTTTAGATGAAGATGACAAGACAAAGAAAATTGTTATCTATAAAACTGACCATCCCGCAAAAAGACATGCAGAAGGGCCTGTAGAATGAACAGGACAGACAGCTGCTGGACTGTGCACCTCCTCCCTCACCTACAATGCCTCTCTACTTCACTCACTTATGGCAGTAGTTTACAACCCAAGAATAAAATTTGGTTTACTGTTAAAAATTGTTTTGTTTTTTCACTTGTGGGTAATGATCTGGCTGAAGTGAAATTTTTAAGCTACAAGTGTTTGACTGCAAGAAAGTACACCCTGTCAATAAACCTGGTGTCTGGTCTGAGCTGCATTGCAATATTCATCAACAGAAAGGACACCATCAAACTGATTTTGTTATTGATGGCATTATATATATGTAACAGAAGGAGAAGAATATAAAAGTTATAATAATTGTGATTTACTAAGCATAGCTTAAATGTGGCACAAGGGTAAATGTATGGAGCACCCAGTGAGAATCTAACTCACTATTCAGTCATAATTGATCTAGCAAGGTGAGATTTCTAACCATTACATCACATCAAAGTGCTCCAAAAAGTACTAATTATGCACAAGGAGAAATATTGAAGATGGATGTTAAATTTTAAAATTTTTGGTATCTGATGTGTCTACACACAGAGCTCAGCCCGTCTTATTCAATATCCCATTGATTTTGTTTTTATTATTGTTGTCTTTTAATATGAAGTACTTTTAGAGGATGAAAGATGTTACATTGGATTTTGTGTTAATTATATCATTCAATTACCTATATATATATATATATATATATATATATATATATATATATATATATATGCTGTTCGATAAAAGTTACTCACCTGATTTTTTAATAAATGTTCTCTTCTCCAATGAAACGAAAGTTGAGCTAAATTCAAAGGATAAGCGATCTAAAATCCAAAAAGAATATATATATATATATATATATATATATATATATATATATATATATATATATATATATATGTGTGTGTGTGTGTGTGTGTGTGTGTGTGTATATATATATATATATATATATATATATATATATATATACAATTCCAATAAGTTTGTCTTTGTAATTCATCACTGATGAAAATCTCAGAGGAGATCAAAAATACTTCAGTAGGAAAAAACTTCCTTGATGAATTTCATTTTAACATCAAGTAAATAATTAGGGAACTAGAAAGGATTATTATAAAATTAAAAAATAAATAAACATAATATGTCTATATTATTCAATGAAACATGTTTGAAAAAAATTATGAATTCATCTTTTCTCCTCCCAGCTTTGAGTAAATAGCAAGACAGACTAGGTTCAATAACCTTGACTGGGCTCTGTCAGGCTATCATGAATAAGACTCACCACTGCTAATGGGTTATATATATATATATATATATATATATATATATATATATATATATATATATATATATATATATATATATATATATGTGTGTGTGTGTGTGTGTGTGAGAGAAAAACAATGGGGAGATTACAGATTTTACTGATGAGATTGATTAAAGATACATGTCTAAATAAAATTTATTTTACAAAGAGAACATGAACATAAAATATTTCTCATTTATGTTTTTAAATGTCATCTTTAGAAACCTGAAAAAAAGCAGTACTATTTTTCATTTTCAAGAATTTCACCAAAGGCAAGATTCAAGATTCCTCTTTACTTGTCCTACTCTTTTACTCATTGGTGCTAATTACTATTTGTTTCAAAATTATTCCAATGTTCAGTATTTTTCCTTGGTTTTATTTATTATTGCTAAATTCCCCTGACAAAGTTTTTTTCCCATTTTTTGAAACATTAATATATTAATTACTAATTTGAGAAATTGTATGCATTTTCTACAGAAAAAGTTTTCATGAAAATACCAAAAACATTGCACAATCCATCAACAGATCTATGTGAAATAAGACATGATGTGAAAGTATAGTGAATCTTAATTGATAGATAGATATAAAATGGTACATTTTGATAAATTATGGCATCTTTTATATATTTAAGTATTCTTCTTTGTGCTTATCTCATGTCATATATTAATTAATATTATTTAAATATATTCAGTTAAATATAAATTATTTCCTTAGTTGTAACAAGCTATTTTGAAATTTTAAATGTGATTATATTCTAGTGTGATATAATTCATACTTGAAATAAACAAATTATTTTTATTAAAAATAGTTTCTATCCATTTTTTAAAGCATTCCTTACTTTCACTACTGACTCCTTAAAATATCAAATATGGTCTTCCATATTTCACAGCAAGCATACATGTAACCAACAGCAGAAAGATAAAATGAAAACTATGCTAATCATTGAAGTGAAATTCAGAGTAAAATGGTGATGTCACTAGTTCAACTTGGACGATCATGGGAAGGCACATGGGAAGAGACAGAGTGGGGAAATGAAACTGGAAGTCAACATTCCTGAACTGACTTCTTGACTTGGATCTTTCTGGAAAAGTCAAAGAGCACTATGGGAAATTGTAAAAGAATGTCTTGAATTCTTCAGAGATATTTCTGTTACTCATGTTAATCAGAATTGCAGGATGATAAATTGAAATGAGGAGTTGCTAAAATATTCTCAGACAGCATTCCCAAAATCTGACCAAATATCATAATTTATATTAATCTTTTCTTTGTTGGGCTGATAACATTCTTGCACCAGAGTGTTTTTAAATAGAATCCAATGATCAATGATCCAATGATTCTGGATTTTATTTTGTTGTTATGATGGGAGTAGAAGTTTATTGAGTCATTTTTATTGGTTGATTTTCAGTGAACACTAAGTTCTAGGCTATTGTCAACTCAGTGTAACATGATGTCAAAGAAAAGTAAAGTATTGTTTTTTTTTCTATTTCATATGTGAATTCTATTGTGTGTTCAGTTTTGTTTAATTTATCTACAAGATCTGGTAAGTTAGTATCAGGCAACCTTGTTGAAAAACTAGAGAAAATAAATATGACTGATAAACTCATGGCCAGTTTAGATATAAAACCACTTTACACTAATATCCTGGTTGAAAAATGCTTGAATCTCTTAAAAAAGCATCTAATAAAAACAAAGATAAACCTCTCCCTACCAATAGGTAAAATAATAAAAATCTACAGTCTCATCACCAATTAATGTTATTTCACTTTCAATAACAATTTTTACTAACAAAAATTTGGATTACTGATGGGATCCCCTCTCATTGAAGTGATGGCATGTATTTTCTTTGAATTTCTCGAGTTTACTCCTTCCAAAATATTTTATCAAATTACTTCTGATATATTGAAGATACTCTGTTAATATATCCCCATGATACTAACTTGTATGTGTATACAAGATTAGAATAATAATATATATATATATATATATATATATATATATATATAAAGAATAATTATAAATAATATAAAGAATTTAACCATCCCCCAAGAATTTTAAATAACTTGCATGAATCAGTGCAACATAGGCCCTCTACTAACTCTAGTTATAAAGATATTTTTAACAAATATAAGACTAAATATGTAGATACAGTAATAAAAAGCAAACATAAAGTTAATCTAGAATATCTTAATAATAATAAGTCTGACAACAAAATACATAAACACAGAAAATGCAACATAATTTAGTTTAATCCACCATATAAAAGTAATGTCAAAATCAGTATAGGTAGAATTTTCTTTAATTTAATCCATAAACATATTCCATTGCTCAACAAGATTTTCAACAAGAATAACATTAAAATTAACTACAGCTGTACTAAAAATCTTGAGCAGTATATAGCACAGTATAATAATTTAATGTTAAACAAATATTTAAAAAAACTTCAATAGTAATAATAGTACTGACAAAAATTGTAATTGTTGAAAATAGTATCTGCCCACTAAATTCTAAATGCATAAATAAAGGTGTTATTTACAAAGCTAGCATTAAGCATAATGACAAGACTAAATTTTATTTTGGTTCCATTCCTAACCACCGGAAAACCTGGTATTACCAACATAAAATGACATTAACCAATAAGCAATATTCAAATACCAAGGCATTCTCTAAATTGGGGGGGGGGGGAATTAAGGCAGATAACTACACACCTGTAGTAAATTGAAATCTCATCATTATAACCAAACCTTTTAACCCCAACAAAGAAAAATGTAATCTGTGCTTATTAGAAAAACAAACTATTCTCAAACTTTGCTGAACAAGCATAGTGAGCTTATGATCACATGCAGTCATAGAAGGAACTCCCTTTTCAAAATTTCAATGCTGACTAGAGCAATTAACCTAACATCTGCTGTAATATCCCCACTGACCTACCTCTAATATTTTTTTCATATCCAGTTACCACCCTTGCAACATCCTCGAGTTTAGCAGTTATTATAACCTGCATTCCTTTTTTATTTTTAATTTGTTTTATTATTTTTTATTTTTGTTTATATTTTTTACATTTTTTACCCTATATTCTTTTTTGCCTACCCATGCTTTTTATTTGGTAACTACTTACTTTTTTAGTTCATATTACAATAATCATATCTGTTGACTCAATACACCTTTACAGATCAATATCCCTATTAAACTGACTATTAATAACTTATTTATTTTTCAATATCTACCTACCAACACTCTATATTTTTAATTTATAGACCAATGCTATATTATATTTATAATAATCTTGAACTTTCTATCCACATATAATGTAGCATTGCTCTCATGAGACCCAGAAATTTACAAAAAACAAGCATATTGATCAGTTCATAACTTTTTGTACCTGATGAATGGAAAAACCATGAAATTCTGAGTTGTACTGTAAATATAGGTATATGTATATTTATTAATATATACTTTATAGCTTTGTTTAACTACATTGAGTGCTATTTTGTCTACAATAGTTATTTTCTCACTTGTACGTAATTGCTCACATATATGGTTGATCGTATCTCTTTTAGATCATTTCTACATCTCTCCCTCTATATATATATATATATGTACACAATCCCGGAAAATCCTTGTTGAAAACACAACTATATTAAACATGAAAACAATAAAGAAAAACTAAAAATTCTTGAAGCTATATACATAAAACAGTTGAAGCCTAACTGGAACAAAATAAACTACGAAATCACTAGAAATATTCTTAAATGCCTATAATTGATAACAGAAGCCATCGGTTTATACCAATGGCTTCCCATACTTAATACTTCTCGTTTTTACTCTTGCATAGTTATGTGTTACACGAGTTAGCTGTTGCTTTGAAATTTTTCATGCAACAAAAACAGACTATCATTATTGTTTTGTCCATGTATTGGTTGATATATTGAAAAGTAATTGTCATCTTTGATAATGGCTTATGTAAGCCGAAAGCTTAGATTGGATTTAAACATGTATCAATATGGTGATTTCCTTTCGTCTTTCAATGATAATATTATTAAGCTTATCAGACAATATGAAAGGAACTTACTTAAAATAAATAGACAAAACTTTATATTATTTAATGAAACATGCATCAATATATATATATATATACTAAAACATTTTTAAAAACCAATGACATTTTTGCTTTTGTATATAAATATGTCACAAAATAAAATATTTGCATTTGTTCCTCAGATGACAAAACATGTTGCCTAAGTTTTCCTTTTGTCTTAGAGCAATAATTTTATGTGTGTGAACTTAGACAATATATATAATTTAATAGCCTGACATAACTCAATTTTTATCTGAAATATTTTCTGTATACTGTTCCATCTATGGGGTTAATTTTCACTGCTTAAGTGCATTGACAAAGAAAGGGATTGTTAAAAAATATTTATGTAATATAAATAGTTTTTCTTAATTAGGACTTACTGATATACATACACACACACACACACATACATATATATATATATATATATATATATATATATATATATATATATATATATATTTATGAAGAGAGAGAATATATTTGTCAGTGTGAATGCACACATGCAGTGATGTAAGTACATACCAAAATATTAACAACCACACTTTCTTGATATTTTGTAAATATCAAGTATTAACTTATATGCACTGGAATTATTTTCATTACTATAGATACACACAAAACCAAAAACAAACAACACAGAAGTAATTAATCTTAACACACTGCTCAAGTGCAAAAAACTCTGGCTTAGTGAATATGCCACTTGCCTGGTTATGTTTGGGTTGGATGTTCAAATCAGGGCAAGATTCACTTTTTATTTTATATATGTGTTTGCTTTATTACAGCAAAAAGTTACAGACAAAAATATATAATTACACATGACGTATTAAATAAATAGAAGTATCATAGAATTACGCAATAAAATACAAGAGTTAAGTGGCTATTTTGCAGAGAGTGTTTTCCTTTAACAACGTACATGAAATCTAGCAAGTAGTTTTGTTACTTGTTTCTTTTTCTACAAAAACTTAGAAAAAACTGAGCAAAACTTATTAACAAAAAAACAACAAAATTATTATCAATAATCTTCATATATAAATTGTAGAACTTGTAGCGTCCATCCAGAAGTCTTATACTGCTCAACTTGTTCAGATACATCTGATAAGGCAAAAACTTTTCTATTTATCTGTGTCAGATATAAAATACAAAAACCTATGTTACATTATTAAAAAACCATATATATTATTCACCCCCATTTTTTTAAGCCATGTACATTACTTACCCACAAATTTTTTAAGACATGTATATTATTCACTCACCCCTTTTTTGACTATAAAGCTATCAATAAGAGATTTAGGAATGCAGTTTTACACTGCAAAACCTACCTCAGTGCCATCTGCAGCAGTGGTCACCTTCCAGTGATATGTAAACTTAGAGTGAAACTATGGAAATTGAAGAGGGTAAAGGTAGCACCCAAATTGCAATACATCAGGCTCCTGAATGACTCAAATGTGAAGGTAAAACATATGGACAGTGTTAAAAGTAGACACAATAAACAAAATGAGAATGGAAACTCAAAGTGGAACACATTAAGAGAAGCTTTAGCGACATCAGCAATTGAGATTATCTCAAAGAAAAATAGACTGAATGATAGATTAAATTCTCAACATGATGAAAAGGAGACAAAACACAATGCCAAGGCACAGCACAGAATACAGGATTCTGCACAAAGAAATTAGAAACAAATGCAGATGGGCTCAGCAAAAAATGTGTAAAAATAGAAAGAATGAGTATCACAGATAAAGCAAATATGCGTAAAAAATAAGAGAACTAACAGAACAAAAGACATTCTCATGAACAGGATGCATAAAATCCTAGAACGGAACAACAATATTCAAGAAATAAAAAATATTTCAGAGGTGAAACAAATACATCAGAGAACTCTTCTACGTTGAAAGAGAACAATTGACAATACACAGAAATATCGAAGGACCAGTAATATTAAAATCTGAAGTGAAATCAACACTAGCCAAATTGAACAGAAACAAAGCAACAGTACCAGGCAGAATTGTAATAGAGATGCTGGCAGCCTTAGATGATTTTGGCATTGGCAAGATTAAACATAATAAATGAAATATATAACAGTAGTGATATACCAGAACACCTAAGTATATCCATTTTCCTAGTATTACCAAAGAATACATGTGGAAATGAATGTGAACTCCACTGAACAATCAGGCTAATGAGCCAAATAAAAAAAAAACTTATCATCCAAACTATGATAAATAGAGTGCACAGTAGAATTAGACTAGAAATAGGACAAGAACAGTATGGGTTTGTTAAAGATACTGGAACAAGAAATACAATATTTATGCTCAAAATAATATCAGAAAGAGAAATACAATTTAAATATCTGGGAAGTTTTTTTTTAACAGAGGACAGAAAGGGTGACACTGAAATTTGAATATGCTTTGGGATAGTAAAAGATGCCCTCTAAAAGCTAAGCAAAGTCTTAAGAAACAGGAAAACGTTGTTAGAAACAAAGAAAAGAGTACTGAACTGTCATGTAATATCAATCCACTTATATGGCAGTAAATACTGGACAATCTTGTCACAGATGATATAGAGACTTAAAGCAATAGAAATGTACTTCTACAGAAGGATGTTGAGAATACCATGAACAAACATGTGAGCAACAACACAGTTTTAGAGAAAATGGAAACAAAAAGTTTGCTTACATTAACATCAGGAAGAGAAAGTTGAAATTTCTAGGACACACAGTGAAGAAAGAGAGCTTGGAAAATTTGATACTCACAGGACAGATTGAATGCAAGAGAAACAGGAAAATAATACATAAACTAGCTAGCAAGCTTGGCATATCAAGGTTTAGGCAAGATAACAAAAAGACAAAATTTATTGTGCTACAAATAATAGGAAATTGTGGAGAGCCATGATCAACAATGTCCTGCAGGGACACAGCACATAGAGGAAGAATAGATACTCTCCTTTTAAACCATGTATATCACTCACTCACCTTTTAAACCATATATATTACTTGCTCACTCTCCTTTTAAATCATGTACATTGCTTGCTCACTTTCCTTTTAAACCATTTATATTATTCACTCACCCACTTTTTAAACTATGTATATTATTCATCCTTGCTATCACCACACACACACACACACACACACACACACACACACACATCTTTTAACTGGTGGCATCTGTGTCTCTTCTCTCAGTGACAAGCATCAGAGAGTTATCTCCAGATCCATAGCAATGTGAAAGAATTCTTTCTTTCAAAATGTTCAGGTTCACAAAGGTTCCATCTTGATTTGTTATTCATTCTTTAGTAGTTAACTTCTCCATAGACAAAATCTACTTGTCATATAGAAACGTTTTCTCAAATGTAGCCATTTTAAAATTATTTCCTTTAGGAAACAGAAATGATATTCAATTACTAAAAAACGTTTTTATTAACACTAAAACTTTCTCAGCAAATTGATCTTACTAACTTTCAAAATTTATAGCAATGCTCTTCTCTTGAAGTCTCTACTTCATTTATCTACTTACCTTGTTCCATATATTTTGTCCTGATAGAAAAATATTAATATATATTTGATTATATGCATTTCCTTCCCCATCATATCAGTTTTATGACATTTATTTCCCTAACCCTAACCCTCATCACAGCTGTGGAAAATATTTTGTTATTTTTTCACCAAATCAGAGAGATAACATTATTTTTAATATTATTTTTATTTTGATTTAGTGAACTTGGAAAACTTTGGCACAAGGCCACTCTTATAAAACAATCAATGCGGAATAAACTCACTCACAATAGCTTTATAGCAGATGTTCTTTTCCCTTTGGTTTACTGCACATGTGTCAGGGTAAAAAGTAATCCAACAACATATCTTCTGTCATCAGTTTTATGCCAATCTTCAATAAATATTCAAAAGAACAGTAAAAGAATTTCTGCATTTTCTGCCATGAATGTTAAATGTTTTGGCATTTGAGTTTTACAAGATTAAGATAATTAATGTTACAGTTGATTTGCAATATAATTGAAAGTAAAAGAAACTGATTAAAATAATTAAATTTTTCAATGAGGTTAAATATTGTGAATATTAATGTAATAATAATAATTCATAATAGAAATATTAACATCATGAAAAACAAGTCCACACATTAAGACAAACACATGTGAATAATTTTAAAATATGTCTGACAACAAAGATGGAGAAATGAAAAGCATAATAAAAGAAAATAAATTTGTCTCAAATGAAATAAAAGGGCAGAATTATAACAAACGTTTTTTTCATACTGAATTTAAAAATTTCTTTTTATTTTGTCCATAAATGCTATCAAAATTGATAACAAGAGAAAACAAGAAGTATTAATTAACACCTAATTGAAACAAAATATTACTTAGTATGTAATTCTAGCAATTATTTAGTCATTAATTGTACTAAATATCAACTTAATAACAATTTGACAAAATATAACCTATAACCTAACCAGTGGCGTAGCTAAGGGGGGGGGTGAGGTGTGATACAATGTCACCCCCAACAAAATTTTTAAACCAACTAAAGTGCCAAAAATAGTCTGAAAACTGGTGGAGACACAGGGTTTCGCAGGCGGGCATATGACTCCCCAGAAATAATTTATAACCCCCCAGTTTTGTCCCCCCGTCAGAAATTTTCTAATAAATTGTCGGGAAATTTGTGAGTAGGAAAAATAGCAATCTTTTCAGCTTTTGATTTGAACTGATTATTTTGTGGTATTGGATTTTGTCTTGGATCATACATGTAAACAGTAACATACCGGTCAGTAGAGTAAAGTAGAGGTAGAGCATGTATGAAAATTTAGCTACAGCTAACCATTCAGCATAGGGTGAATCGGGGTCATTGGGGTGACATTTGAGCGGACCGCCCCGGGTGACGTTTACTCTAGCTACGCCACTGAACCTAACTATATATTATATTGTACATTTGTACAATATAATATTTCGTGATTCACTGAAATCAAACAGGTGCAACAAGTTAGATATCTGGAAAGTGTATTAATAGAGAACAGGAAGGATAACATAGAAATCCAAAAGTACATTGGGATAGTGAAAGATGTCTTCTAAAAAAATTAAGTATTAAGAAACAGAAAAATATCATTAGAAACAAAGAAAAGAGTGAAGAATTGTTATATAATACCAGTCCCCCCTATATGGCAGTGAATGCTGGACAATTTCCTCATAGATGGAGAATAGAATTGGAGCAACAGATATGTGATTCTACAGAAGGATACTGAGAATACTATGTACTGATCATGTGAGCAGTGACCAAGTTCTAGAGACAATGGCAACAAAAAGGACACTTATACTTAACATCAGGAAGAGACAATTGAGATTTCTGGGACACATAATGAGGAAAGAGAGCCTGGAAAATGTGATACTCACAGGACAGATTGAAGGTAAAAGAGGCAAGAAAGCAATACACAACCTCCCTGGCAAGCTTAAGTGAATGGATATCAGAGAATGGTATGGGAGAGATGGCAAAAAGACAAAGGTTATTAAGAGTTACAAAGGACAGGAAATTGTGGAGAGCTATGATTTCCAACATTCTGAAGGGATGTGACACATAGAAGAAGGATAGAAATTTTACCTAAAGTCTAGTTGCGAAAATATTACTTCATAACTTTAGTACAAAATATTACTTCAGGTTTAGCTGAAAAAATACTATTATAGTACCTTCTTGTACAAAATATTAATTATTGCATAGTTGTAAAAATATTACATAGTGATAAATTGTACAAGCTCTTAAGTTGGGCCTACTTATACAAATACTATTTAGGTTTTAGATTTACTAAATATTATCTAGAGCTTAGTTTTAAAATTATTTAGCAACTAAGTGCACTAATGCCTTGTACACATTATTGCTTCATACCAAGTTGTGAAAAATAATACATAATGCCTATTTTAACAAAATATTGCCTATTTGCATAAAATAATAGTACTTGTAAAATATTATCTAAAGCCTAATTGTACAAAAGTTGCTAGCTTGTACAAAATATTAAGTATATATATATATATATATATATATATATATATGGTCAAACTAGCTCAAACATTCATGAGACTCTCACCTGACCTTCATGTCTGGAAGGTCATTAGGGTGGCATTCTGTGTCATAACATAGCTGGTCAATGTTGTTACTGTGTGAGCAACCTGTCTTGCTCTATGCCTAGGTATCCAGAGCAGTAGCATCTGAATGTAGGTTCCAGCAAACTTAGACTCAAGGGTTTTAGTTAATGTCCAAACAGTGGTACCATACTACAGTTGCTCAAAAGAATCCCTGTTTGAGGTTGTCTGGTAGACCAGATTTCCAGATTACATCCATTTTATTCAAGGTAACCCAGGTTTTAGCTATGTGGATTTTCACAACATTTTCAGTGGAATTCATTTCACTTCCTAGACATGTAAAAGATTCAAGAGATTTTATTGATTCACCTGAGACACTTTGTATTGAGCCTTGGCTGGTTGAACTTCTCTCAACAAACATCTTCTAGGTTTTACTTTATCAGTAAGACTCTCAAATTGATATCCTCCAAAAAAGTTGATAGATATTGACTATGCAGATAACCTAGCTATCAGTACAGACATCATTATCAATGTCACAGTTCTCCTACATCATCTAGAAAATTCTTCCAACAATGTCAATGCCTCTAAAACTGAAGTCACAGGCTAAAAAGAAGCAACAATGTCAATGCCTCTAAAACTGAAGCAAGGCTGAAAAAAAAAATAGTGACTAGTCAAAGTAAATATTCCACTGAGATACGTTTTTGAAGTTGAATCCCAATTTCTGTTTGAATGATGAACATTAATCCTGTTGGATTATTGTTAATACCATTTGTACAACATTAATCAAATGGTAAATTTGTGTGGAACAATTTCTAAGTTACACACCTTTTCAAATGACTAAGATCCTATCATTTTGCTTATAAATCCCTTTAATCTAAATACAGAGAAATTTTTCCACTCACATAGATATATTAATTTTTTTTTTTTTGTAATCATTTCACCCCAAGCAAGGCAGGAATGCCACTAGTACACAGGGGGTTACAGAGAGCGAAGGTGAGAGAAAATATTGGGTATAGTGGGGACTGAGGATAGGATAAAAGCTGAACAGTGTTCAAGACAACAGAAGATGGTGATTGACATTGCATTTAAATTTTTGAAGATTGTAGTTATCAGGGAAGCAGGTAAATGGAAGGGAGTTCCGCAGGCAAGAAGTGTGAGAAAAGTGTTGGAGTAGAAGAGGCAGTTACATTTGACTAATTCAACAGTAAAAGGGTGGGACCTAGTTGTGTGTGTATATGTGTGTGTGTAACTGTTAGAAAATTCTAGATTCTAAGATTGATTTCAATTTAGGATTAGTACATAGCAGAAACAAATTTTCTCATGTAATACATACATAGGCACATACATGTGTGTGAGCGTCAATTAATTTAGATGTATAACTGAATGTGTATTTAGACATATATAATTTTATATATACATATGTTTAAAAATATAGAAACACCAATATATATATATATATATATATATATATACATACATTTATACATGTGTATATAAATATATATATACACACATGTATAAAGGTATGTGTATATATATATATATATATATATATATATATATATATATATATATATATACTTCTGTTTATATATGAGATATAGGAATAACAAGTAAGTATATGAAAGACCACTATCCTATTTTTTTTCACTTACCAATATAAGTAATATATATATATATACTGATATTATTAAGTAATATGTGTGTATGTGTGACAAGATAGAAAGACAATAAGAAATACAAAGAGTAAGTGAAAAAAAATAGGATAGTAGGATATATATATATATTTGGTTTTTCAAGGATAGCAATAGGCAAGTGTTGTGTATGTATGAAAACAGGAAATTTGTCAGGTTCTTGTGAAACTTCCAAGAAACAGAAAAAAAATATAAAAAAAGAAAGAAGCCTCGAAACAAAAGGAAAAAAAATGAAAAAAACACAAATTCTCATTATCAAGGAAGGTTGAATTAGTTTTTTACTAATTAAAAATTAAGAACTAGTAAAAGACAAACAAAAACAATCTCTCACTGTAAATATCCTCTTTCTCTCTCTTTCTCTTTCTCCATCTTTCTCTCCCTCACTATATATCCCTCATTTTTCTTTCATTTCTCTCTCATTGATTTTATCACTTTTCCTTCCATTTTCTCTTTTCATTTTTTCCACACTTTTGCTTTCCTTCTTTTTATTTTTTCATCTTTCTTTTTCTTTACTTTTCTCTCCATCCTTATTTCATTACTTCATTTATTTTTAACATTTTTTCCTATTTCTTTACTTTTTCTTTCATCTTTATTTAAGATTTTTTTCATCCCTCGTTTACTGTTTCTTGCCTTTTCCTTCCAGCTTTATTTCTTTCTTTTATTACTGTCTTTCATTTCATTCAGCTTTTCATTCATTTTTCCTTTCCTTTGTGACTATCCCTCAATTTCTTCTTCTTTTAGCTGCTTTTTCATAGATTTCCCTTCATGTTTATCATTTTTTTCCCTTCATGTTTTTCATTCTTTTCCCTTCATGTTTTTCATAGATTTCCCTTCATGTTTTTCATTCTTTTCCCTTCATGTTTTTCACAGATTTCCCTTCATGTTTTTCATTCATTTCCCTTCATGTTTTTCATTGATTTCCCTTCATGTTTTTCATTCTTTTCCCTTCATGTTTTTCATTCTTTTTCATGTTTTTTCTTTTCTTCATGTTTTTCATTGATTTCCTTCATGTTTTTCATTCTTTTCCTTTATGTTTTTTCATTTTTTCCTTTATTCATGTTTTTCATTTTTTCCTTCATGTTTTTCATTCTTTTCCCTTTTTTTCATTCTTTTTTTCCTTCATGTTTTTCATGTTTTTTTCATTTTTTCATTCATTTCCCTTCATGTTTTTCATTGATTTCCCTTCATGTTTTTCATTCTTTTCCCTTCATGTTTTTCATTCTTTTCCCTTCATGTTTTTCATTTTCCTTTCTTTTTTCCTTATCCCTTCATGTTTTTTTCATTGATTTCCTTCATGTTTTTCATTCTTTTTTCCCTTTCATGTTTTTCATTCTTTTTCCTTCATGTTTTTCATTGATTTCCCTTCATGTTTTTTCATTCATTCATGTTTTTTCATTTTTTTGTTTTTCTTTTCATGTTTTTCATTCTTTTCCCTTCATGTTTTCATTCTTTTCCTTTGTTTTTTCCTTTTCCTTTCTTCATGTTTTTCATAATTCATTTTTTCATTCTTTTCCCTTTATCATTTTTCATTTTTTCCCTTCATGTTTTTCATTCTTTTCCTTTCATGTTTTTTCCCTTCTTTTTCCTTTCATGTTTTTTTCTTTTCCCTTTCATTTTTTCTTTTTTCCTTCATGTTTTTCATTCTTTTCCCTTCATAGATTTCCTTCATTCTTTTCCTTTCTTTTCCTTCATGTTTTCATTCATTTCCCTTCATGTTTTTTCATTTTTCCTTCATGTTTTCATGTTTTTCATGTTTTGATTTCCCTTCATGTTTTTCATTGATTTCCTTCATGTTTTTCTTCATTTTTTCATTTTCTTTTTCATGTTTTCATTCTTTTCCCTTTATGTTTTTCATTCTTTTCCTTTCATGTTTTTCATTGATTTCCCTTCATGTTTTTCATTCTTTTCCCTTCATGTTTTTCATAGATTTCCCTTCATGTTTTTCATTTTTTCATAGATTTCCTTTCATGTTTTCATTCTTTTCCTTTCATGTTTTTTCATTGTTTTTCATTTTTTCTTTTTTCCTTCATGTTTTTCATTCTTTTCCCTTCATGTTTTTCATAGATTTCCCTTCATGTTTTTCATTGATTTCCCTTCATGTTTTTCATTGATTTCCCTTCATGTTTTTCATTCTTTTCCCTTCATGTTTTTCATTTTTTCCCTTTGTTTTTTTTCCTTGTTTTCCCCTTTTTTTCATTCTTTTCATGTTTTTCATTGATTTCCCTTCATGTTTTTCATTCTTTTCCCTTCATGTTTTTCATTCTTTTCCCTTCATGTTTTTCATTGATTTCCCTTCATGTTTTTCATTGATTTCCCTTCATGTTTTTCATTCTTTTCCCTTCATGTTTTTCATTGATTTCCTTCATTTTTCATGTTTTCCCTTCATTTTTCATTTTTTCTTCATGTTTTTTTATATTCATTTTTACTTTTTTCATGTTTTTCATTGATTTCCTTCATGCTTTTCATTCTTTTTCCTTCTTTTTTCATAAATTTCCTTTTTGATTTCCCTTCATTTTTCATTCTTTTCCTTTATGTTTTTCATTCTTTTTTCTTTATATTTTTTCATGTTTTTCATGTTTTCAGATTTTTCATTCCCTTCATGTTTTTCATTCTTTTCCTTCATGTTTTTCCCTTCATGTTTTTCATTGATTTCCCTTCATGTCTTTCATTGATTTCCCTTCATGTTTTTCATTCATTCTTTTTTTCCCTTTTTTCATTGTTTTTCTCACTTCATTCTTTTCCTTCATTTTTCATTGATTTCTTCACATCCCTCTGTTTTTCATTTTTTATTGCATTTTTCATTTATATTTTTTTCATCCAATTTCATATTTTCCTTTTTTCCTTTCTTTTCTCCTTTTCCTTCTTCTCTACATCCCTTTTTTTTATGCTTTATCCCTTTCTCTTTTCTTTTTTTTTTTTTTTTTCTTTATCCCTCTCTTTTTCTTTTTTTTTTTTTTTTTTTCTCTTTTTTCTTTCTTTCACCACTTCTTTCTCTCTCTGACTGTTTTAGACCCACCATCTTAACATCCTACCTTCCATTATTTCTCTTTCTTTAATATGCCTCTATATCTCTGCAACTATCAATTTTATGCTGAGTACTTTTATTGATTCAAAACCAAAAATGTCAGGTCACTTAAGCAAAATGTTTTCTAGCTTATTTGTAGATTTTTTTATTTTATCTTTCAAGTGTCAGGTGTCATAAATAAGCAATATCTTCAAGCTGCATCTGTAAGGCCACTTCAGAGGTGAGAGAAGCACAAAGAATCAGATCAGGTACTGGATTAAATTTAAAAGAGAAAAAGAAGATAATTGTAGATGTTAGGGAGTTTTCTATTTTCTCTTCAGTGGAATTACAAAATAAAAGCAAAAACATATAAACAAATTGCCATATGGTTACTGCAGTAAGCAGGCAAAAAGAGATGAAGTAGGAAGAAGGTGTTGCTCAAGGAATTTTTTATGTGAAACTTCAGTGGAATCATCAGCTGCTTCAATGATTGATTTGATGTGTTGTGCTTCTACAATAAGAGAAGCGGGAACCATTTGTCTGAGGTTACTATTTAGTTCAGAATTCCCAAAATTCAATCTTTTTTCTTTGCTTTTTTAAAAAAATTATATAAATCTCTCTCTCTCTCTCTCTCTCTCTCTCTCTCTCTCTCTCTCTCTCTCTGTGTGTCTTGTCACTCTTTTACATTGACATATAATGGAACCATTAATCTGAGAATGAAAAGAACTCACAATACACATTTTTTGATAAAACAAGAAAATGTACTTAATTTTGCTGATATTTCAATGTTTTCTTTCCATCATAATCAGACCATTTTTCAAAGATGACCAACAAGTACATATTTCAGATTTTATCATATTCTTTGTGCAATTTTAAAATATATAAGATTTGGGGGCTTGTAGTGATAATTAGAATTTGTATTAAGATTTAATAGCCATTTAAAGATCAATTGCATCAGTATCAAGAATTATTGAAAAACTTAGTAAACTGAATTAAAATGTCATGTAGAAGTCTGCCTTTCTTAGAAAAGCAGACTTAAAATGTAGTTTTAGTTTTATCATATACTAATGACATAATAAAGATGTTGATGTTTCACACTATTTCAAAAGAAAAGTTAGAAAGGACCCTCACTCTTCAATACTGAAAAGAGTGATGGTGGACTCAAAAAATCTGTTTCCTTGAAAAACTGTTTTAAGAAAAAGATTTTATGTTTCAATCAAAAATAGCACTGACTGCTTGGTCAATAAATGCTGAGACACCTGTGTATAATGATAAATTACATTTGGCAACAAGGTCTCTGATCTGGAGATTGGATGCTCTTAATTTCTGTTATTCCCAGGCCCACTCTGAACTGGAGTAGTAGCACCTGTATATACAGTCAACGATGAAATTATTCACACACCCATCAATTTTGAATATTTTTACCCATTCCACAGAATCTAATGCCCATATGATGATAAGTTTTTATATGTTAATAAGCACAAAAAAGGAATATAAAACTCAATTTTCACACCAATAGGTTAAATACAACAAATTTGACAGGCAAATTATGCAAAGTAAAAGACAAAATTATTCATACAGTCAAAATTATAATTTTAAATTGATTGATTTGTGTAAGTATAAGTAATTTACATAATTATTTTATTGGTGAAGCTTTCTAGACTATTTATTCAGTAGAATATTTGTGATAATTCCAGCAAAAACATCACATGGCACATAGAATGTCACCATTTTTATTCTCACATTAACAACATGATGGAGCTTAGCGCTAACTTGAGACAGAGAATTATTAACTTCCACAAGTTGGGAAATAGTTACAGCATTATTTCAAATGAGTTAGCTATCCTTAGGTCTATGGTACAGTCCATTATAAAGAAGTTTAAGCAGTTTGACATGACAGAGGAAGAAAAATCAAATTGTCATTGAGAACTGCACAAAATCTATGACATGAGGTTAATATAACCCAACAGTTGTTTTGAAAGACATTGCCAAAAGTTTGGACATGATGGGTACTTGCATAACACAATGTTGTTTAAATAGAAATGAGTTGTATAGAAACCAACCACAATGAACCCCTTTTCACAAACCATGTCACATTGTTGCTCTGTTTAATTTTGACAAAACCTTCTTGGACAAAGAAAATTGCTTTTGGGAACAAGTACTATGGAGTGATGGAACAAAAACTGAGCTTTTTGGACATAATGATGTACAGAAGATTTGGTACAAGAAAGGTGAGGTTTCCTCCCAAAGAACACAGTGGCAACATTAAAATATGGAGGTGGCTCAATGTTGTTTTGGGGTTGTTTTAGCTCAAGGGGGAACTGGACAATTGCAATAAGAGGAATAATGAAATCTGCAGACTATGTCAAAATTCTGGCTGAAAATCTACACCTATCAGTACAAAATCTTAATCTAGGTTGGCAATTTACTTTCCAGCAAGTTAATGATCCCAAACATATGTCTAAATCAGTGACTGCATGACTTCAGGAAAAGATCATTACAGTTCTGCCATAGTCTTCAATGAGTCCTGACTTTAATCCTATTGAAAATCTATGGCAAGAATTGAAAGTTTGAATAAATCGTCAGTCACCAAAAAACCTTCAGGAATTAGAATGTGTAACCATTGAAGAATGAAAGAAAATCCAAAAAAAGACTTGTTCAAACCTCATCAAAAATTTTAGAAAAAGACTGCAGCAAGTTATAAAGATGAAAGGCCATGATACTTACTATTAATATTGTGAAAATTGTTCAATTTTTTCTATTTTTCATACTGTACAAGTAATTTTCTTTTTTCCTATTTTGCATAATTTGCCTGTCAAATTTGTTGTACTTAACCTATTGTTCTGAAACTTGCATGTTATATTCCTTTTTTGTGCTTGTTAACATAAAAATCCTGGCATCATATGGGCATAAGATTCTGAGAAATGGATAAAAATATTCAAAATTGATGGGTGTAAATAATTTTGTCATTGACTGTGTAACTAAACTTTCATCTTTACATATATAATGGTATAAAAAACAAGTGCTTGCTGGATTGTTATCATATATTCACAAAAACAACATATATAAAGTATTGTTAAAATGCTATGAAAATATTGAAATATGAGGCTGCAAATGACAAACTAGTTTACAGAGAGAGATGGTATTCATTTTTGCTGGTTTTTATTCATTTTGCAAATAATCTTATTTGATCTTGTTTTATGAATGTGACATAAGTGTTTATGGTTGTATAAAGTTCATAAAAGCAGGTTGAACTGTTGAAAAAATGGACGCCTTTTTAAAATTAAACAGAGAGCCAAAACTTAATTCATATGCAAACAAGATGTGACATACAAAGTTATATATATGTGTGTGTGTGTGTGTGTGTGTGTGTGTGTGTGTGTGTGTGTATACATGTGAAGAGGAAGAGAGTTTTAGAATTGAAAGCAAGTGAAAGAAAAAAGAACTAGAAAGGAACACTATTGTCCTCACAATGAGTTTACAGTGCTAGTAAAAAAGCAATAGAGATGGATTGAGAAAAAAGAAAAAAAAATTTAATATTAAGAAATATCAAGATGGGAAGAAAACTATATGGATTCATAAATAGACCACATGCAGTAGAAGATAACCTCAAGTCATATGGACAAAATTGTGTGGAAAATTATCCTATCCTCAAGACAAAATAAAACAAAATTGATGGCAATGATAAGAAAAGAAGATGAAAAATAAGAGCTAAAAAAGTAATGAATGAAGGAAAATGGTCACACTGTAACCAAAATGGCTACCATCTTTAGATTATCTCCCTTTAGGAGGTTTCATGTCATCTGTGAAGCTAACAATAGAAGATAAAGTTATAAAGCAAGAAAGAAATAGTGAATAAGAAAGAGAAAGAAAATGAGTAAAGAAATACTGAAAGCATGTAGAAAGGCACTTCAAAGTCTGCGTGAATGGAATGTGATGAAAATAAGGTAAAAAAAAGTGCACTCAGGTGGAAAAATAAATCTGGGGAAAAACTTGTCAGTTAGTTTGTGTGTGAGTCATAAGAGAATGTCTACACGGATGCATCATGTCAACAAACTACCAGAAAATTAAATGACAGAAAAAAAACTTGATAAAATTTTTTAAAAATATCTAAAGAGAACTACAAAAATAAAAGTTGTTTTTCAAGGGAATTTGTACAATGTCTACATATTATTTTTTTTTTTTGTGCACATCTCTCTCTATATCTGTATGTGCAAATATATTGGCAGACTGAAATAGAAAGCAGATACCTTATAGCTTTAAATAGTTTTTGGCTTGATCTACTTCCAAGATCTGACCAAACAGCACAATTTGGGGGCAATCCTTCTCAGTAAGCACCTTTTACCCATTATATATATATATATATATATATATATATATATATATATATATATATATATATATATATGTGTGTGCATGTAAAATACACATGCACTATGGTGTGCCAATAGCTATGACCTGGTACTATTACTGTATTTGACAGCATAAAAGACACACATGTGCATTTCAATGGAATATATTCAGAAAAAAAGGTTTCTCATATATTTAAGCATATAATGTTTAAAGCAATCAGCACATAAGGATTTACAAGGGCATGTTAGCTGTAGCAGAAAACCTTACTGTATATAAAAAGCAAGCTAGCAGTAGAGGTGAACATTCTTTTTTTTTTAAAGTATCAAGGACAATAATAATAGGATAACTATCATGGCTTCTGATCTTAATGGCTTGTAAGTGTTAACATACTTATGTTTTGTATCTGTTTATGATGGGCTACAGTAAAAATATCCTATTCAGTACCAGTGCTTGTCAGTTTACTGACCTTAATCAGTTGGACATGTCCTTTAGAGCTGACACACTGCACACCCCTATTCATGAGTGGGAGAAGTGAGGGAGCATTATAACTCAGTGCTGAGAGGGTTTTTTTTTTAAACTTGAAGGATGAGACAGTCAAAGCAACTTAGAAGTCACATCTAGATACTTGGGAACACAATCTGTGCTGAGACACCTGACCTGAAGGTTTTTCTAACTAGGGACCACCTGCAAGGTTATTCAATGCTTGAATCTCTACCCAGGGTTTTTATTGCTATCTATCAGGATTCTAAACATTTAACAACAAGGACACGTCTTTTAAATGAAACATAGAAGTTATTTTCTGAAGAAAAAGTAGAAGCAGAATGTTAGTTTAAATAATATTAATATATTCTTTCAGAAATATACAATAATAATAAAATATTAAATTTTCCTTTCAGTGAAGTTTGTTTTATAAAGTAATTAAGTGTTCTTAGTGCAGTGTTAAATGTGTGGACAGACTTACTTTATGACAATCAGCGTAATGTGTTTGTGAGTTCATAGACAAGGGCTTAGTTGGCAGCTACTTGGTTATTCCCTTCTACTGTGTGTGTGAACAAGACCTTAGTCACCGGCTGCTGGCTGCCATCTCTTCCATTATGTGAACTTGTGTGTATGCACATGTAGATTGAACTGGCTTCCAAAATTGTTTTGAGCCTCAAGAAGCAGCAGGTTTCTATTTTTATATCAATAAAGGGGATGTGAAATCTGATTTCATGCAAACTTTTTAAATACAAGGTTTTCATTAGTTAGAAAATAATTTCAAACTGGCTAGTGAAAATCTTTTTCTTGAATTTGCAGGAGTGGTGAAGGGAGATATTATTATTTTCTAAATGGTCCAAAAATAACATATGGTATGTCTACAATTATTCTGGCAGTATTTGCCCCTGTAATGATTGTTCATAAAACAAACCTCCTGATTGGATTTTATTGGTTGAAAAAATATATAGAGAGTTTAATTCCTAAACACAATTCAGATATTTTAGAAACTGTTCTCTTCAGTTGTATAAAAAGTTTGTTCTCATGAAATAGTTGTGACAGTTGCAAATTAGTTCTGTTATTTTAATGATATATAAACAACTCTGAAATAATTTTACTCTTATTGTGCAATTAATGTTTTTTATATTCTAAATATGTTTTAATATATAAACATGTAATGTTTTATCATAAAATCACAAATTCCTCTCCATACTAAATTGGAACTATTACTAATTCTACATATTTCGCAAAATACTAGTTTGGTACCCATTACTTTGTTGACACAAATTTGAATTGTTTCTCCATTTTAAACAATACATTTATTAGAAAATATATTCATTTTAAATACAGAATGAGTCATAAAAATGACTTCAAAGAGCCACATATTTCAGCATATACTCTTTTCCTGTTACTCAGGTAATTCTCTATCCATCTTGAACTGTCTGCATGTCTCTAATCATGTACCTAAGTAATGTATATAAATATGACTGAATTATATGAGGTGACATACATGTGCTTGCGCCATTTAATGTACACATAAGGACACACATGATTTTATGGAGTTTGAAATAAGACATTCAAATAATATAGTCTCCTCCTACTCAGTCTGGACAAAGTTACCCTGGGCTGAGTAATAAAATCAAAGTTGGAGAGAAGAAAAAATGAATTTCTGTGTCATGAGAGTTAATTTATCTCTTTAGCTACAACTCCTGAGTAACAGGAAAAGAGTATATGCTGAAATATGAGTTTTTACAGTAAATCCTTCTACTAAACAACTAAGGCATATATGTATGAGTTAGACAATATGTGGATATATTACAATTCAGGCAAGCATTCTGCATATGAAATTGGACAGAAGAGTAAATTTTCCTTCAAATACAGCCAATTGTATATTGGTGATACATTTTTCGAAATTTATATCTTATTTAAAAATTAAAATCATATATTTTGCTCATTTATTTTAATCATTCATAGACTGCTTGAAAATGAATTTAATTTGGTTTTCAGATCATAAAACACATTCCTTTAAGTACCAAAATTATGGAGTTTATCTCATTGACAAGTCAAAAATATACAAATTTAAATGGTACAAAATACTAAAACATTTTTCAAAATGAACTTAAACTGATCAAGAAATATAAAAATGAGTAGCAAACTACATTATTTACATTATTTGGAAATATAGACAGATATTGAGTAGCAAACTGTTGGCCATTTGTAGTTTGTTAATTTGTTTCTTTATTCAGATTTTTTGTTTATTTTATTTTTTTTTCTTTTCACAAAGTGGGTTTGGTTATCTTATTTGTTTAGTTAAAGTTATTGGCTTTGTCTAAAGTATGTTGCATTATATGTGTTGTATATAATGTATATATTTGCATTTATCATAGTAGTATTTGATAAGCTATTGTTTTTAAGTAATATAGTGAAAATTTATTTTTGTGTCTGCATTTTGAGAAGTTCTGATCATTTATTTAGTAATTTGTGTTGGTCTGGTATGGTGGTTATAGCTATTTTCTTTTCCAGAGTGACTTTACAGTTTTTTTATTTATTGTTGTAGCCTGATGCTATTTTCCTTAATTTCAATGGTATTTTTGGTGTGTGTTTTTAATTTCCCATATATATTTAGAAAGCATTGTGCTTTATCTATATATACCTGCTATTATCTATATCTATCTATCTATCTATATATATATATATATATATATATATATAGTAGGTATCTGTTTATCTCAGAAGATAAAGCTAGTACCTTGTTTGGTCAAAATTCAGTCCTTATATATATCAGATAGTTTACCAAAATTGGTTGATTAATATTAAATTTGTGAAAATATTGGTTTACATAATTTCTCATATAGTGTAAATGCTAGTGTGTTTGTTTGGATACACAATTCTAACTGACGAGTAAGTATTTTCTTTTTTATATATTTTTTTAATTCATTAAACTGTTAATTACAGTTTTCCAAATGATATGTTAAAAAAATTAAAAATCATGCTTACATTATACTCAGACAGTATAAAAAGCTCAAAGAAATGTACTTGACAAATTTTCTTGACTTCTTAGTAACTATATTTCAAATAAAATTTCAACATAAGCTACAAATTTTTGTTCAATTTTTTACAAATCTCAAGAGATATCAAAACAAACACTTTTCCATACACTTTCTGAATTTGAATATCATTGAAGTAAAACCAAAATCCAAGTGCCTGATGCAAAGAGAATACAAAGTAAATCTGATGCTTTATAACAAAGACTAACAAAAACTCAAAATAGTCAAAACAAAACACCACTTGTCAAAAATAATAGTTGTCATCTGAATAGCATTGATTACCACCATCAGTTCAGCAGACCAATCAATAAAAGAAAAATAGCAAAAGTTATTTCATCACAAATGATGAAAGTATCAGGTTTAGTGGATAACATAAAGATTTTTGGAAAACTGTCAAAGAATATGAACACAAGATAACTTGTTTTATTTAAAAAGTCTTAGTTTATTATATAATAAAAATTATCAGAAACAAACTTACTATATGAATTTACATTAACAAACACAGACACACTTATACATACATACATATACATACACAGACATACACATTATGATAAGCTTATGAAGTCACTAAAAACAGCAACTCTCTGGAACTTTGAAACTAATATCCTGATCTTTCCTGTTTCAACCATATTTCCAGAAATTTTTTTAATGAAAGATCCTGGTTTCTTTCTTACAAGAATTACAAAAAATAGTTTTCAAAATGTGTTCATGATAGAAAAACATCTGAATAATTTTTAACAAGAGAAGTAAATGAAGTTCACTTTGTTGGAATTCAAAATATAATTAATGCCATCAGAACATCATTCCAAACAAAAAATATTAGTTTCATTTTTATTAATTACTAGCAGTAGAGCCCAGCATTGCCCGGGGATATAACAGTAAGAGATAGATCAAGTATCCACCATCATAAAGACTGAAAAATAAAATTGACAAAGATTATTGTTTAAGGTTGATGGACACGCATGTCTTAATTAGTTCTTTTTTTTTTTTTTTTTTTTTTTTTTACGAATTGGTCAAACCCAAACTCAAACAAAAACATTGTTTTCAATCGTCATGAGTCTCCCGATTGAATAGAATTTTATAAACAATTGTCTTGTAAATGGAATTTTAAAAGCATTCTGAATATAAAAATAAAGAAAAAAGTGTGCAAGACAATAAGAAACACTACATGCCAAAAAAAAAAAGTGAAGTTTTGTTGAAATCGGTTGAAAAATGTAGGTAGCCTTTCTGTAATCTTTTTAGTTTTACAATTTATGATTTTTTACTTATTGAATACAGTAATAAAATTGCATATTTTGCTTGTGGTGATTCATAATTAGAATTTGATTTGAATATATTTTCCACTCGTTGTTTCTAATACAAAAAATATTAACTTTATTTGGGTTTATTAATTATGATCTAACAAATCTTATTCATTTAGTAGCCTTTCTGTAATAATAATCTTTTACAATTTATGATTTTTACTTATTGAATACAGTAAAAAATTGAACACCATGTGTATTTAAAGTAGTTTCCCATTCCGGTTATTATTTTTAGTTAGGACTTGTGTATGTTTAGATTTCATTATCTTTCCCTAAAGATAAAGAATTTATTCCGATGTTTGTATTCGTACAATCAGTAGAGATCGTTAGATTATTGTTTAAGGCTGACGGACATGCATGTCTTAATTAGTTTTTTTTTTAGGAATTGGTCAAACCCAAACTCAAACAAAAACATTATTTTCAATCGTTATGAGTTTCCTGATTGAATAGAATTTTATAAACAATTGTCTTGTAAATGGAATTTTTAAAGCATTCTGAATGTTAAAAATAAAGAAAAAAGTGTGCAAGAGAATAAGAAACACTACCTGCCAAAAAAAAAAAAAGTGAAGTTTTGTTTTATCGGCTGAAAATATAGGAAATCTGTCCCATATTTAAAGGAACCCACACACAAACAATCCGATGTGAGTTGTCCCCTTCCATTTTCACGATGTCTCTTAATCGTGTATTCAAATTGATTTTGTGCAAAAACAATTATATTTTTCCCATTTTTGGCACTGTTAGAACCACCACAAGGTAATTTTATGTAGTCCTGTGAAGTTTTGTTGAAATCGGTTGAAAAATGTAGGAAATCCAATCCAATATATAAACATTACAGACACACACACACACAACCTGCATTTTATAATAAGTAAGACTAGCTTAAAATCCGCCCTATAGGGTGGCATTAAATCTAACTCTTGTGGAGGGCTCTTGATTGGGCCTTTATCACAATAGGTAGGAGTAGATACAATATGCAACAATAAACTACAGAAGAACACAATTGATTGCTACATTTAAGTATTGAATTAATATCTAAGCCTATCTTTTAAAAGTTCAACGATAATTCTTCTGCTGCTACTTAATTTAAAGACAATTTGATGTACATAGGTCCTTACTTTCCATACAAACAATTATTTTTATTTCATGGGTGACTTTCACTGGATTTCACAATTAGTTTTGATTATTCCCAAATTTATTTCCAAGTTATAAAAATTGTTATCATACAAAAAAATTGTTGCAAAAAAAGTCACATAAAAAAAATCATCAAAAATAATTGCAGGATTGCAAAAATTTCAGGATTGCAGGTCTAGATCCAGTCCAGAATGTTTTTAATTTGTTCATGGAGTTGGCCTGATTCCAAAATGGTATGATATGTTGGGCTACAGCCTCTAGGAGTAAAGTGTGACACAGTGACACACTAACATTCACATTTATTATATAGATGACTGTTACTAATTGGTTATGACAGGACAAAGCAGTGTTTCTCAACCTTTTTAAGTAACAGCACACCTTGGGGCAAATGAAAATATAGCAAAATTCTTAAAGGGTATACATTTAAATGTTATAAAATAAAACCATAATTTTTTTTTAAAATATACACACAAACTTAATTTATTTCATTTTTCCTATTCAATTATTTGTGCAGCTTATTTAGTGTGAAACCTGTGCCTGGTATCTTTTCACTATTTCTTCAATATTTCATGGCACACTTAAGAGGATCACATGGTACACTATTGTGCTATGGCATGGCAGTTGAGTATCACAGTGAAAAAGGGACAAAGGTTGATATGAAAAGACTGAGCTAGATAGATATGAACTGACTGAGGGAGATAGATAAATATGAACTGATAGGGGCAGATAGATAAATATGAACTGACTGAGGGAGATAGCATCAGACAGAATATTACCTCATACCTAGCATCTATTGATAGACTAAAAAAGACAGTTTCATTTGTGGAGTATCCACTAATAGATTTCTCAATAGATAAACAGACCCAAACAGACCTAGATAGATAAATATGAATAAAATTTAATTAAAAATGATTTCTATTTTTGATATGCAATGGATCTTGTCTCATTATACAAAATTATGACACAAAAAAAGATTCTTCTATTTTCGTAATCTTGAAAACAATTATGCATTTTTTGTAGTCATTTTATCTTTGTTTTGTTTTCCACCCTTTTTATCTCAATTTTTTTATTACTTTTGTCCTCCTGATGAAGTTCCGTATGGAAACAATTCAACATGATAGATAATTAAAAAATCTCAAAAACTGAAAACATAAAAGATAAAAGAGAATTGTATATGTCTATGTTGATAAATATATTTATCACCAGACTCATGTAGTAAGATAATTATTCTACCTTTACAGCTTGTCTGTAAAATTTGATCAAGCATTAACATTGTTCATTGTTCAGAAAGAGAGAAAGAATATTTTCAATTTTAAAATATAAGATGTTTTTATCAGAGAAATTACTGTTGCTTGATTATCTGTAATATTGGGTTTAATAATAATAAATATACTCTTTGTATAAAATATATATACAATTTTTAAACAATAGATTTATTTTTAATCCAACATTTCTTTTACTTCAAACTTTTTTTCTAGTGGATACTTGTGTTTGAAACCAACAACTTTTTTTTTATTTTAAACTGTATGTATTATTTCTGTCTTCTTTCAACCTTTACACTCAAGAAAACTTATAGTAAACTTGCTCTCTAGCAGGGTTTGAACTTGCATGCCTCTTTTTCAGAAATTTAAAGGTAAATAGAACTTTGCCAAGCAGTGACATTCTCTGTGGCTGAGCAGTCTGAAGCACACCTAATCAAATGGTCTGAACCCAGAAAAGTTCTATTTAACCTTATGGTGATCTCTCCTATTCAACTTGGAAGTGTCCATACAATATAGTTTCTTGTTAACATTCAAACATCACTAATTTTGGTTGACAACTGATGCATATCCAACAGCTCATAAATTATAAACACAACTTTTTCCCCCCGGACATCTTTAGTGTCACATCAATTATTTCAGCCATGATTCACTGATTAGTCATTAACATAATAAACAATTTCATGTGGCTGATACCAATGAAGGCCTCCCAGATCATGCTACAGTTTTATCTCAAAAATCTTCATTCTAGTACAGTACTTATTCATGGTTGAGTATGATGGCAATTGCCATCTAATGTTTACATCATATCACAATAGATTTCCTTTGGAATTTTCTACTACAAGAACAGGAACTTCATGGTTGCCAGGAGTTCCACACTTTCCATAAATAACATGGTTCAGTCAATGATCTTGTGGAATCGTCCACATTTGCATGTCACCCCCTACAGGAAGATGCACTCTTCCCCAAATAAACCTTTAACCAATCATCACTTTACTTTTCCAAACTCAGTCCCCCATTGGTTAAAAGGACACTAAAATGTAGCAAAGTTGAGACAAACCTTTTTCCTGCGCAGGTCTCTGGAGCCTATTTAGAAACTCAAAAATCTATAAAAAGAATCGCTCAACTTAATTCAAGTTAGTCAGACACTGAGTTTCGAGAGATACCAACAGACCCCCATGCATGCCAACACACTGACTCAATAACAACTACCAACCTCTCAACAACTCAATACAACTCACACAACTATTGCCGTGTGAAGAAACTTAACTTACAATTTGCTAAAAAGTGACATTATCACTACAAAACAGTAACTGTACATTCAATTAACTTTAGCCTATCAGTTAAAGGCGAACAACTCTTCATAACTTAAATCAACACTAGCAGTTGTCACACACATACACACTATCACTTGAACTTAGACAACTGACAAATTTCCTTGCAGATATCAAACTATTTTAATCCCACAAACAAACTTAAACTATCAACCTTTACTCACTAAATTTCTGCATGGACAATCTTTGTGACCTTATCTCACTTGCCACATTTAACAAGCAACTTATTATCACTTGGTGTATGTCAAATATATATATATAAATTCACATTATTGTTGAAATCTCTAATGACGTTTTCAGTAATTTCTTGAAGTTGAATTGTCTATTTTTTTTTGTTCTTTTTACGATCACGCACATTCTTGGCCTTCACAAAAAATCACCTTTCTGATATGTCTTACTCAGCATAACTTCTGCAACAATCTAAAACAAATTCAAAACTAAACATGACAGTCCTGGAAATAGGCACTTTACAATATAAAACACTCTTACCAATGATAATGACAAAAACACACAAATATTAGTAAGGGGATCAAATCAAGAACTTTTCAGTACCCTCTTTTACTTTAAATTTATTCTAATTTGGCTCATAATTTCATAAACTTTCAATGATAATTCATTTTAGAAACAGGCATTTAGTGTTGAAAAAAATTTAATCCTAGACAAATTTTTATTTGAATGAAAAGCAAAAACTGAAAACTGAAAAAAAACTGAAACATTTTTATTGCTTTATTTTTTATAACAATTTTGCTATATTTCAAATTAAGGGGACAAGAGTAAATTCCTACTCTGTTAACATTAAATTTCAACTTTGGTTCACATGATTAATCAGTTATAATTATGAACAGCTGCATTTGAAAGTTTGGTTCAAATTAACGAAAATGGCTGACATTTTTATCATAGACATAAATGGAATAAAGCATATTTGTTAGACTAAACAAAATCTGGAACAAGTTCATGGAGCACCTGCTAAACTCATTAACAATAATTTGTAAGTCTAACACACTATCTCTCTCTATGAAAAACACTTTTTATACAAAGTAACAAATGTAAATCTTTGGACCAAACTACTTTTACCACTGGATCAAACTGCAAGTGGGGAACAAATTCATTAAGAATGACTTGTGAAAAGTGCCAATCAATCATTACTCTGTTACCAGTTCTGTAATGTTTCAAGTGGTAAAGTTCAATTTGATTGTGAAGCAACTAAATTTCCTTTAAATTTTCACTGGATGTTATATCATTCATGATAACATTTTTCTTTTACTTCTATAACCTCATTCTAAATTGCAATAACACGTTGAATTCTCAACTAATCACAAAGCTAAACACCAGGCATAAAACAATGTTTACCTGAAAGAAACTGGCACTAATTTGATCTCAATGTAAAAAAATCTGCTTAAATTTCTGTGATTATATTATTCAATGCTGATTTTCAAGAACACACACATACAAATATATATATATATATATGTGTGTGTGTGTGTGTGTGTGTGTGTGTGTGTGTGTGTGTGTGTGTATCAAAAAAATCTACAGGACATAAAAAATCCAACATACAACATGGATAATCATGTAGATTTCATATACATGTGTACGTAAACAGGATAAATATTAAATTTGTTGAATTAATTGATTCAGTGATTTAATTGTGTTGTCTTTTAATTCTAACTCTCAGGAGTTGAATCCAAAATGGCAGGTTGTAAAGTGTTAAGTAGCAAAAATGAATGGTAAATTAAAGAGCATTGAACTGATTCAACATTAGCTTATGGCTATTAACAAGTTTAAAGAGCAATCATTTTTTGTTGATACACAGGTATAGGAGTCTACCTTTTGGCTGATATAATTGTTCACTTCCTTTTGTGTCAGTTAAATACCAGTATTTAAGATGTAGTTTTTCAAGACAAATAAACCCATTTCTCTGGTGAAACACAATCTTCCTACTTCCATTTTCTCTCATTTGGCTTTGTACCCAAACACTAAATTTAGTCAATATGAACAACATAGAAACTAGATTTGTTGAGACTAGCTTAAAAAAAATTGCAAAGCTCTATTAAATAAGAAATGAGAACAGCTAAATTTGATAAGAATACAATCAATATGCATAACAACTAAAAACAGAGGTGGTGGACTGCTTTTAAAATATGCTGTGAATTATTCATAGGCTTTAGTTTTACTTCTTGATAATGGGAATTTCTGTATTTCAACTGAAAATAACAGAAATTCCCATCATGGAAGTTCTGTTTCAATGATGCATCACAGGAATTTCTGCCATATTCAGCGAATGAAATACAATTCTGATTACTTACTTATTAAAGATATACAACAATAAATGCATATGCATACAGTGGCCTAAGAAAAGTTTTTAGCCAGGAGAAATAAACTACATCCAATTTCAAAATTTAATTACGTAATCCCTACTCAACATAAATAAGGAACTAGTCCTCCATTTGCTAGTTTCAGTGCTTGTATTGGATTTTTCATGGATTTGATCAAGTTATCAACAATCATCTGATCCATATTTTGTCACTCCTTTAGAAGTGTTTCTTTAAGGGTTGCCACTGACATGATTTTGGTTGCATGCTCTTGAAGTTTTGGTGAAGGTGCTCCCAATTGAGCTCTATTCGATCCATGTCAGGACTTTTGGCTACCCATCGCTGTAACTTAATTCCTTGCGATTCCTTCAAGGCCCTTGCAACTTTTCTTGTATGACATGGTGCCCCACCTACTTGAAAAAGGTAGACATTCTTGTCAATCTGATTGGTTTCAAATAGTGGAAGTAGTCTTTTCTCTAATATTTGACAGTATTTTTCAACCGCTTGTCAACAAGAATCAGCTCAGATTTCCCTCCAAACCAGACAGCGCCTCACACCATTACTCCAATCCGTCCATGTTTCACAGTTACCTGCAGATATTCAGTGTTCCAAGTCTCATTCTGATTTTTCCAAACATAAACCTGTCTTGAATTCAAATGTTTGCAGAATTTACTTTCATCTGATCAAATTACAGACTGCCAAAATTCATAATCTTTGCTCTCAAATTCTCTCACACAGTCCATATGCCTGTTCCTGTTAACCTCTGAAATCAAGAGCTTCTTTCTTGCAACTCTTCTTTGATAGCCTAGCTCTTTCAGAGTCATTCTTGCCGCATATGGCAACATTTCCATGCTGTTGACAACATCTTTCATGCTCTGACAGTTTCTGTTGAATTCCATCTTCAGCACCTTTTCATCCACTCAGACACGATGCTTGGTCTTCCTGAACATTTTTCCACACAACAATAGTCTTCTTCATTAAAGTTCTTGACAATATTATTAACCATTTGATGATTAATCTGGAAAAACCTAGCAATTTCTCTATTTGACTTGCCACACTGATACCATCCTATTATTTGCCCTCATTGAAATTCACCAATTTCCTTACTTCTGACAACTTTCATTGCAAAATATAAGTCAACTATCGTTCATAGATTAGAGTAGCTTGATACTGACACAGTATTGTCTGAAAAAAAAAGAAGATACGTTATTACACAAGCTAAAATTTCTGTAATTAAGGGTGGCTAAAAACTTTAGCCCACTGTTCAAGGAAATGCCTTAATTATTTTAGTTTACATTTTTTGTTGACTTAAAGAGAATGTCTGGATGGAATGAATGTAAATATTATTCAAATACCTCAGATCTAATGCCCAGACTTCTGGCTATTATTAAGATCAAGGGAACAATATAAATGTGGTGCTATGTCTTTATGCATACTTCTCATAGAGGTGTTAACTTGGTGCAAAGAATGTACAACCCCCACCTTGTGCATGGAATGCTTCAAGGAAGATCATGCTTTAAAAAATATTAAATTTAGGAATCTAACATTTATTTTATTTCGCTTTTTCCTTTATTTTTATAACTTAAAGGATAAAATATAATTTTTATAGTTCTTGTATGTGATGAAAGCAGAAGTAAGCATAAAAAAATTAAAAAAATTTCTCTTTTTTATCCATTGGATGTGCATATTTGTGCAACATTTTCCCAACAAATTTCAGATTCTTGAAAACTCTTATAAAATCAAGAAATGCCAAGCGAAATAAGATTTTCTCTCAATTTGAAAATGAGGATTTTAAATGTATTCAACAACTGATGCATTTAACCAAGTGAAGAATTTGCCTTTCCCTTTCTCCATTATTATATTCATTATTATATGGATGACATCATTGTAACACACAAATGCTAAAATGGCAAATTAAAAAGTGTTTACAAAGTAAAAAATGAATAACAATTTTTCTTTGATTTTGATAATTGCCAAAAGAATTTTCACTCGATCCAAAATATTTGAACAAAACTTGTACTCATTGAACCCAGATAGGCATTCTCTTGTAAATCAACAAGAAAAATTAAATAAAAAAAAAATAAACAAAGAAAATTCTTTTTTCATGGTCTTTAACAAAATATATAAGAAATACTGTATACTTAAATGTTTGAATGGACACTGACATTGATAACCTAAATAAAATCATTACCAAGTAGATTTTATTACAAAGCATTGTTTTCTAAAACATAGAGATTATTTTAAAAGCTATGATGTTCATGATATTGTCACACTGGCTTCTGATGAGAAACACAAATCAAGATAAACAAAACTTTGAAAAAAATATCAGTCTATTTTGTTTTTTAATTCTATTTTTTATTCTATTTTGTATCTATGGAAAGTGGCACTCATGACAAAGCACTAAAATTGTACCCCTGTTTAAACACCAGATACCCTTCCAAAGTGCAAAGTAGACCTAAGTTCAAAAATACAAGTCAAAATTATAAATATATATAATAAATTATGGTACTTCAACAATAATACTATTTTTTTTATTATATTTTATTTGAATGGAATTTAAATTTTGACAATATAATGATATGAATATATCCTTTGACAAAACTAGACTGACACACTTCTCACAGAAACAAAAACTTTTAACGTTCATGACCTCAGACTATACAAAAACAGGCTTTAATTTTCCTTTATATTTTTGGGAATAAAATAAAATATGAGTTAATGGCAGCAGAAGATAATCTTTTTATTATGACACTGCAAAATATACTTTTAGCATTTCAGTATCACTAAAATACTCTGACAACATGAATATTTGAAATCATTGAGAAATTCTGAAAGTCTAATGGTGCCACAAGAAGATATATTTTAATAAGTTATTGCATGTGTTATAACACACTTTGTAGTGCTTATAATATAAGTAATGCTTTGGCTATTTGCCATGATGACTGTGTTAATTAGTCTGAAGACTGACTTCATGACTTCCTCTTCTATTACCTCTGACCTGGAGCTCTTTATTTATAGTTATGGACTAGTTCATATAGTCACCTGGGATGTACTATTTATTCCAAAACATACCCACCCTTTTGAGATTAATACTTTTTATAAATATTTTATTCTTTATTAGTATTAGTATCTCTCCCTCTTCTTTCTGAAGAATTCACCAACGTATTTGACTTTGTAGCATTTCCATGTCAGATCCACTTCCAGTACTTCACTATGCTTTCTTTTTCTGGAACTTATCCTTGTAGGTTTCATGACTTGTTGTGGTGCTGGCACATTGAAAACATCATATAGCATTTTTTCTTCAGTTCTTCCAATGCTTCAGGTCTTTCATTGATGAACCTTTTTTTTAGTTGATTATGGTGTTGTTTATGTTCAAATCTTTTCCCTTTTACCATGTAAATCAACTTCCCCCATTCTTGCTGACCTTATGCCATCTTCTCACATTTCTTTGCCATTCTTTATTACCAACCTTGATACTTTTGGTGTCATTCTTGTTTTCTGTTTGTGTTTTACAGCTTGGTAATAAGATTAGTAGGACAGAAGGCTTCAGGGAACAGTGAATAGATCGAGTGCTAATTCATTCAATACACTCCTTATGGTGCTTTAGTTTTAACATACTTATTATGGAATGAGACATTACAAGTCATTTCTCAAAAAAAAAAAAGATTTCTCATCAGAAACTGAAATCACAACTTTGGAAGTCCTTTTTAATAAAGAAAGGAAAATAATAATTTTCTTCCATGAAGTTTCCCTGATTATTAAAATATCACTATTAGTGTCCAGCAGCATTCCCACACTCACATTATTTATTTTCACATTCACAAATTAACTTTTGTTTTCTGTGACCATTTTTTCTATTGCAATGCTGTGTAAAAATTTCTTCCTGTGAGAATTTTTTCTTGGTTTGCATTTGCAGTATGACTTTATATGTCCGCATGTAACATTGTACATTTTTAAATGGACAATCATTTCCAAGATGTAATTTACCACATCTGAAAGAAAGATTTATTCTCCTTTTTCTACATTTGTCTTTTTCTTGTACCAATGCACATTTTTTTTTCTGAATTTCTTCAGCATCACGTTTCAGACTTAGAATTGTCTGGCAATTGTCCACTATTTCTTGCAGTATAATATTATTGTTTTATTCAATTTTCGTTAAAATTTTCACTCATATTTCAGCATCGTTTTTAGTGGAATGAAAATTAACCCTTTGAACATATCTGGAGTCATTTCCTTTATTTTAAACTTTTCACATTCTATGTTGATGATATCAGCATATGTGACAAAATCTTCATCTTCTTTTTTGATTAGATTCATGCACCTCCAAGAAGCATTAAACAGAGAGCTCTTGTCAGATTTTTGTCAGAATGTGTACCATGTCTTCAAACTTCATGTTTTTTTGGTAATATGTAGTTGCAGTATTTCTCATTCTCTAGTGGAACTATTTTCTTCAACAACAATATCGTTTTTTTCTCTCATCTTCCCAGTCACTGCATTCCTGATTGAATATTTGTTCATGTCTATGAAAATACACAGAAAAAGTTAATCCCTTATCAAGACTGTATATAAAATCTGATGTGGTGTTTTAGACTGCATCCAGCATAAGAAATGTTGAAAATTTTTTGTTTTCTTCAGAATTATATCCAACAACTCCTGTTGCTGTTTTTGTAGTTCTAGCAACTGTTGATTTTGTTGTTATTGCTGTTTCTGTTGTTGTTGAATTTCAACTATTGAAGTCAAAATTTGCTTCATATTAACAAGAATGTTTTTCCTACACCCAAGTGAAATTTTTTTTTCTTTTACACAACAAGAAAAAAAAAAAAATTTTAAACCAACATGGTTAAAATTCTTGTCACCCATATCCTTGTTCCCAAGGAAACAAATATATTTTTTCTTGTATTTGTTCCCTCAGTATGAGTTTCCAAAATCCTTGTAACTCCAGTTACAGCCCATATGAGTTCCAAATCCTTGTCTCAATGGTTTATAAATTGCCTGAATTTTGAATCCAACATCACCACTGTTATAACACTCTTTGTAGCACTCATAATATAAGTTAGAAACTTATAATATAAATGTTAGAAACTTATCCTTTCTTCTTTTTGAAGGTTTTATCTTCTTAAGCAAGAAGATAAAACCTTCAAATCAAACTGAACTTTTGTATTCTTTTTTTTATTTGATGGCAATGGTAATATTTCCTTATAAGGAAACATTTGACATTCATTGAATACTGTCAGATAAAATTCATAAAATCTTTCCATCCAAACAATTTTACTGGAAAATTGATTTCTCAAGTCCAGTCACTGTTACCGTTCTTTCAAGACTCCCTTGCTAACTTTTTGTTTGAAGTCATGTGGGAAGTCAACATCTTTATTATGTCTAGTGTTTCTTCTAGTTACATGTGCTATCCATTTTTGTTGTTGCTTCTGTTGAAAGTCCTCAAGTGATGTGATTTCTGTTTTCTGGTACAGTTCTTTGTGATTCTGTAATGCCAGTCTATGAAGTTTGAAGAAGGATCCTCTTCGCTGAGACCAACAAGCCTCATTTGCTTGAAACCATTTTTCGCCATCAAAGTGATTGTATGCAGTTGACTGTTTAGATATTTCTGAATGAGTTGAAAGCCATGAATGACATCCATATGAAAGTATATGTGCTGAAGACAAAGATCTTTAAAGAAACATGCAGGTATAAAAAAAAAATAGAGAGAGAGAGTGAGAGAGAGAGAGAAAGAGAGAGAGTGAGAGCAGGTTGAGTGTTTTTTTTCTTCTCTTTACATTAAAAAACAATGCAAATTGAACAAATGCACACAATATAAGATGTTGGGATGTTGGTTATGACTTATTTAATTATTTATTATACTCTTGAGAGTTGTTTTCTTCTTTTTTTTTCTCAAGATATCAAGACAAATATAGAAAAAGTTATACAATTTTTAATATAAAAAGGCATTGCTAAGTTATTCATGAAAAGTTTAGCTA
Source organism: Acanthosepion pharaonis (assembly GCA_903632075.3). NCBI lineage: Eukaryota > Metazoa > Mollusca > Cephalopoda > Sepiida > Sepiidae > Acanthosepion > Acanthosepion pharaonis. Next base: position 290,328 of record CAHIKZ030004732.1, on the reverse strand, counting down.
TGAGCTCAAACAATTTTTAAACTATACCGAATGGTATAAAAACAATTGTTTTATTATATTTGGTAAGAAGAAAGAGGTTTGTACTCAAGGTGGCCTGTTACTGTGTGATGTTGTATGAGTGTAAGTAAGGGCAAGACACGAAGTTCATCAGGTTATACAGGAAAGATGATTAACCCTAGACTTGAATAGGTCAGGATTGTAGTGATTGGGAAAACATCCAGTCAGGACTCTATTCCACAAAGCAGCAGTTCTTGAGAAGGAGCTGTCCCACTGGAACTTACTTCTTACTATACGAATACAAAGGGAATGCAGGTAGTTCACACTTGTGGAAGTGGTAAATTCCCATTTCCTTTTGTTTTTTATGAACCAATAATTGTTAAATTAACTGCTGATTTTTTTCTAATGCTGATAAGGGAGAGAAATGTGGTAGCTGGTTAACCTATAAGCCAGTGCTACCTAGTTGGCATGCTGATAACATGATTGGCTGCTCCAGTTTCAATGTTTTCTTGAGGGCATGCATGTGCTCACTGTTCTTACCAGAAACATAGATTTACATTAATAGATGATTTTAGGTGTCTGTCTGGCTGTTTGGTATTTCCAATTCCCCCCACCCCTAACTACTGGCCATTATTCTTTATTCTTAGATCTTCTTTCATTTGAACTTCTCTGCAATAACTTCTTTCATAAAATACATCTATTGGATGCTTTGGTACGCATCATCAGTGATGTTTCTAGCCGAGGTTCATTAGAGGTTTCAGGTTTTTCAACATCATACTCCCTCTCCATAGTGACTCAGCCAATACTGATCAGGTATCAACTTGTGTACCTTCTATTAGCTACAATTTTTTCCATCTTTATGGCTACACACTTCGACTCCTCTTGATAATTTATGGCCCACTCCCAGATAACTTCCAGTTCACCAGCAATGTGTGCTCTTCCATAAAAAGGAAGCAAACACAAACACAATTTCTATCTAGCCAGAAACATGGCATTGTGCTCAGCTTTAAGTCATAAGTAACGATTTGTTTACCTCACTGAGACATGTCATAATAATCATAACAATCTATTGTAGAGAATTTCAAATCAAAGGCATAAAATAAATGATGCAGAGGGAACACAAGCTGTCTCATCCAGGATTTGAACTTGAATTGTAAATTTCATTTTATTTACTGTTAACAGTTAATCCTCCTGCACTTCCCAGGATTTGGATTTGGGAATTTGAACTTCAAAATTTGGTGCTTCCTGTTTTCCATGGCAAAGTTCTGAATACTTGTTTAATTGTTCTATCAGTAAAAAAATAACAAACTTTCAGAATATTGCTATGGAAAGCTGGAATGACCATATTTTAAAGTTCAAATTTCAAACTCTGATCTGTTAAACAAGAAAACTCAAAGCTGACAATGAAAAAACTCATAAAAAAATCTGATTGATTGTTACTGAAATTTTCTAAAGTGTTTAGTCTAGCACAATTCCAAATGTGAGAATCTCATTTTCCATCTCACATGTTTACTTTTAAACATTTTTTTAATCTTCTTACACCTTTCCTTCTTTTTTTCTTTTCCTTCTCTTCTACTTTTTACACACTTCACGGTTTTTCTTTTTTCTTATTTTCTATTTAGCTTTTTATTTTCTCTTTCTCTGTCAACCTTTTTCTTTTCATTTACAATTGAATCTCACTCTCTCTCTTCCTTCCATTGCTCTTTTCAATCTATTATTGCTTAAGATTTTTTGAATATGCTAAAATGAACGCAACTAATTTATATAATTTTGTGGTAAAAATGAAAGTATTTGAAAATTATGCTAAAAATAAGCAAAAACCAAAAATTTCTTTTTCATTATTTTCTACTTCAAAAAAGTTTTTCAAATCTTATTTTTTATTAATGAAGACATATTGAAAAAAATAAATGATTTCCTTGCCTGCAACTATCATCACAGAATATTTTCCTGAACTGATCTTATTTTCTTATATAAGCAAAATGTTAATAAAATGGTTAAGAAATCAAGTGAAAAGATAAAAATGCTTCACTTTGTTTTTGCCTACATTTGGAACTACCAAGAGGATGGAACTATTTGAAATATTCTGTATTTGTGTGTCATTTGTTACTAAGTTAAAAGAACCTTGGAATATTTTTAAAAAAAAGAAGAAATTCTATATCCTCAGGACATAACTGATAATGTCTCTCCACAGATTCCTTTTTCTCTTTATCATTTGTAAATTGTGATGCATCCTTGCGAAAGATAGTGAAGTGGTTATCCATTACATTCATCATGATTTGGAATTCAGTTTTCCTTCTCCTAGACTTGCTGCAATTCAAACCTAGAGAGCTCAATTTATGCAGCTATTTAACCCATAGATGGAAAGTGATGAGATAAATTAATGCCTTTCCCAAAGTGTGAAAGTGAATGCAACAGATTCTTTAAATCAAATCAAATCAAATATAAACTTATAAACTATATATAAACAAAAAAGTTAAATGTGTTCATACACTTGCAACTAATTACTAACCTCTTTATATATCTGTAGTATTTCATATATATCCTCAAGATACATTTATTCTACTATGACAAGTCACCTTACTAGCCATGTATTAATAATGATTCTAATCAAATTAAAAATTCTATCTTTGTCATTCAGTGGAAATAAATAAAGTCAAACATTTCAACAATGATGGAATATATAAATATTGTGAGTTTAGGCTCTAATACAGATAATTGGCTGTAGAGAAGATACATAATAGCAGCAGCCAGCAGTTCAGTTACAGCAGCAACTGACTGGTGTTTCTTTTTGCATTCAACTAATGCTGTTAACAACAGGTGTCACTTTTCCACAATCAAACTTTTATGATTTTATTATTATTTTAAGGAATAATTATAACATTTCAACCAGTCTTGTATTTTGCTTTTGTTCTGTATCGTTTTGTTGAAAACAAATGAATCTTCCTCCATAGATATGCATACCATTTTATGAATATAAAAAAAGGTAATTGTTTACTGATAAATAATGTTTTCTTTTTCTGGGTTATCAAATTATATTAACTTGCTTAATGTTCAAGTGTTTTACCTGGATATATACTAAGTTGATTAAAAAAAACAAATATGAAAACTAATTTTTAAAATATTCCAACAATTAAAAAACATAAATTGACATGATGATATGAACATCTGATCATAAATGCATTAACTACTATTTACAACTGTAAATTGATTCTTTTTGTGTCTTTATTTATTATGAAGATAAATATCATCAGAATATGAATTACTGTTTTGTTTTTTTTCTAAATTACAAAAATGTGCCATGGAAACTCTACAGTGCTAAACTAATTTCATTAATGTGACTTTGTCAGATGGACTTTTAGTTTGAAGCATGCAAGTAGTGATGCAGACTGACATCCAAAAATAAAACCAGAGACATGCCACACACCTGACCAGTGAATACAAACATTCAAAATTCTTAATGTCCATAAGAAGTAGTCCAGTAGAAATTCTAAGGTTAGTTATAGCCAAAATAATTGTTTGGCTTAAGTAAAAGTAAAAGATTTTGTTTTTTTCAGCCAAACGTTATAGAATAATATTTTTACTATTTTGTTCTACTTTCTTCTGTCATCTTTCAACCAATTTTAGAATTTCCTTCTTCCAGAATTTTTGATCTTTCTCAATAAAGAACTGCTCTCTATGAAAATTGTTTTTTCTCATTGGAAAATTTACAACTTATTTTTGCATTTAAAGAATATTTTAAAATTTTATCAGCATAGAAAATGAAAACCGTAAATTTGGAACTCATCTTTCCTCTCCCTCTAGATAAAATTAGATAAACTGATCTTTCTAGCCTTGGCGTTCAATCAGTCTAGAACAATTCTAACTTAAAATTGGTAGGATGTGCACCTAGCAATTCACCCTCATTAAACATGCTTGCAACTGAAAATGAAGCAGCATCACCTAGTTTGAAGCCACTGTGGTCCTAAATTCTACAGGAAGTCTACAACTTTCAACAAATATAACATATTGATATCACAATGTTGCACTACATTCAAATGTTTTTTAATGATGGTAATTAAAAATAAACATTCTTAATGCAAAACAAAGACAAAATAAACTTTTTGGCCAACACAATACAAAAATCTTCTTTCAAGAATATTTTTGGTTTGAGCATTTTATCCTAATGGACAGAAAGAACAGCATGTAACTGTAAAATTCTTTTGTGCTAAACTTTGAAAAATTCTCTCAAAATCACCTGTGATGATGCAAAAGCATTAAAACTGCTAAAACTCTCAATCGAAAAACTATTCAAATGAAAAATGTTTTAAAGAAAGTCATGTTTGAATTGACATTGTTCGGTTAAATATATTGCAACAACTGTTTGGATCATTGACTTCCTTCTTTTTATCATTTTTTGGTCAGGTGTACAGCCTGTAAAGAAAGAAAAAAAAATTCTTTTTTCAGAATATGTTAGCAAACAAAAATGAAATGTTAACAAATATACTCATTATCTTGTCTCATTCAAAGTAACAACTTGTGTAACAAAAATAATTATATATTTCTACACAAAGATGTTCTCCAATTCCTTCCTTGTAAAACAAAAGAACTACACACTGGCCTGACTTGTACATTTGTCTATTAGGCTATGCTGCTTCCTTTAATTTTCTCACCTTCCAGTAACCATTTCCCTATCTATTTATTTAAACCTCATCCCAAAGAGGATAATTGTATAAACAAACCTCTCTCTGCCCCACCAGGCCTGCCATATCAGACTTTTTTTTTACTTTTCCTATGGCTCTCTTATCTTCTTAAAGTCTGACTTTGAATGAATGGCTGCTTTCGCTTTTATATTCTTTTCTACATTTACATGAAAAAATAATATTATAAATATAATCTTCAATCATCCATTTCTCTCCTATGAGGAACCAACTTTAGCAAGGGGGTTTATAAAGAGTGGTTGTGCTACTGAAAACCATCCTAATATGTTTATAACTCCTTTGCCTTTATTCAGCTGCTTTTTATTATATATTTACTGTAGCTCCATAGTTTATTTTTAATGTTTATCCTTGTATTTCTTGCCTGGGAAGTAATATAGGATAGTTAGGAATTGTACGTAGCTGGGATCACCTTTGATAACTATCAGAATTGAAGGCAACTCTTGCTTAACACACAAAAGAATAGTTTGAATTTCAAATATCTATATTAGTTTTCTATATAGACAATTACTATAATTGCTCACTGTATTGCTTACCTACCAGGACATCTAAAAAGAATAGTTTGAATTTCAAATATCTATATTAGTTTTCTATATAGACAATTACTATAATTGCTCACTGTATTGCTTACCTACCAGGACATCTAAAAAGGATAGTTTATTGTTGTTTTGTATTGTAAACTGTATACATAGTCTTATTGAATTTACTTGATTCAACAGAACTTGTATATCTCTCTGATGGGGACAGAGTATAAAAGTGTTATCTGCATGCCAAAGCCAGATCTATGGTTTGATCATAAAGCAAGTTTTTCAATCAATTTTATTTTGAAATTACAGGGGAAAATGAAGACATTATAGTTAACAACTAAAATAAGGAGTTCAATAATATGTATATCTTATTGAACTCATTCTTTCATATTTTTAAATGTCCATGCCATTTACAATGAAAATTAAATTCTTCTTCAATCAACTCCATATTTTGTTTTTAATTGTAAGCTGATCACAGATGGAATCAACTGTTTCATAAATTGTTAATTTCCCAAAACCTTAAAAATGTATCAGTAACTGCAAGGTTAAAAACATAATGTAATTTGATTTGCAAGCCTTATGATCAGTTAGTTTTGTTCCCAAGTCATCAGAGATGCCTAAAGGACTGCAAGCTTAAATAAGTACTAAGAATATTTTTTATGTCTGTGTTACATATTAGTGTCAATATTATGTCTCATGTTGAAAAAAAATAGTTTGACTGACTAATCACTGAAGTGGCATGACTGATTTCAAAGAATCTCTATAATCTGAGCAAGTCATTTTTTTTCACTAAATCTGTCTTAAATTTGATTAGACATGCCAATGTAGAAATGAGATTTTATGTGTCTTAGAGAACTGGAAAATGTTACAAAAATAACAATGATGCCAAGACTTGGAAAAATAATTCCTTTTACAGAAGAATTTTTTTGATAAATCATAACAAGAGTTGAGATTCTTTGATAAAAAAAATAAATGAATTATGCTTACAGGAGGGTAGCTGATTTTTAGAAATCTCAATTCATAAAAAACAAAAACTATTGGAAAAAGAAATGTTGGAAAAATGTGACAGAAAAAACAAAACATGTACAAAAAAAATGCATGATGCGATGATAATAAAAATATTTTTTGTTTGTTAGAAACAAAACCATTACAACTTTTTTTTAACATATGAGTCTGCTGGAATTATGATGACATCCAGTCAGGATTCTTGATCTTTCCTCAATTTCATTTTTTTAAAATATTGATGAAAAGATTTTAAAATTAGTTGTTTAAAATTGTATAATTTAATCAGTGTATTTTATATGTATGTAAAATACATTGATTAAATGATAGAAGGACCTACAGAAATCCCACAATGCACTTTTATAATTTAGTGAGAGAATAAAATTATTTCATGTGTTCTAAAAATGTAAAAAAATCAAATTTATCCACAACTCATAGCTTATCCATTTGCAAATTATATATACTTGACATTCATGTTGACAGTTCATTAAATATGTTTAAAGCCACAGACACACACACAAGTTCTTTATGTAAATATGCTTGCATATATTTGCAAATATATTTATATAAGTTTTCACACATTTCATGTGATTATATATATATATATATATATATATATATATATATATATATATATATATATATATATATGTGTGTATGTGTGTGTGTGTATAACAAAAGGAAAAACTTCTTAATGTTTCATTCTAAGAAAAAAACATCTTCAGAATAATTAGGGTAAAGGAGTTCCTTTTTGGAATAAAGTGTGTCATGAGGAAGTTGTTTTTTTCTATTTTGCCACTCCTATTATTAGTCTTGAGATATATATATATAAGAACAAAAAAAATCAAAGCTGTGTTGACAAAAGAAGCTTAAATACAATGACCATAGGATATTATACATATTATCCACAGTCAATTGTAAGTTGTACTGAAGCAATCAACAATTCAATAAGATTTGTATTGAAAAAAAAAATTAACTTGAAGGTGGAAGATAAATGAAAAAAAAAGAGAAAATTAGTCTGAATGAAGCAATTTACAAAGATATGGACAGTTTGAACAATAGGACATTAACAAAGTATTTACATGTTTTAATGGCCAGATAGTTGTGTATTATTGGAGAGAGAGAGAGAGAGAGAGAGAAAGAGAGAAAGAGAGAGAGAGAGAGTGACACACACACACACACACACACACATTTGTCTGTTATTTTCTACTGCTACCACCAATGACTCATGATTTTCAAGGCAGAAAATGGTTTTCCTCCATTTTAAGAATGGGACAAGAAAATTTTGTCAATGTAATTTTTCAGTTGAGACAAAGTTTATACACTCTCTTTCTCTATATTTGCCATATCAATTGAAGATGTAGACGTTCATGGTACTCCACTGCTTTTCATCTTTTGTTCTTCTTAAGCATATTATATATCAAACATTGTGTTATACTGATAAAATGGATTTTACCATTAGTATTCAAAATCTGTATGCATTTATTGAATATATATATATATATATATATATATATTATAGCAAAAAACAAAAATTACCTCAACATAGTCTATTTCAAGTTGTTCATTTTGTGGCTATCATCAGCCCCCTAACACACACACAAACCACATTAATATATATATATATATATATATATATATATATATATATATACACACACACACAATAACTATATTTATAAACACACATTTAACTAATATATATATATATATATATATATATATATATATATATATATATATATATATATATATATACGTACACACACATTAACTATACACTCACATGCACACATTAACTATATATAGTAGGATAACCCAGTCATGGCTTTCAGACAATTTCTGCAACCACATCACCCCTTACATCTGTCCACCTAACTCCCCAGACTGCAACCCCCATTATTATTACATGTGGGGCGTAGTTGAGAGATAGACCAACAAAATTTCTTGTAACACCAAAGATGAACTGAAGGCAAGGATTATGTCAACATTCACCAACTTAAACAAGGAGACTGACCAGATGAGTTACTGGAGATTCCTAAGTCATCTGGAGGCTGTGGTTGAAGCCTATGACGATTTTATTGAATAAATTTACTCTTCAGTACTTCAAGATATTTTTTGTGTGATTTTATTAAATATATCTGTTAAAATGAAATGTCAGTGTTATTTTCATTTTTGCGTAATTTAGACGTCATTTCATCCACTACAAACTCTGTGTGTGTGTGTTGTGTGTGTGTGTGTGTATGTGTGTGTATGTGTGTAGATATATATATATATATATATATATATATATATATATATATATATATACATGTCTGATTAAACAACTTAGACATGTTGTGTTTGTTTATCTTCAATAAAATCTTTTCATAATCATATAAGCTTTCTTGTTTCATGATTAAAGACTGCAAGAAAGGTACTGTGGTTATATTTATTCATTTTTATTTTTCCCGAGTACTTTTGATATTTTCCAATATCATCATTCAGGTTTTGATGGCTAAGACAAATAATCACGTTTTTCCAAATAAATTTTTTGCTTTGGTAGTTAAACCATTAACAATTCAGGTCATGCACAAAGTCACAAATGCTGATTTTAAAAATTTTATATTGCATGAGAAATGCTCATAAACATAACATCAATTTCATAATTTTCTTAAGTGTTTTAATTTTTTAATAAAGATGGCTTCAATAATTTTTTGTTTCTGCTTATTACTTTCTTGGTGAAGTATACAGGTATTGTCCACTAATATTCTTCTAAGTTGTGAACAGGAGAGCAATGTTTTTGTAGATGTTGAACAATGGAAGATGAATCATTCATGTGTAGAGTATGCCTTCTTGATGACATGACTGTGGTATAACCAACATATATATTAGCTTTTTTGTTGGAGATTCCATCTCCCAGGGGACATTTAAATTGATATATAATGTTGCTCTTTTGCAATATGTTAATTGGTCAGGAAGAGTTATTGTGACTGGTTTAGTAGCATTGAATTTAGTATAGTATATAATTAATTTTATTTTTTTGCTGGGATCTGTGGGGGATATATTAGTATTTGAGATTTTTTTAGAATTTTTTCGTCTTGTTTATGTTTAGAATGCATCTGATTCAAATTACTAATATATCACCTTATTTGTTCATGAACAATGTAGTAAAGTCATTATTAATGAGAGTTTGTTTAATGTTTTTTAGTTCAGTGTAGAAAATCTTTTTTGTTGCTATTTTGTAGTAGTTAGGACATTTGCTCTTATAATCAAGAGTGCACGAGTTTATGCTAGTAGTTTTTTTATATGGGGATATATATATATATATATATATATATATATATATATATATATATATAAATATATATAAATATATATATATATAAAATATATTAAAATATATTTATGTGAATGTGTTGTAAACATTGAAACTATATAAATATTTATTTGGACTTATACACCTGTCCTACATAGACATATGTACATCTCTATATATATTTTCCACCAATTCTATATGCTTATTTTTAACTGTAAAATCTTTAACTTTTACTTCCTTTGCACAGGTGACAATGTCTTAAAATTAAATGTTCACTTACATTAGCCTTATTCTGAGTTTCCTAAAAATGTTATCTTCCAAAAATACCAATCTAGTCTTCTAAATAAAAAAAAAATGGATGTTTTTTCCATTAAACTCAGAGAAGATACAAAATAAGTGAACATTTTAATCTTCATTTAAAGTTAACGTTTGGTTAAATAATCTAGACATATTATGTCAATTCTTATTTTAATCCTCTCAAATTCATGGATCAGTTTCTTAGTGCAGTTACAAAACTGAGTAAGAAAGATGCCGTAGTTTGTTTTTTTTTTATTTTATTTTCACAAGTACATTCAATCTCAACCAAGATCATCATCAGGGGTGAATTGCTAAGATAAAAATTAATATAATTGATAGTTGTGAATATATTTTATCACTTTAAATGTTATTTTAGTAGATACCCATGTTTGAGTAGACACTCTGTTTATTTAAAATTATTGAGCAGATATGAACTTTTGAGAATCTGGGAAGGATTTGTGCTTATAAGGAACTATTCAGCCTTAGTCGATCAGTGAGACCCATAATGGCTGAGTTGATCTAGATGAAGATAAATATTCTTCTTCTACTTTTGCCCTTAACACTGAAAAATGTCATTGGGACACTGATGTGCTCAGCTGTCCACCATTATCCTCCATCTGTTGCAATTGTGTGCCAGAGCCTGGTTTCTTGATGTGCTCATCACATGTGGTGTGTCTTGAGCATTTAAATGTGGCGGAGCCCATTCCTCTCCAGGCTAGACAATAGCCTATGTCCTTCAACTAGGCAAAATAAATATACTGTTTAATAAATAAATGGAGCATCTAATCAAATATGGGTATCCATTAAAAATAACATTTTGTTGGATTAATAAATAAAAAAATCCATTATTTATATATATGCAGAAAAGAAAAAAATATAGAAACACATGAGAAATTATATAAAAACTCAACCACCACACTTTGCAAGTTGTTTTCAACGAAACTTGCATAAATGAGGGATTGCTGGCCAAATACACAATATATATACATACATACACACACACACATGGAGTGTTGAGTAAAACACACACACTATATAAAGATACAAGAGGAAAAAACTGTACTTAACGATGCATTTTGTCCTCAGAGGGACTTTTATGAAGGAAATTATATATATATAATATATATATATATATATATATATATATATATATATATATATATAGAGAGAGAGAGAGAGAGAGATAGGTAGACAGATAGATAGATATATGAGAGAGAGAAAAATAACATCTTAGTTATGTATATAACTGCTTGCAGACAAATATTTGTAAACTATATCTTCACAAGTTTGGAGTTTTGTATGTAAGAAACGATATATACATATGGTGGGCATTAGCATAAACTAGTTATTTGGAAAGATAAGATCCATAGTTACTTAAATATTAATATCTGTTGCTGCAATGAATAAAAATTGCTGCCCACTTCTTTCCACTTCTATTAATGAACATTTTACATTTCCTGTATTTGAGAGATGCTTTGTTTGTTTGTTCAGTTTTATTGTAGGAGCAAACAAACAACGCACACACACACGCAAAAGTTGCATATCTCCAAAGAGATAGAATATTTTAAATAAAAAAAAAAGAAGCTAAAACGAAAATCCCTTGAGTTAATTTTCTACATAATCCAGGTCAGCTGTTGTTATTGTCAGTAGCACATGCAGGTGTGCTCTCATGCTGGGGTAGATGCAATTTACTCTGTCGTAATCAGAATAAAATATTTTCCAAGATAAAAAGCAAAAAAGCAAAATAAAGGGAGACAGATAAGAAGAGGTAAAAAATATTTTGTTATTTGTGATACGTGGGATGAAATAAAACAAAAGTTAAAAATGTAAATTAAAAATAAAAGAAAAAATATAAGACATAAAGTAGATTTTTATCCTTTTTAGAAAATTCAACTTGAACAGAAAAAATGCATGGGAAGAAAAAATACTTTAAATAAACTTTGGAGCATATGCAGAGTTAATGTTGATAGCTTATGGTCATGTGATCTATTGATCACGCACACGTTCTAACGCAATCATCGCACCTTATAACCTGATTATCTCCCTTCAACTAAAAATTATTCATTCCAAAACTGTAAAAAAACAAACATACTAACCAATATTTTAGATTATTATGATGAGCAGTTGGCTAATTGATATGTAGGTTCAAATCCTACAAATGTTAACATTATTGAAGCGTTTATTTACAGACTAATATTATGGAAGCTCTTCTCATCCCATTGTCAGTTATTACCCAATGATTTCATTGTGATCTTATTCTTTATATATGATGTATTAAATATTAAAAACAGAGGTTGGAACACGATTGACAGATTGACACTTTTTCCCTAATTTTGAAACAGAATTCAAAGTGAATCCTTCAGGTGAATCCAAAATAATTTTACTCAATTAAAACCATAACAAGTTTCACCATTATTTTTCATGTAAATTTTTAATTCTACTTTTTGCAACCTAGCAATCATTTTTACTTTTACAGATGTTGAAAAAATATTTTCAATATTCCAAGAAATTCTGATTTTCATTTCATTTTTATTTTTCACAAAAATTATCTTCAACATTTTATTTTATAAATCCAGGCTATTTAAAATCTGATATGATAATTCCAAACTCAACAGTGCAAAGAAAAAGAATTTGGTGGCAAAATATTGACATTTAGAAAAGATGATTTACTTTCAAATCTTATATTAAAAGAAAAATTAAGATAAATAGAATTGCATATTTTACAAAAAACATAAATATTGTGACTGTTGAGACATAAAAATGAAAAACTCCATCAAGTCCTTATAGGCTCACCTTTATAGACAACCAGTATAATTAAATGAAGAAATAACCTCTTAATTAATTATTTTCTTAATCTATATCTGACTGGATAAGCATATTTATATGATGATGTTATAATAAATTTTAAAGGTACATTAATTGGTTTTGAAAGAATTAAATGAAAAGTTTTGTTGAAGTCATAGATGTTCAATAATAGCCATATAATTCTGAAACTTCAATTTCAAATCCTATATTTTAATGACTGTAGGAATCTATTTTATGAAGGATATTCACCAGATTTTAGCATCATAAATGGGGATTTATAACAAGCATATTGGTAATTGGTTAATTTAAACTAAGTTGTTGTAATTAAAAATCATGAAAATATTACTGGTTTGGTTAGTATTTCAATGTTTATTCATTTGTATACAGACAAATTTTGAAATTTTCTCAGCTTGATCAAGAAAGGATTTTGAAAAACTTCTAATTCTAATTTTGGTTAGATTTTGGGAATTGAGTCAGGTCAATAATTTTTCAGACCACTCCTTCAAACATGCATGTAAATATGTAAATATGTGAGTGTGTTTGTGCATATACATTTTTAAATATACAAATATTTTTGATATTTTGTCATATTTTATGAATTCAAAAATATATCAAACTCTTATATATGTATATATATGTGTGTGTGTAAATATTCTCAGATAAAGTATATCTGTAGAAAAGGCAAAATGAATAAAAAACAAGAGGAAAACTATACTTAGTCTTAGCCGAGGCATTTCATCATCCCAAACTTCCTTTGTTTGTATGTGTTGCGAGTGATGTTAATCTCTAAATATATTGGTGAATAATTTCTCCATTTTGTCAAAGTAAAAAAATCAGTGGGAATTGCAAAATGTTTCATGAAAAAAGATTTTTCATGTTTTCTCTTGGAACACAAAATCTATTAATTAAGTACGGCAATAGTTTTGCACTCAAGTTTAAAAAATACATCAACCATTTCAAACCATGTTATCAGATTTTTGCATTTGGCACAGTTGCACATCAGCATTTTAATGAGAGGGCTTTATATATATATATATATATATATATATATATATATATATATATATATATATATATATATATGTATATATATATATATATATATATATATATATGTATATATATATATATATATATATATATATATATGAGAGATTAAAAGTGGCAAAGAAAAAAAATATATATATATATATCTATATAGAAATATAAGGGAGAGAGAAATATAATCTGTCCCAGAACTATTAGGACACCAACGCACTTGCAGTATTTGTAGAAAAGTTGCCCTTTTGGCAGCTGGTTTAGCCAGTCATGCAAGATCACACCGGCAAGGTCAGGTGCAAAATCCTGTGAATGCAACCCTACTAGAAGGACTTGTAGGTTACTTGTGTGAGTTTTGTGACAAGGATTGTAAGTCTTTTGCAGGACTCAAATGTCACATGATTATACACAGGGACAGGCAAGTTTCCAACATATGTATCACAGACAAGCATTACATTTGCCATGTGTGTAAGAGAGATTGTAAAGATGAAGTTGGTATTAAAAATCACTAACCCATAGCAGAGCATTAGTTTGGGTAAAAATGATCAAAATTCTGAATAAAAATCGCAAAATAAATATATATATATATATATATATATATATATATATATATATAAGGGAGAGATTGAAAATGGCAAAGAAAGATTGTGTATGTATGTATGTATGTATATATATAGAGAGAGGGGGAGAGAGAGGAAAAATAGGAATATGTAAAAAATGATAGAGGCACTGTGTGTTTGCGTGTGTATATATATATATATAGAGAGAGAGAGAAATAAGAGGTAAAGAAAAATAGCATGTGTATGTATGTATATATATATATTTATACATACATATTTATTATAATTTTTTCATATAGACAAAAAAAATTATAATAAATAATTATTGCTCTACTATGTGTATTGTGCCCTCTTGAATTAATGCTGTGAATGTTAGAATTTATGTATTATTTTCATTCTCATTACATTTGGGTTTATATATACATATATATATGGAGAGAAATAAGAGGTAAAGAAAATTTTTGTGTGTGTGTGTGCATATATATATATATATATATATATATAGAGAGAGAGAGAGAGTGGGGAAAAGAGGCATAGTGTTTGTGTTATGAATATGCTTTAATATTTAATAAACAACATGATGTTTGCATGTGTCAATCATTGTGCATATGTTTCAGTGACTTGTTATCTTTACACACAAAAAGGAGTCAGTTGCAGTAAACAGAGTGGCCTTTAAGTAATCTTGCTAGCATAAAAATGGTTGGTGTAAGTTTGAGTCAGAATTAGGAGAAAGCTTTTGCATTTTGTATCAACTAAATGCAGTATACCAGTGTAAGCCTGTAAAAAATAGAAATCTGTAAAATATATATATATTGTTGGATTGATGTGAGTTTTTGACCCTGGGTTTCACGCTCTCTGTGATTGTCTGACAAACATGAGTTTGTCTGACGATATCACTGATATTGAGCACTTTCCAATAAGTACTGTGCATATATAAAATAAAAAAAATATATATAAAAATTGCATATATATATATATATATATATATATATATATATATATTCAGACATGGTTTGACAATCACTTGAGGCATGAAATTGACTGTCATCATGCAGTGTTAACTTACATATCCACAGTGTTTACATCTATAAATGCTCCATCTTCTATAGTCAGCACTCTTCATATAAATACACACACACAGAGATCTCTAGATACATAAAATTAACCTGAGTAAATTATATGCAGGCTTGGAAAAGCAGATATTTTGGGTCAATCTTATAATCATAATCTGTGTGATCAAATGAACACCTGTAGACCAACATCTGCTTACTAAGATTGATATATTGTAATGTTATCAGTGGTAGATTCCACAATATTCACAGTATAGTTCAGAGAAAATATGGACCCAGGAGTGTTAACAGGAACAGTTGAAAATCATTTACTTGAAAGTCTGATTAGGGGCATATATGTCTATAGTTAGCAAGACTATAGACATTAGTCCTGGGTATGATGATAAACTACATCTGGCAACAAGGCCTCTGATTGGGAGATTGGAGGTTTTGAGGAGCATGGAATGACATCTTAATTGTTGTTGTTCTCAGTTCCACTCTGACCCAGGGTGGTAGAATTTGTTAGAGTCTCAGCTATGAGCAAATAGTAAACTCCTACAAACAAAAGCAATGAAAGTATAAAAATACATTTTTATGGAGATGCCATCAATACATTTTTAAATAAAAATAATTACCAACAATACATATTTATAGTAAAATTATGAACAATACATTTGTAAAACAAAATGACCATCAATACATTTTATCTGCTGTTGAAACCATAAAACTGTGTTCAAAATATTTAGATTTCAACATTAAATAATCCATATGCTGCTAAACAAAATCAACCAACCAACCAACATGAAAGAACTCTTTCATGACATTAATGCATATAATATCCTACAATTTCTTAAAGAAATTAAACTGTATTCTAAAATATAACTTCAACAAAACTATAACATAAATCACACATATCACAACCTCTAGTAATTATATCCACACAAACATGTATATGAACAAAAGTTGAGTATCATCTACCATGTATTCAATTGTGAAATCAGAATAACATATATCATATTTTTATTACTTCAAAGCTCCTAAGAAAATTTAATTTTTCCATTAAATAACTCATAAGGAGTTGATATGCCATTAAACAAACAAATCAGATCATGCACTAAACATGCATGCCTCTAGCCAGACTTTCATTGATGTCACAACACTTGCACATGTTTCTACTGGTGCTGTGGGAGTTTCAGTAATGAGTGCATTTCTGACTACATAAAATTAATGGTTGTTTGAAAATGTGCTACAGATCTTGGAGACTGTATTCATTCACCACACACAAGTTTAAAGCCTGTTATCATGGTGTGGGGTGTCATAAATTACAACCCTTATTCACATTTGGTGATTGTGAAACAAATGTTAAACAGTCATGTATGTCCAGAAGTTTTTCCAACTCTTTCTGCTGTTATTCCTAAAACAGGAAGATGAGGTATTGTTCCAGCAGGATAATGTCTGCCCACATAGTGCCTGTGCTACTCAACTTGCTATGGAAGATGTTCAAGATGTTTTCTTGGAAGACATGATTGTTAGACCTATCACTCACTGAACATGTATTGGGCATGATATTTTACTTTTATTTACATCCCACTTGCAGCTCTTGCATGTATCACAGGATGGTATCTGCCATCTATAAAATCATATACATGCAAGAGTACAGGCTTGTGAACCGCCAAGTATATTAATGAGATCTGAGTATTGTTGATATGATCTTTATTTTAAAACCTGTATTGATCTATATATGTACTCTTTTAAGGTAATTCAACTATATTAAATAAGCATTTAATCTTGAGTAAATTGAAGCATATATTGTTCCAAACTTACTTTTTACCAATATATTTGCATTTATATATTGATCTCCAAAGAAGCACTGGTCAGACTTATTACCATGCCACATACAGACAATCAAAATAAACAGAATTGTATTTGGAATGAATAGCTCTTCTTTCTCAGTAGTCAACTCCTAATAAATCACTCTTTGATATTTCCGTATCATTAATTGAGAGCTATCATCAGTGCCAATATTACCTTAAACTTCAGACAGCATTAGAATTGCATATAAATATTTTTAACTTCTTTAATATAGTATAGCATTGAATCTTTACAATAAATCATTTGACTGTTTTTCTATTATTCCTCTGAATATATCCACTTTTTTATACAATGAAATGGTCATTTTGATATGTGGTCATATTTGGGCAAGTCAAAATATTAAGTCCTTGTTCATCTTATGAGAATAAAAGATGACTCTTAAAAATTATGCTAACATTAAACTATGAATTCCTACACTACATAAGAAATGCTTACAAACATAAACATCTCAGGTGTGTGTGTGTGTATATATATATATATATATATATATAGGTCTGCCATATGATCCATATGTCAAAAAGACTGCATAATACCTGCAGGCTTCAGGAGACACATGCATGTCCATAGAAGTTGAGCACCTCTTTATTTTACTAAGCCTATATATATATATATATATATATATATATATATATATATATATATATATATGTGTGTATGTTTGTTTATATATAAAATAATGATTGAATTCCTGTATATCTCAGTTTCTTACTATAACACAGCAAAGATGGCACATCATAGCACAATTTTTGCTAAAATGAAGACTACGCCAATTTCAAGGGTCAATTGAGCCACCTGTTTTTGATTAACATTCAATTTATTGTAAACTCACAAAAATATTATTGTCCAGCTAAGATAATTCTACTTCTATTAACTGCTAATTACAAAGTTATTTTTAACTTTCTTCATAAAAAAATAAGTGGAAGAAGCAGTGAAAAATCTTTTGCCCTGTCAAAACTTAACATACTAATAACAATAATTTAATAATAATTAAACTTTATGATAATTAACATTTACAAATAATTATAAAATACACTTTTATAAATAAGTAATGATTTTATATCAAAAGGAGGCCAACAATTTGGCATTTAAGTGAGGATATGCATAAAAGAAAAATAATGATACATTGATGCTCCCAGAAGATATATATATATATGCACACGTGCAAACACACACACACATGTATGGCGAGCAAAGAAAAAAAAAAAAAAAATCCAGAAGTGCGCTATTAATCAATTTGATTATTTTTTTAATCAGTGTTCATCATTAATAAAGTGTTCATCATTGTGAAATTTAAATGAGCTCTACAAAAATGTCAGGCAGAAGGCACCAATTGCAATCTATGCTTGCTTGAATTGAATGTATATCTTAATCTTTTTAGACATTTACCATGGATTGGGAGTTCAGTTATCTCATACGTCTTGCATGCCTTATTTTCAGCATTAATATGCATTCTGATCTTTATCTTTCTTTATATCAGTGTGAATGCAAGGCCTCTATGCAACTAAAATGCAGGAGTTATTGAGAGTTTTGAGAATGTAAGAAAAAGAAAGCATTAAGGATAAATAACAATAACAGAATAGTAATCAGAAAGACAGAAGATAACAACTGATATTACATTTTAATTTTTTATATGTATTTGTACATACTGAAAAAATGGATATATGTACATAGGTGTATGAATAATTTTGTATGCCTGTATTTTTTGAAGAAATAGCTTTCAGCTTGATTTTTAATGTTGCAAATTTACATTAATTATTTTTTCATCATAAATATTGAGGAGAAAACTCATTTTTTATTTCAATTTTTTTTTGTATTTTTATCACCTTTGTAAAAATGAATAAAAAATACATAAATGGGAAGATGACAGAAATGAGGCTGAAAAACAAATGAAAATGTTGAAATTGATTTTTTTTAAAAACATTTATGAAAGCATTTGGAAGAAGATAAAAACTGATAGAAAAACAGCAAATGTAAGAAACTTTAAAGGCAAATATATTTAGTAGTTAATAGAAAAATAGCATGCAGATAACATTTCTTACAAGCATTTGACTTGGAAGTTGTGTGAAGTCAACCACTTTAATCTTTTGGGTTTTTTAAAAATATAAAAATGGGTGGTGAAGATAAAATTGAAATGAAAATATAGCAAACAAGAGAAGACAGGGAAAAATATTTTATCTGTGTTTTCAGTTTCAATGTTTATTTTAAATGCGAAAGAAAAACAGGAGAAAATTGGAAAGAGATATTTTTTAATACCATAATTCTTTTTTGTAATCTATCATAATTATTTCTATCCTGATCTCAATACACTTAAGTCTCTGTGTGTGTTCTGGTTTTATTCTCTGGTAAGATTCTCAATATATTATTAGCCTGGGTAATGGGGAATCAAACAAAATTCCTCCCCTATTAGTTTTTTTAATCAAGTTTTATTTCCTAATGTTTATAATTAATACTCAAGTACCATAATCCGTTTCCAAAATTCCTTATATAACTAAATATCAGTCCATTTTAATTAACTATCATTAGCCATTTTTCAAGAGAATAATTAACACAAATGTTGTTATTATTATGTAACTTATAAGATCAAAAAAGTACAAAAAGTTCTGATTAAAAATGATCTTAAAATATTAAAATGATTGTAAAAACATTTTTCAAACATTTTGCAAACTTTTACTGAAGTAGGTGTTCAGAATTATCATCTATATACAATCACTTTCTCAGATCAATGATTAAAAACAGTTTCAAGCAAATGAATCCTTTAGGTCTTCAAGAAGACCCTATAGACTGGCACTACAAAATCCCAAACAAAGAGCTTTACCAAATTGCAAAAACCAAAGCACTTGAAAACTTCTAGTAACAACTCCTTAAAAAATGAGTCACACATGTAACTAGAAAGGAAAATAATGCCATAATTAAGATATTGACTTTCTATACTACCTTAAATAAAAGGTTTGGAAGGAAACTTCCATCAGTACTCGAAAGAACAATAATAGTAGAGTCAAAAAAATCTAATTTCCTGAAAAACTGTTTTAAGAAAAAGATTTTATAAATTTCAACAAACAGTAACTGTTTCATCAATGAATGTTAAATGTTCCGTGTATGGAAGCAGCTATTTCACCATTTCCATTATCATTTAAGTGTCAAATGCTTTTATCTCCAATAGAATTGAAGGTTCAAGTCATGCTCACAGCCTGTCCTTTATTTCAATGTTCATTTTTAATTGTTTACAGTACGTTCTTCCAGTCTTAAGGATTCACGTCAATGTTGCAAATATTTAGAAAAACAGACTGCAAAAAAAATTGAAAGTGACTGTTGTTGAAGGCAAATTTTCAACACTTATTTCCAGGAAAAGATCGTCTATTTGATGCCAGCAAATTTAAATCTTGTGATTTGTTATAAAATTGGAAAATAACTAAGCAAATTTATTTTTGGCAGGTCACAATCTCTCTGCGCAAAATGAAAAAAGTTTACAACTCTAAATAATAATCAATGTTAGTTTCTTGGCTGTTGTCCTTGAAATGTTTAATGTTTTTGAAATTAAAATGTTGATCTGATATTGTTTACAATTACAACAATAATACAATTATGACCTCCAGTTAAATAACTGAACTGTATTTTGGCAATTATATGTCTATCATGTTCCCCTCTCATTCTTTCTTTCCTTCCCTCTCACACACTTCTGAATAAAATTAACAAAAGTAGAAGAAAAAATCTATGTGTTATGCAAAAGAACTTTCTTTGAAATTACTCTGCATAATTTATCAGTTAATTGTGTGGTAAGCTATGGTATCTGAAATGATTAAAAATGATCAAAACATATCCTATTAAGAGAGACAAATTAACACCATTCTTTACAAGTAATAACTTTATTTTGCTGATATTACAATACAGAATCTGATATTAATCAGCAAAGAATAGAAAGTATATTAAGCTTTCTTTTTATTTGATTGCAATGAATTGTAAAACAAGTAAAATTTATTAATAAAAAAAAATTTACTATAGGATGATAATCATTCATAATGGTCAGAGTAATTTATAGTAATGGATAAGTGAGAGAAAGTTAAGTTGTAAGTTCATTTTTAATTTGTTTACTAAAGTCATAA
Organism: Acanthosepion pharaonis; assembly: GCA_903632075.3. NCBI lineage: Eukaryota > Metazoa > Mollusca > Cephalopoda > Sepiida > Sepiidae > Acanthosepion > Acanthosepion pharaonis. The sequence goes on along the minus strand of CAHIKZ030004732.1, from coordinate 269,089 downwards.
TAGTCAAAGTGCATCAAAATGATGAGCTAATTCAAGGTAAAGGTGCAAATTGATGACTTGATTCAATTATAATGTAATGATACAAATTATAATGTGATGAAAATATTCTTTATTTTTTGTCTTCCATGTTGTAATCAAGAAAGAAAAATATTCTAAGTTCTAAAAAAATGCTGTCACAATAAAATCAAAAGCAATTTTTGAATAATGTTAATTAAAATTAGATGTTCCTAATTCCCCCCTCCCAGAAATAACAAAACAAAATTTTCACCAAACCAATTGCCATATAGATACAGTAGGATCTGTACAACTATGCTCATATGTGCATACATTATATATATATATATATATATATATATATATATATATATATATATATATATATATATATATATATATATATATATATAGTACAGGTAATAAATCTGTTGATATATAATCCAAGTGTATCCTAGTAATATCAAATATTAAAACTGATCCACAAAAAGAGCTCAATGTATAGCATATAAACTGAAATATATATATATATATATATATATATATATATATATATATATATATATATATATATATGATGTGCTCCCCAAAGTTTAGGCAATTTGTGACAGACTGAACAATCTGTTCAACTATCCACTTATGCAGCATTTCCTGTCTCTCCAGACATTTCACAGAAAATTTACATAGATATAATTTACTTTTTATATTGTTTCAATTTATGAATGGAATGTATATATATATATAGTTTTAAGGTATGTTATATTTATGAGTTAAAGTGACCAATATCAGGCATAGAGCGTATGTAAATATAACTGTCAATTAAATATTACAATCAAATCTTCTAACAAGTGAATGTAATCTCTGCAAAACTCTGAGCAGAGACAAAATAAGTGAAAATTTAATCTTATCTATTACTATTAATGCACTATCTTTTGATATTGAGCACAAAATTACAAAGACTGCTTGCCTTAAAAAATGTTATCTTTCAGAAATAATCTGGTTAACCAATTTTAGTGGGTAAAACAATGCTTGTTATATATATATGATGATGGACTCTCTCATAGTTTTCGATGTATGAGTATCTTTCAGTTCAGTTTTTAATCCTGTCACCGTTGCCTTAACTCTCTTGCCAGTGGACTTGTTGATCAGGTGGAATAGCAAAGAAGGAGAACAGAACTGAACTGCAGACTATCCACACAAAAGATTTGTTTAGAGTGGTGAAGGCTTGTGTAGAACCAGCCACACATATTAGAAGTGCTGATAACAAGGATATATAACAAATATTTTCCAAGAACACCCCTCAGGTTTTATTTATATATATATATATATATATATATATATATATATATATATATATATATATATATTTGAGTAGATATTTCTGTTTTTAAGCAGAATAATTGATTTCTAAAGTTCTGAATGTTTTACCTTTAATACAGAAAATGTACTTTTCAGCACAGTTAAAAACTACATCCTTCTTATATAGAGGAAACCAGTACAAGGGGGATGCTGGTTCAAACCCTGCTGAAGGGTATGTTCTTCTCAAAAAAACATCTTGGCAGATGTCAATTATCCTGCTAAAAATAAAATTGTTGATTCAAACATCTGTATCATTTAATTATAACGTTTATGTAGTAATGAGAAATAATGGTAGATTAAAAAATCCCTCAATCCATTAGAAATATATACTTTATATCTATATCTATCTATCTATCTATCTATCTATCTATCTATCTATCTATCTATCTATCTATCTCTCTCTCTATATATATATATAAGATTAATACAAATATAAAACTTGATTGATGTAATATTCAGCACCTCTACATAGATGAATCTTTGTGTGATTGTTCAATCAACTTGTCAGGAGGTTTCAGCAATTAAACACATAAATGCATTGCCTCTTCTCTGCAAATATATACTTATGCACACACACACACACACACACACACACACACACACACACACACACATAGAGAGAAAGAGAGATAGAGGAGGAAAGATAAACACAAGCACCTTTATAAAAATAATATTTTTGTTTTATTTGCCATTAACTGCATTATTTTCATATGTATTAAAAAAAACTCTTTTAAAAGAATTTAAAATAAAGCACTCATCTATGTAAAAAAAAACACAAATTATATATATATATATATATATATATATATATATATATATGTCAGTTGATGTGTGTACATATTTAGAGAGTTTTATACCTGTGTGCAAACACACAAGAATAACAGGTAAATTTATCAATGAAAATGTTGCATAGAGACAGTGTGGCTGGCTGAACTTACACATTGAATGTTAACCATTATGATCAGGTGCTCAGATACAGATTTTCATTCATTCAGGGTAGGCAACCAAGTTCTGCACATTGATCATGGTGCTTAGCAACCAGATGGGCCTGCCTTCAGTCCTCTGTAAACTGAGCCATTTGTTACAAAATCAAGCTGCTCTGTCATAATAGCTCTGTCGCTACTGAACACTTTATTTATATGATTCATCTGACAATATTCTAGGACTCTGATTAATTTCTGATCAAGCATTATGACTGAGACCTTTTGAATTTGATTAAAAACCTATAGAGTTAGGAATTCTTCACTCTATCTCATCTGAGTAATAAGTAATTTTAATTTTTCAGTGAAATTATATGTGTTAAATGTCAGTCAGTTATGTGCCATGTGTGATACACGCATAATCAATCATGTATCTTTCAATACATGACTGACGAGGCAGATTTTTCCCACAGTAGGTTGCCATTTCTTTCTGTAGTAGACCAAGCAATAGAACCTGGTCTGTCCTGCTATTTACCCATAGCTATGAGGAGAAGAAGAGGATTCATACCTTTTGCCAAGGGTGAATTTAATGAATTTGACTGGAATTCAAACTCGGCTCACCGATTCCTCAATCCAAGTCACTATCCATTACTCCACCAAAATTGTACTTTATTTGTATTTTAAGTTATATTTTTATTTTATTTTTTCCTTTTGATTTTATGAAAAAGAGAAGGCTTCTTTATATTTTGATGGGATGATTTAGCATTTAAATGTTAAATGAAAATATTTTTATTTCATTTGGTTCTTAAATATGCACTTTTGAAAAAGATTAATGTTGTCTAAGTTATTAAACTTCAAACTATACCACATAATCACATGAGTCAACCTCTAAAAAATGACAAAAATAAAATGACAAAGAAAATAGAATAAATCTGTTTCATGGGTTATTTTACCCAAAATTCAAAAGTAAAAAACTAAGAAATTTGTTTGTGTAGGAAGAGTCATAAAAATTGATGAAAGATCTTTGAAAAAGATACTGCTTTCACTTTATTAATCACTTACTTCTGGATATTAAACCATAGCATTTTTCTCCCCAAAATTTTTGGAAAGAATAGGTTAAGTTGTTCTTTGAGGACAATCAGTCAAAATTCCTTAACTAAGAAAATATCCTGAAATTTAATATTTCACTATTTATCAATCTTAAATGAGCTTAAAGCCATATTGTATTTAGACATTAGTTCTCGAATGATCACTAAAGTTAAGCAACTTTGAACCTGGTCAGTACCTAGATGGGTGACCTTTTGGGAATACCAGGTGCTATATGCTTGGATGTGCAGTGGTGCAATGAATAATGGCCCAGAATTGGAAATTGGAGAGCTGAGTTCAAATTCCAGTCAGGTTCATTATATTCACTTATGTACAAATACCCTTGGGAGAAGTATGAATCCACCTCATCTCCCCCAGCTATGGGTTAATTAGTAGAACTTGTATCAGTAAATCATTATCATCTCCCCCCCAAAATTCTTACAATCGAAAAAAATATTTTTCTGGTTTTAAATAACCTGCAAAATGTTAAGATGTAAAAACAAAATTAATTTTAAATGGTTTGAAATTGCTCAATAAATATGACACAGTTAGAAAAGTAACCTTTTTATATTTGCCAATAGCAAGGTTATCTGCTGTTTTCTAAATTAAAATATCTTTTGAGAAATATCTTTCAACTTTATTTAATTTTCTGTCATAAACATTTTATACATTAATGTTCAACAGACAACATTAATGTTCTTATATTCTATAATGTTTATATTATTACTGTTTCCTCATACATAATCACTAACCTATAGGATGTGTAATGATTCTTATGCTGTTGCCACTGCTGCCTTTTAAAATATATTATTATTATTATTATTATTATTATTATTATTATTATTATTATAAAGGCTTAAATTAAACAAGCATACAAAATTGTTACACTAGAAGAGTAGGTGCCAATAATATGTCTATATCAATTGAATTAATCCTAATGCCATACACTTATTAAAGTGAATAAAATCCTATAAATCCCAGAATAAAAGTAACTTTGTTCACAATTGCAACTTCAGTTCACTTTTTGCATACACATTTTTTAAATTAAATTTTTAAACAGAATTTTATGTTTTACAAAAGTAAACCTAAATTTTCTTTCAAATGAACAACTCTAATGAAATGATTATTACAATATTTCAGTTTAACTCCCATTTTTGGTTATGTATTTTGAAATTGCTAATAAAGTCAGTCTAAGTCGATATACAAAGAATTATAAATAGAGAAGTTTTATCAAAAATGAGTGATAAAGTCATTGATACAAATGAATTAAAAAATTTCAAATATTGCTTGACTAAATGGAAATATTTACTTGCTTTATTGAATGACTACAATAATATATGTGCAACCTGATATTTCACCATTTCATACATTTTTATCATCATGAAAATCATTTCATTCTATACCTAAAATTTATTTGTTGGCAAAACCAGGATTTCAGTACAATATAAATTAAACAATCATTTTGCATTGATTTGCAAATCTCTGAGTAGAAATACAAAAAAGATCAAAAATACAAAATGTCTGCCTTCCTGATGAAACTCAACAGAGATTGGGAAATAGTAAATTTTATCTCATGACCAGCCTATTTTTTCTGCTATTATTTTCGTACCTGCTTGGTTGGTGAGATTGTTACAATTTTATATCCTGTATCTGCTTTTAATTGTAAAGAACTGATAACAGCCAGAAGTTCAAGGTAAGCGGATCTTCTAAACTTCCTACTCCCTACTGAAGTCAGCAGTTTATATAGTCATAAAATTGACAAAGCCTACAAAAGATGAATGTCTATCATTTAGCCTCATTTCAAGCTACCATAAAGAGAATGTGTATGCCAAAATATAAAAACTATGAAAGAAAATTTATTAGATATTTTTACAACATTTGAAAATGTTTTTCTAATAAAAAGCAAGCCCTTTTTTAGCAAGATTTGTATACATGCATCAAATGCCTGATTACTGTTTTGAAAGAAAATAAGAACATTATTCTGAGAGAAATTACATCTTTCCTACAAAAAACAGATCAAGAAATCAGTCAAGGTGTATCTCAGTGTTTTACAAGTAAACTGAACTTTGGCATCTAACAAATTTATCTACAACCACCTGGTGTCATATCTGTCATACAATGTTATATACCAACCAAAATTTATTATTTGTTAATAAAATTCTTTTTTGTTTGTGTCTAAAATTTTAAGTTCTAGAGATATCCATAATTACTGTTTTTGTATTCATTCAATAGTGTACGTTGTAAAAGTTGTTTGAATTAGACTCTCAGTGTTTTGACTTAGAAAAATATAATTTAACTCATTAAAGCCGACTATAAAATCTGATATTAATTATAATAATTAAAATAAAAATATTAATTATAAGTTTTTAAAAGAAATCCAGTATTAATTATAGATTTCTAAAAGTCTGGTATTAATTATAGGTCTTTACCTATAAGCCATTAAACCCCGCCATCCCATTTTGGGGACAATGGGCATTGATGGATTAAGATGAACACTTGAAAACAATTCACTGTGCAGAATATATTCTACATTTAAAGAAGAGTCATAGCATTCTCTAATGTCTGTGACTTCACCGAAGTGTTTAAGGTATTTTTTATGAAAGTACATTTTTTGTAATGTATTTACATGATGGTAACCAGTTTTACATCAGTATTTGCATATATTAATGTTTTATTTAATCCTGTTTACAAGGTTTAATTCAGATTCTTATGTACTTGATTATATGCGAATCTTTTTAAATACAGACAAACCCAAAAATTATTTACTTCATTTCACTACTGCTTGTTCAGCCATCTGTTTTGTTCATTTTAAGTATATTGTTATTCTTATAGTTTACTACTGCGTTTAAGTATTAGTTGCTATCCTTAGATAAAGAGCTCCACTTTCAACTTTCAAAAGTGGTTTACAGTTCACACCAACTCAACAAAATGATTTGACTCCAGTCACTAGTTTACCTTTGTCACTGATGATTAAGCCAAGAAAATATTTACAACAATAATAATTTGTTTAGAAAAGGCCAATTTTCATATATGGCCTATATTATGTGCACTCAATGAGATTCACTATCAGTGACTTGTAAGACCAATATAATAATTACTATACTGTAGATAGGTAATTTATATATTGCTATAAATTAGTATGCAAGTTAATAGGATATATTCTCAGTATGTAAGAAATGTCTAATCTTTTATACTTGTCTCCAAACGTTGGTCGTTCATGCCTCAGTTCTCTGTTCTTGACCTTATATATGTGACTGTCTGCTCAGAAAATCATGACATTCAGTTACCTACTGAAATGATATTAGTAACCTTAGTATCACTGCAGATAAAACTAGATGAATTAATGTCTACAAAAATAGTCACAGTACTTTATGTTGGTTGATAGAAGTAGTAATAATTTGTACTGATTGGTGCAGCTAGTAGCAATGCGAGATGTTGCATTGGTAGTCCTAGCAGTAGTATAGGTTTGGCTGCTTGAGAAATTTGCAGACATTATAGAAGTTCTTTGTATTTGTCTAATTTTCCAAACATTTCCAACATATTAAGAAGTCATCCAAGACTCTTGAGACTGCAGTGACTGTCTTTGTTTAAGCCTTACTATGCAGACAGGTGCTAAGTTTTTAGATTGGCTCCTTTTTATATTATTTTTTTTTTTTTATTTTAATGCAAAGATAATCCTTAACTCCTGGTCTGGGTTATTATTGAATAATATTAGAATATTTTCTTCCATGACAGATTCACTTGAGATATTCTTTTGTAAGCCAAAAAAAAAAAAAACAAACAAAGAAATAAAGAAATATATATGAGATTGGGCTATCTAATCTAGGTTATGAAATATTTATTGTCTTATGCAACTAAACAGTTTATCCAATTTTTTAAGTATTTTTGCATTGGCTGAACTGAAAAACTATAAAAGAAACAATTTCAAATACTGGGTTTGTGAGGTCATGTTACCCCAAATATTGGTTATATTTACAAAACCCAATGAGTCAATTTACTAATTTAAAAGGATATTCCAAAATAATGATATTCTTTTATAAATCAAGGCATGAATTGAGACCAGAGTTAATGATAAATATCTTAAAATATTTTAAATGCTATAAACTGTCAAAGTATAATTCAAATCTAGATTCTAACCAGTCAACATTTCTATTATGAAATGCACCATTGACATAACAGGAAGACAAAAGAAAAATAACTTCTTTTTAGTCAGATTTTGCTCTAAGGAAAATAATTTGAGTTTTTTATCGATAATTAATATAGCTTCTCACTTGTTTCTGTGTATACCTGTCTGCTGAGCTGGTTAGATAATCCTTGTTGCAGACGTCTACTCAGGCACATTTGTATTTGTTCAACACCCACAGAGCCAATCTGCAGTTATTCTGTAACTATGCTGAGTGGACTTTAGTTACAATTTCTGGGAGAGAGTGCATAATCTGATATGATCACTAGTTTGAACAAGGTCAGTGAGTCAGGATGGCTTCTAAACAGTTTGGATCATCACCCCAGGCCAATAATATCACCACCTTGACAAGTAAACAATGTTGAGATTTGAACCTGGGTTTCATAATTGGAACACTAATATTCTAACCATTTGGCCATGTGCACAAACACAGTCAATTAGTAGTTTCTGCTTAAATTAAATCCTTAACTATAAAAAAAAATTCTGGATTACAATATATTAAGAAGTAAAAGATATGAATAAGTCTGTCTAAATTAGTTTATTCCTTGCAGGCAGATAAGGTTAAATCTCTGCCATGATAGTTATCTGTTGTAACCAGATATTTTCTTTAATTCCTATGTTGTATTTTTGTTTTATTATTCTGTGTTATAGTTAAACATTTTGATTTATCACTGAGAGAATATTTCAAAATCTGTTGAGGGAAAAAATGATTTTTTAATATCTATCTTGAGATATTGATGATTATTTCTTTTCACCTGCTGTGTTTCCTTATAATCAATGTTTTGTGTGTCTAAATAAATGTGTCTACTTATATGATTTTTGTTAATTTAGTTTCATGTTGATCAAAGATTAAATATTGTCAATGTCAATTCTTAATTTATTTTTAATACTTCAGCCATAAAGTCATCACCTGCAATGATAAGGAAGCTATAAAGTTTGAAATCTGGCATGAGGTCTGAGTTAAAACAAGCTTGGATTAAAGAGGATGCAAGATAAAGATGCTCACCAAGTAATTGAGCAAAGCAAAATTGAAAATTCTCTCTCTCTCTCTCTCTCTCTCTCTCTCTCTCTCTCACACACACACACACACACACACACACACGGTGTCATTACATTCACTTATTTTTCAAACCAAACACTTATTTTCATTTTAATCCTATCAGAAGGAGAAATCAAGAGTGTTTTGAAGAAATAGTTTGTAAAAATAGATGAACAGACATAAGAACAGTGATACAAGTTATAAATTTATTTGTTTTGGAAATTAAATTCTCATGTTTTATTAATAAAATGATTATGTAATTTACTTGTTATACAAATAAAAGCAATTTAGTAGAAAACATGTCTAATGTTCTATTAACAGAATGGATATATACTAGACTAATTCTGAAAATTAAACTAAGAAATAACCTATTAATATGACTGATGTTCTATTAATAGAAATGTTTATATAATTTACTAATTTTGGAAATGACATTAGGAAGTAAACATTTGGCTGATGTTCTATTTAAAGAATGTTTATATTTATTGGTTTTGAAAATGAAAGTAGAAAGTAAATAATAAACTTTGCTGATTTTCTATAAATAGAATGATTATATAATTGAAAGTTACTCTGTGATTCCTCTTAATAATTTGTGGATATTTTTATTCAAATTCATTCAATAAGCAAAAACCATATCTGTTAAAAGCAGAGGATTTTAAGGCCAAAGATTTTGAAAACCATTTTGTTTTCAACTATTAAAAAAAAGTGAAATAATTTACATGTCTTTTTAACTTTCAACAACAAAATTTTGATATTTCTAATCAAAAAAGAATAAAGAGTATTATTTAGAATGATGACAATCATATCTATAATCCCTTATTTCTTTACATGCCCAAGATTACATGTAAATAATAACCAAGATAAGGATATTAGTCCAACCAGCTCATGAACGCTAATATATCCTCATAGACTAAATACCAAAACAAGATTGAACTGGGTTTGTCTGGCAATTTATTAATGAGCCTATAGCAAAATATTATTGGTGTAAATGACTCAACAACAAAAGCTGAAAACAGACACACCCAGTAGAAAGCTTATTACATGGAATAGAAACCCCTTTGCCTGTAAATTGGAGACAGATGTTTACCTAAAAGCCATAATGATTAGTGATTTTTTTTTGTTGTTGCTTTGCAATCAAAACCAATATAGGTAGAAACAGAGAATTTACAAGCATAGTTCTGCAAAAAGGATATATTTTTTATGCAAATAGACCCTTTGTGAAGTATAATAATCATTTTCTTTTATTCATTTCACCCCAAACAAGACAATAAAACCACTAAGACACAAGGGGTTACTGAGTATGCGAAAAAATGAGTAAAAGAAAACATTATTAAAGAGAGAGAACAATAAAAGAACAGGAATAAAGAAGACAAAAGATAATGATTGACATTGCATTTAAATCTTTGAAGATCAAGGTTAACTGAAAAGCAAGAAACCAGATGAGATTCCACAAGTGAGACATGTGAGAGAAGAAACTGTTAGCATAGAACTTATGGTTACATCTTGCTATTTTGACTGTATAATGATGAATCCTTGCTGCCAATCTAGTACTGCATTTAATTTCATAAAGTCTACATACCAAAGAGCAAAATTCATCAGAACAATTAGCATGAAAATATTTATAGAAAAGGCACAAGGAAGCTACGTTATGGTGATGAGAAAGTGACTGAAGCAGAGATGCTAGGCCAGGACTAATAATATTGCGGGTTCTTTGTTTTCTTTATCAAGAATCTCTAAATATATAGCAGAAACACCAGACCAGATGTGGCAGCAATATTCAATGCACAGACAAATGGTAGACTTATGAATGTGTAAGACAATATAAGCCTGAAAAACACAAACAATTTTGTACTATTTTTTTTAACAAATGTTTTCCAATTAGAAATATATATATATATATATATATATATATATATATATATATATATATATATATATTAATCACAAAAGGCAAATAATATATAATTTTGAATTTTTTTAAATAAAACATTATCAATTATCATTAATTTTTTAATTTTTTTCCTCCTAATTTCAGTCATCCTTTGTTGCTGTTCTCATATTATCATTCCACAATCATTAGTAATCAGCTTGGATAAAAAAAATATGCAGAACATCTGGAATTAGGATGAAAAAATATGAGACAAAAATTCATACTAATTGATAATTCTTCATCTTATAACTTAATTATATTATTACAATTGAAAGTACAAGAGTAAAAAGAACAGTGTATTGTATTAACAGAAAAGGAATAACAATAAACTTTGAATTCATGCAGCTGCTAGCCTTTGTAGATGAATCAGTTCAGCAGTTGTATTTTAAACCAGATTTCTAAGGATAAGAGATGTGAGTTCAAATTTCACTGAAGGTTTTTTTTCTTTATCTACACTGCTTATGAACAATTGAGGAATGTTAATAAAGAGCAGTTGAAATTAAGATGTAAAAGATAAATAATAAAACATATTTGGAATTGTTTCCATAGAAATCTGAAAAAAAATTATTCTATATAAATTAAATATTATTATAAAGGTAACTACATGTCCATGTAGAATTCAAAGAATTTTGTTCTTGATATTGTAAAAGGAATCTGAAATCTAGAAGTGAAAATTGTGGAATAAGGAAATTTTTTAATATTTTTCTGCATTTATAATCTGATGAGGCTTTCTGGTTAATTTTAAGATAACAAACATGACTTACACTTCTTATAAAATGAAGTGAAAATGAAATGAAGTGAAAATGAAATGAAGCCATGCATGAATTAAGAAAAAACAAACTATTTTTGAGCTGAAATGTAATTTCACAATTTTGTTCTAATATTTCTAATATTTATACTCATTATTATATTTTGTTTCTGATAGTTAACCTTTTGAAATCATGTTTAATATATTTAAAATATTACTTTTTGAATATTTTATACACATGCCACACACACATACAGGGAGAAAATGATATAGCTAAGCTCAACATAAAATTTGTTACAACTACTTCTAAAACAATAATAGACTTAAAGCAAAAATAAGCTAAAACATCAAGGAGGAATTTACTCTATCACCTCTAATAACTACCACAAAGAATACATAGGAGAAACCTCAATGAATTTAAATAAAAGATAATATGAACACAAAAGGAATCTTTTACAAAACAATACATTAAATATATTAGTTATTCACCATAATGTGTTTGACCATAATTTCAATTTTAAAAAATGCTACTTTAATTAAAAAGAGAAAACAATTTAATAAAACAAAAGCATATAGAAAGTGCTTTAATTGCTAAATCATCCACAGTAAATTTGCATCCAGATTCTTACAACATTTCACCTTTCTTGGCATGTCTTCTATTATCACAATGTGAAATACTTAACAAAAGTGATAAAAATACAAACAAAAAGAAACAAAATGAAATTGGCTAGACAGATATTTAAAAAAACAATTTTTATTTAAAAAATTAAAATTTCATCACTTTAGTCTGATGAAGTCCTAAAGGATGAAATACATTACACAAAAATTTATCCTACTTAACAAAACAAGCTATTATCAATATTTTTAATAAGAATAGGAACAATATATCAGTCGAGTTTTGGTTCATAATACCAAAACTCAACTGATATATTGTTCCTATAAATATATCCTAAAATTTTACCAGTATCAGTTGGCTAATTCTAATTTTGTTTTGCATTGACTTACATAATAAAATATGACTAAGAGTTTGCCAAAAATATATACACACTTCAGGAAAGGAAAAACTTGTATAGATATTGTAGTACTAAATTTACTTAGACAACATGAGATTAGCACAAGTTACCTTTGAACCCTACAATCACAAGAGATGCACAAAATGGTGACCTTTAACTTTCAAACATTTATTAGTAAGACGAACTATGGTTAGGCAATGTTGGCCAAAGTGTCCAGTAAGATTGCTGCACATGCATTTTCAATTTCTTTTCTAAGGGCCACCAATGTGGTTAATTTTCTGTGATACACAACATCCTTTAGGACTTGTTGATGCTATACTCATCAGGTTAACATCATTTGTTGAGAAAATATTGTACAGAATGTTATCAGAATTTGATAGACTATGAAAGACAGGTTTTTCCTTTTCTGAAGTGTGTATGTATATATATATATATATATATATTTGGTGGACTCTTTTAATGTGTGTGTGTGTGAGATATATATATATATATATATACACACACACACACATACAGGGTGCGATAAGTAAATTGTCACCATTTTATTTTTATTTCACATATGCGTGTTGTTTGTTTTTTGATTTTGTCGACTGCACAATATAGTAGGGTCAGTTGGGAACTGTCTGTAAGAAAAAGACCAACATGATGCAATTCACTCTGCTAGAAATTTGGGAACTGCATGCTGTACTGCTTGGCATTCATGCCAGAGGTTCCAATACAAACATTTCAGAATGTTTGGGTGTCAATCTGAGGACGGTGCAGAGGATTCAGAAAGAGTGATTACGAAGGTGTTTGGAGTGATCACGATGTTATGCTTCCATTTATCTTCCCACAGAGCCTCAGACTCAAAAGGGTGGCCTACATCAAGTGCCTTGAGAAGGTAGTGCTGCCTTGGACCTAGAGGGTGTCTGCTTGAAGACCTTATACCACACAAGCAGGATAACCCAGTCATGGCTTTCAGACAATTTCTGCAACAACATCACACCTTACATCTGGCCACCCCTATCTCCCCAGATTGCAACCCCTTGATAATTATGTATGGGATGCAGTTGGTGAGAAACCCAAAAAACTCTTTGTAACACCAAAAATGAACTGAAGGCAAGGCATTCACCAATTTAAAGGAGATAGTCCAGAAGAGTTGGAAGAGACTCTGAAGTCTTCTTGGGGCCCTGGTTGAAGCCAATGGCTATTTTATTGAATAAATTTACTCTTCAGTATTTCAAGATATTTGTGTGTAATTTTGGTAAATATATCTGTTAAAATGAGTTCTTAGTGTTATTTTCATTTTTGTGTAATTTAGACAACAATTTATCCATCGCACCTTTGTGTGTGTGTGTGTGTGTATATATATATATATATATATATATATATATATATATATATATATATATATATATATAAAAGTGTCTGTATTTGAACTTTTAAACCAGTGTTACATAATTTGTTACATTAGGCACACATATGCATAAATACTCAGATAATAAGGATTACTTATCATTTCAGACATATTCTCATGCTTAATTTATAATTATTTTATGAATTTCACAAAATATAAAACAAAAAAACAGGCCAAAGACAGTTACAAATATACTAGCAACAAAATTAATCCAACAAAAATAAAGTTTGAACTCTGAGTGAAGTCGACACAGAAACTAATAGTAAGTTAGTTTCATTAGCAATTAATATTAAGTGGTGAGTTTAATCCTTATTGGTGGCAACTCTTCATGGCCTTGTACCTAAACTAAGCTATACTTAGTAAATTATACGACAGAGTTTCCTGCAGATGTTTACATCTAAAACAAAAATAAAGATTCTAAAATTTACAACTCCAGAAAACATTTCAATTGCAACTACATTTGATGGAAAGTAATTAAAACTAGCAAAGAAATAATGTGTTAAAAAAAAGCATTTTATACACTCATTAACATTTAGTTTCATGTTTAACCCCTTTGAAATATGCAGCATCTTTTGCTTTCTTTGAATTCAAAAGAAAATTATTGCTGGTTCTTTTGCACCTAATGAATAAACATATTTCAGAGTTAAAACTTTTAATGGTGTATATAACATTTCACTTGGAAAAATTAAAATATGTAAAGATATTTTTTTTGCATCTCATGAATTTCTACAATGGACTCCATAATTCGTAAACTCAATAAATGTACAAAAAAACTTCCCAATTACCTGTTCAGGTAATTTCACTTCAGATTCAAATGAAAATGAAAAACATGAAATTTTTACTAGCTTTCCACATTATTCTTGTTATTGTTCGGAGGCTAAATGAGAAAAAGGCATTATTATAATAAGTGTCTGAGGTGATAATGTTCAATTTGAACATTTATTATTGCATTTTATATTTTCAGAGTTTTTTTGATAGACATTGAGACAGTCTCCAGTACTTTTCTTAATATATTCACAGACCTCAGCACTATGAAGCTCTGACAGGTCTTCTAGATTCTTCCTCACATTTTTAATTCATCCATTCAAGATTCTCCAGTACAGTTCCAAATGCACTTAATATTATGGACATGAATTTCCATATTCCACAGATATTTTAATTTTTGGTTGTTGTATTTTGCTAACTTAGCCTCCTTTTAATCTCTCTCTCTCTCTCTCTCTGGTTCCATGGCACAGCTAGGTTCACAGTTTACTTTCTATGAGTAGTATTTGTTTATATGATTGAACCCAAATTGTTGTCACAGTTCTTAGTGTATGACAATTCCTACCCTGTTATGTCTACTTTTGTCTTCTTTTTGCTTCCAGGTTGTTGCATTCATTTTGTATGTTTTACTGTCTCATCTTTTTCTTCACAAAAGTGGGCATTTTGTCTGTTCTTTTTTTTTTTTTATATCAAAGTAAAGACAGATAAAAATCTTTTTTCATTTTCATATAATTTGTCCTTGCGCATATATTTTGAACTGCAATGATTACAGATTCCTTTTTTTTATTTTTAAGCTGTCCTGTTCATGTCCATGTTGATGGCTAATAGTCCCTGTTTGACTTTAAAGTCAAACAAAAACAATTACAGACAGACATCAACATGGAGAAAAATTATTCTTTTATAAAATTTTCTGTTTTCTTTCCCCTTCATGAATTGTCCATTTGCCATTTTTTTATTTCTTGCTATAATGTTTCAAACAGTTTTTATATATTCACCATACAAGTGCATATTTTACAAAAAAAAACCCTATTTTTATCTTATGGACCTTGATTATGATGAGTCCTTTTCTTTCCATTTTGCATATAGTCTTTTGCTGTCATCCATGGAGTGAGACATTTTGTACATAGTCACTAAATTCTTGATCCATTAATCCATTGATTTGTATTTCCTTCTTATTCAGCCTGGAAAGGATTCTTTGTAGCTTACCATTAATACTAATGATATGTTCATCACTTTTAACAAATTTCTGCTGTTTCATTTCAACTTTCCTATTCTTCTAACATAATCTTTCTTATTAACTCTTTTGTTATTTGAATCAGCACACTCATGTTGGATTGTTGTTATACTCAACATTTCAGTTGCTGTACCATTGAGCCTTCTTCAGGTATCTGTCTTTGTACTTGGTAACGTTCCCAGTATTTTGAACTGATCCCTTTATTAAATCCATTGAGTAGATTGTTTTAATTCCACTTTTCATGCTTAGGAAATATTGAGGATAAAATGAAATGTAAACAATATACTTGTATGGAATGAATAAAGTGAAAGAGTTTGAAACGTATGGAATATAACCACCATACAAGATGAGTATGCTGGGACAATTAGCAAAACACAATGATGATAATTTCTCATCTGAGAAATTCCAACAAAATAATCCTTTCTTGTTTTTCCTTCAGCTCCTACTTTATTGTTCTAATGCTCATTCAAATGTATTTTTATTGGTCATTTTTCACTAATGTGTGTTTGTCTTATAGTTCAATTCCATCTGTTGATACAAGTCTTTCCTTATCCATTGCTAGTAATACATATTTCTTTATACCAAGCTCTATCCTGGGATAATTGCTGTAGTTTAAAGCACTTAAAAAAAGGTCTTAATATTTATGTTTTTTCTTATTTCCACTATAGAACTGATTTAAATAATTTTTCTTTCTTGCAATAACTAAATCTCATTTCTTGGCCTAGATATGATGAACTGGATAAATTTCAAATTTTAAAATATTTTACTTTTCTTTTTCTTCAGAAAAGTTCCTACCATGTTTTTGTTTAGTCACTAAGAACTGTGCAAAATGCCATGTTAAATAGAAATTGTTTGTGCAGTACTCAGTGAAACAGTTGTGACTGTTTTGAGACTAATTTTTCCCTCTAACATGATTCACCATTTCATTTCTTCATTTTGTTGGGTTTTGTCAATGTTTGCCTCAATGTAATTAGTTCTAATGTGCTTAATTTCTGTCTGAATGTCCTACAAAACAATTACTTAGTAGATAGTCAGCCTTGATTAAATGTATGCACTTAACTGGTGGTTGTTGAGTTCAATCCTTGGTTCAGTGGAATGGTATCCAATGGACAAACTAAGAAGAATAAACTAACAGAAGAAATCCCAACAATGGCCAGTGCCATGAAAACATTCTATCTAAATGGATTGAATAAAAGTTTTAGTTTGAAATTTTCAGAATTTTTCCAAATACAGTAGTCACATGAAAAAGCCAGATTATACAGCAACTGAAACATAAATATGGCAACCAAAATAAGTCCACCATTTAAAGCAAATCTGTATAATAATTTCAATGTTTTGCCTTTTTCATAGTTCTCTGTACAACCACATCTAGAATATTTTGGCTTTCAATTATTTTTGTCTTTTTTTTTCATGTTTTCACTTTTCAAAATTGTTTAATCAATATTTAATAAATCATTTGACATTTTTCTTCATAGATGTTATTCTTTCAAATTGCCCTAAAATTTCCCTTGGTTCCAATCTTTTTCATAATAGATAAAATGTGTTCTGGGATCGCATTTGTCATTTTCTTATTGCAGAAGTTCTGAATTTTCTGTTCAGTGCCCTTTTTTGTGTAAGGGAAAGAAAAAAGATCATCTGTCACATCCATTGATCCATTGTCAACAATGGTACATAGAGATGAAATAAATTGATGCATATTTTATCCATTTATTTCATTTATCAATCTTTTCTTGTAGCCACTTTGTACTAAATGCATGACAACACAAAGGAAGCTCTTTTATATTTGTAATAACTTTACTCCATTGTATCATTGTCAATAAGTTATTTCTCTCTCACTTTGATTGAGAAACAAAGGTGGGGGTTGGAGAGGTGGCTTTTCCCACCTCCTCAACCCATGGCTATCCCCACCAGATTTCTTGTCTGGTTAGCTTTCTGCCCTTAGGATTCTGGATCAGCTGTTAAATGACACAGTTTCTCTCTACCTTTGACTTTTTTTTTCATACCCAACTGTTTTTGATTCAAGGTTCAGTTTGTGTCTACATCAGTAAGTTTGTTGTCAAATGATTAAAAAAATACATTTTTTTTTATATAACAAATATTCTTGTTAATGTTCTTAATTCAGTTGGAAATATTAATCACATAAATGGAGCATTATACAATGAAAATTTCCGATCAAAATTTAGCTAATAAATATATGTTAGTATACAAACTTATTAATCCCCTTTCTTAAGCTTTTACTATTTACTTTTATTTTTATTTTCTTTTTTCTTAATCCAGCATGTAGTAAATTTGTTTGGAAATTGAGATACTTTCTTGTTTGTCTCTGATGCCTTCAGGTAGAAAGCAAGATTTTAAATGATGATTTTAATTTCAGAGATCTTCACTGTACTTTTGAAATTAATGCAACCTGATCATTTTACCCAACAGCAGTCAGTACATTTATATACTTATTAAATTTACATTCATCTATTTATTTATTTCAACTTTTTCAGGTTTTTTGTCCTTGCTGCCCTCATAAATTGTATCTCTTTCTCTCCCCCATTCCTGTCGGTTTCATATTACGATTTTGGTTGTTTTATACAAGTCTTCTATTTTTCAGGTACAAAAGAGAATAGGGGTCAGCCATCTGGTGGGGAAGCCATTCAGAAATGGGAGAGGGTCTAATTTTAAAATCAGTTGTAGGTTACACTTAAATCTCTTTATTTATGGCTATGCATGACTGCACCAAAACTCAACTGATATATTGTTCCTATAAATATATCCTAAAATTTTACCAGTATCAGTTGGCTAATTCTAATTTTGTTTTGCATTGACTTACATAATAAAATATGACTAAGAGTTTGCCAAAAATATATACACACTTCAGGAAAGGAAAAACTTGTATAGATATTGTAGTACTAAATTTACTTAGACAACATGAGATTAGCACAAATTACCTTTGGACCCTACAATCACAAAGAGATGCACAAAATGGTGACCTTTAACTTTCAAACATTTATTAGTAAGACGAACTATGGTTAGGCAATGTTGGCCAAAGTGTCAGTAAGATTGCTGCACATGCATTTTCAATTTCTTTTCTAAGGGCCACCAATGTGGTTAATTTTCTGTGATACACAACATCCTTTAGGACTTGTTGATGCTATACTCATCAGGTTAACATCATTTGTTGAGAAAATATTGTACAGAATGTTATCAGAATTTGATAGACTATGAAAGACAGGTTTTTCCTTTTCTGAAGTGTGTATGTATATATATATATATATATATTTGGTGGACTCTTTTAATGTGTGTGTGTGTGAGATATATATATATATATATATACACACACACACACACAGGTGCGATAAGTAAATTGTCACCATTTTATTTTATTTCACATATGCGTGTTGTTTGTTTTTGATTTTGTCGACTGCACAATATAGTAGGGTCAGTTGGGAACTGTCTGTAAGAAAAAGACCAACATGATGCAATTCACTCTGCTAGAAATTTGGGAACTGCATGCTGTACTGCTTGGCATTCATGCCAGAGGTTCCAATAAAACATTTCAGAATGTTTGGGTGTCAATCTGAGGACGGTGCAGAGGATTCAGAAAGAGTGATTACGAAGGTGTTTGGAGTGATCACGATGTTATGCTTCCATTTATCTTCCCACAGAGCCTCAGACTCAAAAGGGTGGCCTACATCAAGTGCCTTGAGAAGGTAGTGCTGCCTTGGACCTAGAGGGTGTCTGCTTGAAGACCTTATACCACACAAGCAGGATAACCCAGTCATGGCTTTCAGACAATTTCTGCAACAACATCACACCTTACATCTGGCCACCTATCTCCCCAGATTGCAACCCCCTTGATAATTATGTATGGGATGCAGTTGAGTGAGAAACCCAAAAAACTCTTTGTAACACCAAAAATGAACTGAAGGCAAGGCATTCACCAATTTAAAGGAGATAGTCCAGAAGAGTTGGAAGAGACTCTGAAGTCTTCTTGGGGCCCTGGTTGAAGCCAATGGCTATTTTATTGAATAAATTTACTCTTCAGTATTTCAAGATATTTGTGTGTAATTTTGGTAAATATATCTGTTAAAATGAGTTCTTAGTGTTATTTTCATTTTTGTGTAATTTAGACAACAATTTATCCATCGCACCTTGTGTGTGTGTGTGTGTGTGTATATATATATATATATATATATATATATATATATATATATATATATATATATATAAAGTGTCTGTATTTGAACTTTTAAACCAGTGTTACATAATTTGTTACACATTAGGCACACACATATGCATAAATACTCAGATAATAAGGATTACTTATCATTTCAGACATATTCTCATGCTTAATTTATAATTATTTTTATGAATTTCACAAAAATATAAAACAAAAAACAGGCCAAAGACAGTTACAAATATACTAGCAACAAAATTAATCCAACAAAAATAAAGTTTGAACTCTGAGTGAAGTCGACACAGAAACTAATAGTAAGTTAGTTTCATTAGCAATTAATATTAAGTGGTGAGTTTAATCCTTATTGGTGGCAACTCTTCATGGCCTTGTACCTAAACTAAGCTATACTTAGTAAATTATACGACAGAGTTTCCTGCAGATGTTTACATCTAAAACAAAAATAAAGATTCTAAAATTTACAACTCCAGAAAACATTTCAATTGCAACTACATTTGATGGAAAGTAATTAAAACTAGCAAAGAAATAATGTGTTAAAAAAAAGCATTTTATACACTCATTAACATTTAGTTTCATGTTTAACCCCTTTGAAATATGCAGCATCTTTTGCTTTCTTTGAATTCAAAAGAAAATTATTGCTGGTTCTTTTGCACCTAATGAATAAACATATTTCAGAGTTAAAACTTTTAATGGTTATATATAACATTTCACTTGGAAAAATTAAAATATGTAAAGATATTTTTTTGCATCTCATGAATTTCTACAATGGACTCCATAATTCGTAAACTCAATAAATGTACAAAAAAAAACTTCCCAATTACCTGTTCAGGTAATTTCACTTCAGATTCAAATGAAAATGAAAAACATGAAATTTTTACTAGCTTTCCACATTATTCTTGTTATTGTTCGAGGCTAAATGAGAAAAGGCATTATTATAATAAGTGTCTGAGGTGATAATGTTCAATTTGAACATTTATTATTGCATTTTATATTTTCAGAGTTTTTTTTGATAGACATTGAGACAGTCTCAGTACTTTTCTTAATATATTCACAGACCTCAGCACTATGAAGCTCTGACAGGTCTTCTAGATTCTTCCTCACATTTTAATTCATCCATTCAAGATTCTCCAGTACAGTTCCAAATGCACTTAATATTATGGACATGAATTTCCATATTCCACAGATATTTTAATTTTTGGTTGTTGTATTTTGCTAACTTAGCCTCCTTTTAATCTCTCTCTCTCTCTCTCACTCTGGTTCCATGGCACAGCTAGGTTCACAGTTTACTTTCTATGAGTAGTATTTGTTTATATGATTGAACCCAAATTGTTGTCACAGTTCTTAGTGTATGACAATTCCTACCCTGTTATGTCTACTTTTGTCTTCTTTTGCTTCCAGGTTGTTGCATTCATTTTGTATGTTTTACTGTCTCATCTTTTTCTTCACAAAGTGGGCATTTTGTCTGTTCTTTTTTTTTTATATCAAAGTAAAGACAGATAAAAATCTTTTTTCATTTTCATATAATTTGTCCTTGCGCATATATTTTGAACTGCAATGATTACAGATTCCTTTTTTTTATTTTTTGTCCTGTTCATGTCCATGTTGATGGCTAATAGTCCCTGTTTGACTTTAAAGTCAAACAAAAACAATCTGAGACAGACATCAACATGGAGAAAATTATTCTTTATAAAATTTTCTGTTTTCTTTCCCTTCATGAATTGTCCATTTGCCATTTTTTATTTCTTGCTATAATGTTTCAAACAGTTTTTATATATTCACCATACAAGTGCATATTTTACAAAAAAAACCCTATTTTTATCTTATGGACCTTGATTATGATGAGTCCTTTTCTTTCCATTTTGCATATAGTCTTTTGCTGTCATCCATGGGTGAGACATTTTGTACATAGTCACTAAATTCTTGATCCATTAATCCATTGATTTGTATTTCCTTCTTATTCAGCCTGGAAAGGATTCTTTGTAGCTTACCATTAATACTAATGATATGTTCATCACTTTTAACAAATTTCTGCTGTTTCATTTCAACTTTCCTATTCTTCTAACATAATCTTTCTTATTAACTCTTTTGTTATTTGAATCAGCACACTCATGTTGGATTGTTGTTATACTCAACATTTCAGTTGCTGTACCATTGAGCCTTCTTCAGGTATCTGTCTTTGTACTTGGTAACGTTCCCAGTATTTTGAACTGATCCCTTTATTAAATCCATTGAGTAGATTGTTTTAATTCCACTTTTCATGCTTAGGAAATATTGAGGATAAAATGAAATGTAAACAATATACTTGTATGGAATGAATAAAGTGAAAGAGTTTGAAACGTATGGAATATAACCACCATACAAGATGAGTATGCTGGGACAATTAGCAAAACACAATGATGATAATTTCTCATCTGAGAAATTCCAACAAAAATAATCCTTTCTTGTTTTTTCCTTCAGCTCCTACTTTATTGTTCTAATGCTCATTCAAATGTATTTTTATTGGTCATTTTCACTAATGTGTGTTTGTCTTATAGTTCAATTCCATCTGTTGATACAAGTCTTTCCTTATCCATTGCTAGTAATACATATTTCTTTATACCAAGCTCTATCCTGGGATAATTGCTGTAGTTTAAAGCACTTAAAAAAAAAAAGGTCTTAATATTTATGTTTTTCTTATTTCCACTATAGAACTGATTTAAATAATTTTTCTTTCTTGCAATAACTAAATCTCATTTCTTGGCCTAGATATGATGAACTGGATAAATTTCAAATTTTAAAATATTTTACTTTTCTTTTTCTTCAGAAAAGTTCCTACCATGTTTTTGTTTAGTCACTAAGAACTGTGCAAAATGCCATGTTAAATAGAAATTGTTTGTGCAGTACTCAGTGAAACAGTTGTGACTGTTTTGAGACTAATTTTTCCTCTAACATGATTCACCATTTCATTTCTTCATTTTGTTGGGTTTTGTCAATGTTTGCCTCAATGTAATTAGTTCTAATGTGCTTAATTTCTGTCTGAATGTCCTACAAAACAATTACTTAGTAGATAGTCAGCCTTGATTAAATGTATGCACTTAACTGGTGGTTGTTGAGTTCAATCCTTGGTTCAGTGGAATGGTATCCAATGGACAAACTAAGAAGAATAAACTAACAGAAGAAATCCCAACAATGGCCAGTGCCATGAAAACATTCTATCTAAATGGATTGAATAAAAGTTTTAGTTTGAAATTTTCAGAATTTTTCCAAATACAGTAGTCACATGAAAAAGCCAGATTATACAGCAACTGAAACATAAATATGGCAACCAAAATAAGTCCACCATTTAAAGCAAATCTGTATAATAATTTCAATGTTTTGCCTTTTTCATAGTTCTCTGTACAACCACATCTAGAATATTTTGGCTTTCAATTATTTTTGTCTTTTTTTTTCATGTTTTCACTTTTCAAAATTGTTTAATCAATATTTAATAAATCATTTGACATTTTCTTCATAGATGTTATTCTTTCAAATTGCCCTAAAATTTCCCTTTGGTTCCAATCTTTTTTTCATAATAGATAAAATGTGTTCTGGGATCGCATTTGTCATTTTCTTATTGCAGAAGTTCTGAATTTTCTGTTCAGTGCCCTTTTTGTGTAAGGAAAGAAAAAAGATCATCTGTCACATCCATTGATCCATTGTCAACAATGGTACATAGAGATGAAATAAATTGATGCATATTTTATCCATTTATTTCATTTATCAATCTTTCTTGTAGCCACTTTGTACTAAATGCATGACAACACAAAGGAAGCTCTTTTATATTTGTAATAACTTTACTCCATTGTATCATTGTCAATAAGTTATTTCTCTCTCACTTTGATTGAGAAACAAAGGTGGGGGGTTGGAGAGGTGGCTTTTCCCACCTCCTCAACCCATGGCTATCCCCACCAGATTTCTTGTCTGGTTAGCTTTCTGCCCTTAGGATTCTGGATCAGCTGTTAAATGACACAGTTTCTCTCTACCTTTGACTTTTTTTTTTTCATACCCAACTGTTTTTTGATTCAAGGTTCAGTTTGTGTCTACATCAGTAAGTTTGTTGTCAAATGATTAAAAAAATACATTTTTTTTTTATATAACAAATATTCTTGTTAATGTTCTTAATTCAGTTGGAAATATTAATCACATAAATGGAGCATTATACAATGAAAATTTCCGATCAAAATTTAGCTAATAAATATATGTTAGTATACAAACTTATTAATCCCCTTTCTTAAGCTTTTACTATTTACTTTTATTTTTTATTTTTTTTTTCTTAATCCAGCATGTAGTAAATTTGTTTGGAAATTGAGATACTTTCTTGTTTGTCTCTGATGCCTTCAGGTAGAAAGCAAGATTTTAAATGATGATTTTAATTTCAGAGATCTTCACTGTACTTTTTGAAATTAATGCAACCTGATCATTTTACCCAACAGCAGTCAGTACATTTATATACTTATTAAATTTACATTCATCTATTTATTTATTTCAACTTTTTCAGGTTTTTTGTCCTTGCTGCCCTCATAAATTGTATCTCTTTCTCTCCCCATTCCTGTCGGTTTCATATTACGATTTTGGTTGTTTTATACAAGTCTTCTATTTTTTCAGGTACAAAAGAGAATAGGGTCAGCCATCTGGTGGGGAAGCCATTCAGAAATGGGAGAGGGTCTAATTTTAAAATCAGTTGTAGGTTACACTTAAATCTCTTTATTTATGGCTATGCATGACTGCATCATGCACCTCCTCTCTTACACACACATACACACACACAGAGTCTGTATGTACAATGAGAAAGGCAGATGTACACACACACAAACTTGTTTTCTCTTATGCACACATCTGTACACAAAAGCACATATATGCACAAGTATAAAGTGATAAACATACATATATAATCTCTTCATATGCAAATAGAGTTACATGCATGCATATTCACACATACATACAAAATTTATACAGATAAACGGTGATATAGATTTTTTGGTTCACTATTATGTGCAATGATGGAAAATTACACACACACTTTTGCCTGCATCTCTCTCTCTCTCTCTCTCTCTCTCTCTCTCTCTCTCTCTCTCTCTCACACACACACACATACATACACATATATATAAGCGGACACTGCTCAATGCCAAGTGGCAACAGTTTGTTTTATGCTTGAATGCAATCTTCAGACTATGTGTGTTGTGTTTTGGCTTCACTATATATGACTACATGCTGGTTAATGGTGCATTATGGGTAGCAAGGTTTATTGTATTATCCTAACAGTTATGTTTTAAATTATTCTAGAGGCAATTGAGTAGAAATAACTGTAGATCTGAATGTGGTTATTTTTAATTATTGTATAGTGTTGACTTTTTACACTTTATTTTTTTATTGATTACTTTAATTATTTGTTGTTAATTATTATTGTCATTATCATTACATTTATTGTTTGTGTACATTCACTGTTTTTAATTTGTTTATTATTTACTTAATTTGTTTATTTATTTATTTCAAATTTTTAATACTTTTATACTTACATCACACTCTATCCCTGATTTTGACTAATTTTGCCCATAAATATAACATACCTTAAAACTATCTTCTTATATATATATATATATATATATATATATATATATATATATATATATATATGTATATATATATATATAAATTGACAAAACTTGTGTCTATATTATTTAATGAAAACATGCATCAATATATATATATATATATATATATATATATATATATATATGATGCATGTTTCATTAAATAATATATATATATATATATATATATATATATATATATATATATTGATGCATGTTTCATTAAATAATATAGACAAGTTTTGTCTATTCATTTTATGTACATTCTTTTCATATCGTCTGATAAGCTTAATAGCATTATCCTTGTTTAACCACAATCTTGTTTTAAATAAATACATAAATTAATTTCTCAAACTAAAATAATATTTGCATTATTAAAAAAAATTAAACAACATCAACAACAATAATATTTACTCTCATTTATTAAATTATATCACTTAGCGTCTTCCATAGTTTACCTTGACTTTCTCAGTTAGCCTGAAGAATATTTATGAGCAATCTTAAATTTAAAGTTTTGAAAACCTAACAATATTGTTACTTTTGATTACTTGTTGCAAAATAAAATCCTTACATTTGCTTTGATAAAGGAGGATAAAATGCATCAGCTAAGATAAGTTTTCCTTTGCTTTTATTTCATAGTTATATCTATCTAGAGTCATGTATATATGACTGTATGTACATGTTACACTACATGTACTTTTAGTAGAATAATGAAATCTTCCAATATTGAAAATTATAAAAGAAAGGAAACACCAATGGCAAATGATTGCAAGCAACTATTATGTTTTTTAAAATGAATCAGTCTTTCTAAAAATTAAGACCTCAAACAAGTGATTATCCATTCTATATAGTAGATATTACTAGTTCTATATTCTATATATGTCAGTCTGTTTATGTCTGTCTCTACACACACACACACACACACACACACACACACACACACACACACACACACACACACACACACACACACATATATATATATATATATATATATATATATATATATATAAAATGGCCTGATAATTGTGTTTAAACATGAAACAAGCTGTTGCCTCTGGGTGTTGACTTCAATGTCCACTTTTATATTTACATACACTCTATCTCTGATAGGGCACACTTTAACTGGGTTTATATTTTAATCCATAAATATATCATACCTTAAAACTATTGTAACATCTTTCACCACCACCTATACCCAGTGGTGTAACCACATTTAGTGGCCCACTCCCCAGGGTCTTAGGATGACATTTTAACCACAGGTCAATGCTGACACTGGCCCAAGCTGGTTGTTGGTCGCTGGCCACTTCAACCCATACCAACTCTGCCCACACTGTGTTCTTGATCTTCGAACAGTGGAAGATTGAAGATCATTGTAATTACAGTGCTGGTTCAAGCTGTGGTGAGTGCTATATTAATGAAAAAAATCATCTTCATGACAAAAAATAAAATGAGAGATTCATGGAATCACTCTTCAATTGGTTTATGTAGCTCTAAGTAAAACAAAAATTAACCCTTCCTGCATCAATATAGAGTCACTGGATCTTGTCTAAACTTCTGGAGGAGCTGGGTTCAAAGTTTTTGAAATCATGAAATCTATGTGGATTTCAGAGGCACTCAATGTGGGTTCTCAGCCCAAAGTTATCTGCTTATATGTAATTCAGACGAAATCTGGCATAGGACTGAAGGATTCTGGGGATTTGGCGATTCCCCAATTTTCATTAATTCCAATAAAGGTTTTCTTTGTTCCCTATTTCTGCTTTCTTAATCAACTTTCCAAATTTGGAGAATTATCCACCTTCCTTTGGTATAGTCACAGGGATTACTCCTCCTTTAACTCCAACCTCCCTCACTTCACATCTCACACTGCTAATCCATACAGACAGGGCTAAATTCTGCCCTTTCTTCCCTTCTTTCTCAGTATTATAACTCTGCCCACTTCTCGGAGCTGGTATAACTGTTTTTGGGACAAATCTAATTTTTAAAGTGCATAGGAGGAAGGGCAGAGTTTATTTTCCTCATTAATTTCAATTCTCTGACTCATTTCCTGAACCCACCTGTCCAGCAAAAACACAAACCAGATCACCTTCTCATTTTAACCTTCCAAGCGACAGATAAAAATTATTTCCCAATTTGTTTTCATCAATGAAAATATATTTGTTTACCTAAATTCTTAACAAAGAGTCATGCTATTTTCCATCCTTCAGCTGGTCACTGTCTTAGCAAAGACATAAACCATATCACCTGCCTTTTATGATGGATCAATTTTCATAATCCTAACCCTTACAGTGGTTTCATTCTCTGTTTTCATTTCTCAATTCATTTTCACTAACAAAAATATAATTCCACCCTGCTTCTCTTTTCGACAATGACATGTGTTTTTCTAATTTCCCAAGAAAGAGATAAAACCATTTCCCAATTTGCTTTACCTGCATGCTAGATTTTCTATAGATAAAAAAATGTGAACTCTTGGTGCATCATACCAATTCATAGGGGTGGCCCTTTCTTAACTTCCACATTACCAGGGAAAATGTCTTCCATTCTCTCTTTCTATCTCTTTATCTTCCAGTTTATATTTCATTTTGGGCTTAACCCTTTTTCTAGTTAATATTTAACCACCTCACAGCCTCAGTATCACACTATATTTTATCATATATATATATATATATATATATATATATATATATATATATATATATATAGTTTGAAGGTATGTGATATTTATGGGTTAAAGTGCTCATTATCACGGAGAGAGTATATGTAAATATAAAAGTGGACATTGAAGTCAGTCCCCACTGGTGGCAGTCTGTTTCATGCTTAAACTCATCTTCATGGCCTGGCAATTACATGAAACAGACTGTTGCCACTAGGTATTGATGACAATGTCCACTTTATACACAATGTGTCTCTACTTATGTTAATGTCTAATCTTTGACTGGCATATATAAAAGGAGAAAATATATGCTACAGATGTAAGTATAATAAAATACATTTATTGGTAACTAATTCTGTTTTTTGTTGTTAGGTAAAAATATTTAAACATAGAATTTGGACAAAGCACCATATCAGCCACTTAGGTATATCTGAAAATCATCTTATTCAAAAAGTCTAAGTCTAAAAGCAGTAATCATGGTTCAAGACTCGAATGCAGGTTAGAATTAATTGTTTTTATAGTGGATCAAAAATATTAAACCAAAAATAGTCACTAAACAAAGACATCTATCACATTTGAATCTTATATGAGTAGCCATAAACTTTAAACTGTAAAATTATAAACTTATGTTTGAAAACTATTTGAGCTTGATGTGAATAAAATTTTGAATCAAATCACTTACCACATTTGCTAAATTTTGTATAAGGAAAGCACATGTAGGATTCAGCAATTTATTTGTTGCTTGAGCATAAAAGCAAAATCCACAGATAAATGAGCAAAAATAGAAGTTCCCAGTCACTGATCAAATGAAAAAGACATTCTGCCAGTGATAATATAAAAGTCCAAACACACACACACACACACATAGATAGATAGATAGATAGATAGATAGATAGATAGATAGATAGATAGATAGATAGATAGATAGAATGAGAAAAAAGGGATGTTTGACTGTGAGAGAAAAAAACTAAGAAAAAATAAAGTAATTTTTTCCTTTCAATATTTAATGCATCAACCAGCTTAGCCTAACAGGACAAACTGGGCATGGTGAGTTCAAATCAGATTTAATAACCACAAAAATACACACAATATCTAAAATTACTTTTACCACACCATTCTATTAATTACCTATTATAATGAAATCTTGAAAATATCATGGCTTTATTTTTGTCACACCTGTTATAAAAGATTCACTCTGTTCAACTCAACAACCTATCATAATACAACAGTCATTGCATAGTATTTATGACATCTTAAGTGCATTTATGATATGGGAAATATATTATTCAAAATTGTCTAATGTTGTAAAGAATACTTGTAACATATATATCTATGTAACTGCTAGTTGTGTCAACTCCATCTCACAGCATGTCATGTAGCTTGTCTCACCTGATATGTCTTTCTGACATTTCATGGGCTGTGATAGATTAAATGCCAGTGATGTTTCAGATTCAGATTTTTATAAATTCTGCAAGAATTCGTGACATGTTTGTTCACTTATGGATTTTTTAGATTTTCTTTTTATTCCTTTTATTATCATCATTTGTCTTCTTTCTTCTTTCTTTCAAAACTGAATGTATTCTGCCTTGCTATAAATTTGTCGGATTGAATCATTCCATTCAGTTTTTGTGTTTCACTTACAATTTCAATGTTAAATATTTGTCCTCTTCTCTAGTGATTTTTGTGCGAACAAATTTGAATTGTAACATTGATTTATTTATTTAGACTGTGACATTGATGACAAGGCTTCCAGTGAGTATATTAGTTTAATTCTTTCATTGTCATGTGCAATTCTAGTTGAAGTCCCTTGTCAACTGTTGTCTGCAACTCTAGGAGAATTATCATTGGCATTCTGATAGGGTTAAGTAAAAATAGAAATTATGCTTTATTTTTTAATGTTTATTAAATAAATTTTACTCTATTTTTAATCTGAACAAAAATCAGTTTAGGATGATGATTTTTTTTTGAATTTGCTTAAATAGAATGATTTAAAAATAGAAAAATATAAATACTATAATCTCAAATTATTTTACATAATTTTCCTGTTGATTTGTTTAAGAAATAAGTATTACAATCAAAAGAAAAAATTATAAAAACACGAAACTAAATATGAAGCCATTTGTAAAATCAAGTGTTGAGATAGAGAATTACCAAAATCATGATGAGATTGTTTTTTAGATTGGATATAATTGTTCAAAAATTTAAAAAATGTTTTATCCTTATCATAAAATGTGATATTTTATTTGGATAATGTGTGGTTAGTGTAAGGGTTATCAACACAGAAAGTGGAATCAGTGGGATAAATAGCTGAGTAAACTGGCATTTATAATCTTGGTTAGCAGCCACTCTAAGAGAAGGATTCTAAATTCAAAACCTGTAAAGACAACAACAGAAAATCACACTATTATCATTCTTCAAAAGTCATAGTAATTCACAGATAAAAAAAAAGAATCTGTGGAGAATCATGATCATCCTGAAGAGACATGACATAAAAAAATGTGTCATTGGGATCCCAGTTTGGGACAGTGCGGTAATATAAACCTTAATATATAAACGTATTTGGGTTTACTTTCTATAATTTGTATTGACTCAAGGAAAGATATACATCTTTAAGCTTACATTTATATGAATATGCTCATATATACACACACACACACACATATATATATATATATATATATATATATATATATACATTCAGAAAATATTGAAAAATCTAATATTTTCTAATACTTTTCCTGTTTAGAAAAGCAAAGCATCAGTGATTTTGAGATGTTAGTAAAAAAAGCATAAGAAGACATAGTTTCTACTGTTGTAGTTTGAAGTTTTTGTGCCTTTGTTTGGTGTTTAATGTCTTTGTCAATCAAATGGAATCTACATACCTACGACATTTTGGGCCTCCCACAGCCTTGAAATTAAGCCTAATGATTGACAGAGTTATAATATATACATATTGTGTGTGTGTGTGAGTGAGTGTGTTTCTGTATATAAATATATATATATACTAGCAGCATGGCCCGCGGCATTGCCCATGCTTGATTCAAATATTGTACGACTCATACAGCAATCGCTATCACTTGACTTAAAATATTTTTGCCCTTCCTTGCCTTAAAGGAGTGCCCTTTGCCGTGCTGATGTTGCTACATGCCTTACTTCTTGCCTGCAAATTTTTTCAAAGCTCTATACTAAACATTAAATCTGTTACGAAAAAAGAACTAAACAAAATGAACACAAAACGATCAGCTTTAAAAAAGAACTCATAGCTGAAAAAAACGAATAAAAAAGAATGTTAACGACAAATACTTTTTCACACCCAACCCAGTTTTGCGGAATCAGAATCAATGTTGAGTTTAAGCAAGCGAATGAGCCAATTGGAGTAAAGTGCCATGCAAATTTAAATTTTTCCCACTTGTGACGAATGCAACTATCGATTTTTTTTGCATGCTAGCATGCTAGTTAACATTCGTGTCAGTCAGCTGTTAACTCTCACGCTGGCCAATAGAATCTTCCTGCCTATTTGTGGCAGCCAGCTATTGGCTCTCACTCTGGCCAGTACAAAACGGCTGAAAACTACATGAAAACTGCTGTAGAAGCATGAAAAAATTGATTATTTCCACTATCGATGAGAGTTGGGAAATGCAAAGTCAGTCTTGGCCTTCCTGCTAACTTGGAGCATGTGCATGTAAATTTTGGTGCAAATCCGTCGAAAATTGCGCCATGCATTTGTTACACACACACACACATCCTGCCTTTTATATATATATATATATATATATATATATATATATATATATATATATATACATATATATATATATATATATATACATATATATATATATAATATAATATATAATAGAAAAATTACAATCTGTATATAAAGTTAATTTACTAAGAAATTTACTGAAGATTTGACGTAAAAAATATCCATGAAACTCAGCTATTAAGTCATATAAAATAAGTGAACTATTATATGTGTGTGTGTGTGTGTATGTGTATATATATATATACACACACACACACACACACACACACACACACACACACACACACACACACACATATATATATATATATATATATATATATATATATATATATATATATATAAGCAAATCTATGATTGGTGTATACGGAATAAATTCCAATAACCAACAATTACTATTCTTAAAAGAGTGCTCAATACAGAGTAGAGCAAATATAATTATATTTTAAACTTAATATAGATTAAATTTACATTTTTGAAATGGGTAGTAAAAAGTACCCATTTCAAAAATGTAAATTTAATCTTTTAATTTCAATTTTTATCGTACAATTTAATACTTATTAGTTAGAATAAATTCTATTTTAGTATAAACCCAACTTTAAAGCATTTAATAGTTAATTATAACCTTACTTCATTGTCAAGTTTTTTGAATTATTGTATACTTATATTTTGATGGGTCATTTCAGCTCATGTAACAGCGTTTCCCCTTATGAGGAGTGGTTAATTAATTTGAACCTTTTAAAACCTTTATTCTACAATCTATATTCAACATCATCACTTAATAAGACACCAGAAGTGTTGAAACAAAATGGCTATTTTTATAGTGATTTTATAACATATTTATCTTATAATGTTTAAATAATTATATATATATATATATATATATATATATATATATATATGATTAATACAAATAAAATTTGTCATTTAGTTGATTGATATTATATTCCCTGCCTCAACTCATAGTGAATATAATATCAATCAGTTTCGTAGATGAACTGTTTTCAAATTTTTCAGTTCACTTGTCAAGAGGTTTCAGAAATTGACTGCCGTTTTTTATTATTTGATACTAAGTTTGATGTAATTAATTTATGCGCTAGTTGGGAAGCTCTTATTACTGATGTTAGGTTGATATTTTTTCTCTTTGTGTGTGTGACTACATGCCCATATTGAAAACAGTGTGGACTCTGCATGCAGTGTGACTGTTTATTTAAGGCCTTGAGTGATCATCAAAACATCATTAAATATAAGAAATTTTAAACAACATATATATGTATATATTGATAATATTAGTGGTCAATGTATATATATATATATATATATATATATATATATATATATATGAAGAAAAATATACGGAAAAAACAAACAAAAATCCTAATGAAAAAGACAATGTTGAATTGAATATGGTCTATGTTAATTATGTTTTATGAATATGTCCTGAAGATGGTCTATTAGACCGAAACGTCCGATGTTGACATTGTATTAACATTAAAACAGCATAATTGCATATTAGGATTTTTGTTTGCTTTTTTTCTGTATATTTTCTTCATACTGTCGGATCTATATCCATATATTTGCTTACATATATATATATATATATATATATATATATATATATATATATAAATTCCAAGAGGATGGAATCCAGGTAGAACTCAATGTCCAGGACAGAGTATGAATATAATATAAAAGGCTCAAACACTAATATTCCATGGTTATAATTTATTACATTGGAATCATAATCAAATCAATTCATCAGACCTGAATTTGTAGGTCTGATGAATTGATCGTGATTATGATTCCAATATAATAAATTATAACCATGGAATATTAGTGTTTGAGCCTTTGTATAACAAACCACACACACACACACATATATATATATATATATATATATATATATATATATATATATATATATAGATACTCAACAGAGGACAATCAAGTCACTCAAGATTCATGCACTCATGTTCTTCAGGTAAATGCATTTTTACTCTGCCTTTAATTTACTGTGTAGGTAGGTCACTTTCTTTTCTTTTTTCTTCTTTTTTTTTTGTTCAGGATTTTTTTTCCTGTCTAATGTATTAGATCTTTTGGCAAGTTGTCTGTTAGTCACTTTAATATGTGTGTGTATATATATAGCACATAAGGGTAGATTTGTAAGTCTAAAGTCCACATGTAGTAATTAGTTGAATTTTTTTATCTAAGTTTTTCACTGTGTGATTTATATTCTCTAAAGAAATAAGTGCATTGACAAGGATGGTGCTTATGCTGAAAAAATCAATAACTGTGTAAAAAATAAATGCTTTTTTCACTATTAGACTACAGACTTATTAATGTATATATATATATATATATATATATATATATATATATATATATATATATATATATATATATATATATATATATATATATATATATATATATATATATATATATATATATATATATATATATATATATATATATATATATATATATATATATAAAAAAGAACATAGAAGTCAACACTTAGAGGTGACAGTCTGTTTCATGTTAAATGCAATTATCAGGCCATGAGCCTGGCGATTGCGTCTAGCATGAAACAGACTGTCACCCCACAGTGTTGACTTCTATGTTCACTTTTATATTTACACATGCTCTATCTCTGATATTGAGCACTTTATCCCATAAATATAGCACATCTTAAGACTATATTTCTTCATCTTTTTATATATATATATATATATATATATATATATATATGAGGTGTTTTAGTTAAATAGAAAAATATCGCTTGTAGTTTTTTATTATTTTCTGTGAACAGTAAAACAAAGTGAATGGAAAGTAATGAGAATCAGCCACAAAGGTTAGTGGGGGTGGGGCACTTAGAAAGAAACGGGACAGAAATAGGAAGAGTAAAATTTAAAACCAAGAGAAAAGAATATGTGAAAACTGAAAAAATGCCAGGCAAAGAAAAGATAGAAACAAAACTTGAAGAGAAAGTATAAAAGATACAAACAAAATTAGAGAAAAACTTAAAGAGATAGAGAGAGGGAATTGGGAGGAAGTGTAAAGATATAGAGAAAAGGAAATGGAGAGAAATGTAAAGAGATAGAGAGAAGGAATTGGAGAGAAATGTAAAGAGTGAAAGAGACAAAAAAGAAGAAAAGAAACAAAAAAACATGCCAACTTTCTAATCCTCTGAAAATAGCAACAAACAAAAGTAAATAATTGCTTAAATTCCATCATAGGACAATCATCAAATATGGAAATATTACTTTTTGGAAGAAAGAGAAGATTCTGCAAGCTTACCTCTTCTTTTCTGAATGCTTTAGAGTGCATATAATTCTCTTCTTTCTTAAGAATCCAATACATCTTTCATTGCAGCAATAGGCAGTATTCACAGTGTTTTTCATTTTTAGGATTATGTGCTGGCTTTACACAGGAAACTCTCAAAGATTGCTTGCGATAAAGAAGAGGATTAGCTGTAAAAACCTCAAAATTAATTTGAAGCCAATGTGACTTGCTGGTTCCACAGGGACCATCTTTTAAGCACTAGGAATCTCAACTCTATTGAATGTATTTTGGTATTGATGGGGTTGGTGCAGATGTATAAATGAATCAGGTTTAAAGACCCAAGGGCATGGAATAAAGAAGGCGACTGTATAGTTTAGATTATGATAGTCTAAACAAGGAATGATAGAAATCAGCTTTGGGACTTTTGGGTATAGAATATGGCAGCTAACTTCTGTTTGAACAAGTCAGGCACAATATGAAAAGCTTGCAATCAGTTTCAAAGCACTGGGTACTGGCTGTGAGTCATGAATCTATAAACCATATAACTGGCTTTTTCTTGCCCATGAACAAGTATTTAAACCCATCTTATGGCTTATATGTTTATACAATTAGTTATATATCTCTGTTTACAAGAAAACTAAAGAATAACAAAAGTTTTACTTAGCTGATAACAAATAAAATATCACTTTCTATCAAAATATATATTTAAAAAAATCTCCCAAAAGTCAAAACTGAAAATCTAGAACCTCAATATAAGTTGGAAGTATAAAAAAAATTAAAAATAGCAATACAATGTATAGTTTGACCTCCCTTACTTGTAGAAATGGACTCAGCCAAATTACATTTATATCATGTAATAGGTAAAGAAGTAGTGTAGTCATAACAGCATACTTGTGATATTGTAGCTGAGGCAGTTAAGTGTCATGCATAAACAGAATTTGACTGCATAATAGCACTAGAAAGGTAGAAATAGAAACTGCTCTAGGTTTTGCTCAGGTAACAATAGCAAAGACCCACCAGGAATGCATGATTCTTGGACAGGTATCAGTGGCAATTACAAATGTTACAGGTGATGTAAGAATAGAACCATCAGTAACTGAGAATAATAACCACCTAACAAAGCTGAATATTACACCATCCCAATTTCATACAGTTGTTCCTCTACCCATCAGTTACATGAGGAATTCATAATTGATAACAAACAAGAGTGCAATTACTGATACAATGACATCAGTTACCCTGCCTCACCAGGTCAGAAAACATTGAAATTGTGAAGGACTCATACTGTTTTGCCTGATCAGATGAGTCATATTTCTTGCTCTTTCACAGATGAATATACTCCTATGTCGAGGAGACTTTTCTAAAGATATGGAATCATCCTATCAGTAGAGCATTATGCAAGTTGGTGGTTCTGTAATGATGTGGAATGTGTATTTTGGAATTCACAAGTGCATCGTGTGAGTTACACTTGACAGCTGTGACATGCACTGGTCTTGTTGCAGATCATTTGCATTATTTCTAATTGGAGATTGTTTCAGCAAGAAAATGCAAACAGCTATTTTGTATAAGTAACCCAAAACTGGTCCAGGAATAATTAGTTAACTTCAAGATACTTCATTGACATCCATACTCACCAGGTTTACACATCATTGAGAATATTATGGGTAATATTTCAGACCACATTAAATTTCCTGGAGTCAGTTCCAACAAATACAATTCATTTCTGGACAATACTGAAACATGTCTGAAAAATATCTGAATCTGCCATGGAAGAAAATATTCTAATATTATTCAATAATAACCCAGACCAGAAGGTAAGGATTATCTTTGCATTAAAATAAAAAAAAAAAATAATAATATAAAAAGGAGCCAATCTAAAAACTTAGCACTTGTCTGCATAGTAAGGCTTAAACAAAAACAGTCACTGCAGTCTCAAGAGTCTTGGATGACTTCTTAATATGTTGGAAATGTTTGGAAAATTAGACAAATACAAAGAACTTCTATAATGTCTGCAAATTTCTCAAGCAGCCAAACCTATACTACTGCTAGGACTACCAATGCAACATCTCGCATTGCTACTAGCTGCACCAATCAGTACAAATTATTACTACTTCTATCAACCAACATAAAGTACTGTGACTATTTTTGTAGACATTAATTCATCTAGTTTTATCTGCAGTGATACTAAGGTTACTAATATCATTTCAGTAGGTAACTGAATGTCATGATTTTCTGAGCAGACAGTCACATATATGAAGTCAGAAACAGAGAACTGAGGCATGAACGACCAACGTTTGGAGACAAGTATAATAAAGTAGTTGATGAATTTACACTCAGACAAGTGTGAATAAATTCAGTGCCTGTCATTTGATATACAAAGACTAAAGCAAATGTCAAAAAGTGTTGAAAATTTTGATTCATGAATAATACCAAGGAAAGAATCTTACTAGCTGTGGTTAGTAAGGCTAGTCATATGTTCAACAGTTATCTATGGTAGGTAATCAAAATAAATATTTATATCATGAGAGTAACATGGATTTTACAAGAACATGACAGTAATTACAAGTATATTTTGTAGGGCAGTGTATTATTAATCATTTATGTTGAGAATGTCTTTCTTGAAAATCAGAAAGCATTAACCTTTTAATATTCTAGAACATTAAGTATAGATGCTATAGGCAGAATTAAATTACTTATCTTAAACACTTAAAAGACCTTCAGGCATTTAAATAGTTTCTTAAAGAATTGTTGCATTAAATCTTTTCACTTATGAAACACTTTATTAGTTTATTTTAATTGTCTAATTAAATCTGTTGAGCAGCCTCCTCAACACAGCAGGACGAGTTGTATTTAATGCTTGTTAATATTTATAAGAAATAACAAAATAATATGTGGGTAATGGTATGTGAGAGTAATTAAAAGACTGAAAAGTGTTAAATATTCTGTACAGTGGTTACAAATCACATTTGGGCAAAGGTCTGGCAGCAAAATGGGTTATGATGATCAGAGAAAATTGAAAAAATGTAAATAAAACATGAGAAACTATATAAAATATTCTTTGACACAAAACAGAGTAAACAAAATGATGAACCCTAAAAAATATTAATTTATAAAAAACAAAGGAAATGATGCAGCATAAATCATTATCTATTCATTCATAAAGAATAGAATGTAAATTATTACAATGAAATATATTTATAAATAAGAGAAAGAAAATCATGCACCATGAAAGAATATTCATTTGTTTATAAACAACAGAAAGGGAATGATGTATGATAATGATAATATTCAATCGTTTATAAAGAATAAAATGAAATGATCTAGCATAAGACAATATTCTTTAATTGATAAAGAATAGAATTAAAATCATCTTGATGCAGCTACACAGTGAAAAGTTACAGAAAATATAAATAATATAAGCATCTATGTGTTGTATAATAGTTAATATATATAGATCTATAAAACAATTGCTAATGAATGTCTAGTACATCATAAACCTGGATATCTTTAATATATATTCAATATTTTGCTTTTATTATCTTTTGTCTTTTAAAAAGTATTTATTCTTTATATTATAAAATTGGCTGTGTGTATAGAAGAGTTAAGCAATAATTCCATAGCTTTATATGTATCTCTTAGTTAAATTTTGACCTGAAATATTCATTGTATATGTTCACCACTAGATTGAGTGCATAGGAAAGAGATTACTTGCATTATTTACATTATTCAGACTGTTATCCTCATCTTCATTACTATATTCACAACATTTCAGCCATTGTATTCTCTGGCCTTCTTCAGATGATTGGAATTTCGACTGAATCATTTATTTCGTTCACCAGGGTAGATTGTTCTAGTTCCAAGTGCTATGCCTCTTCCGGATATCTCAGTTATTTCCCTTTAACTCATCTCTTTACGATTTTTTGCTTCACCACTGCTGTGGCCTGGTATTGAACTCACAACTCTTTGGTTATAGTCACTGGATCTAACCAATGTCTTTATCCACTGGGTAGAGCGTACAACGGCTGAAACATTATGAATATGGCAATGAAGTCGAGGATAACAGTCTGAATAATGAAATAATCACAATACTTCATCTTAGAGATATAGATATATAGGAAAGAGTTTGTTAAAAATAAATATTTGTTGTTGAAAGTAAATGTTTTTTTTTTTATTAATCTTATATATATTGATGTTCTTACATATGTGTGACAAATATATTGATATTCATACATATGTGTGACAAATTTGGCCATGTACTATTTGTAAAAGAAAGAAATCTAAAAGTTTTAATAGCTACAGTAATCAGTGATGATGTTGGGATGATATAGATGAAGGAAGTAAAATGCAGAGGGTAAAAAGAGGAAGAAAAAGACGTTCCAAAAATAATTCCAATACCATTTGTTGAAAAAAGTGTTACCAAGCTGAGATTTATATCATTTATGATCAAATTTAATGATTTATTTGATTCTCAAAGATATTTACTAAGCTTAGCTAAGTCTGGCATATGGTAAAAATGCAGAGCACATTAAGATGATGAAATTTACTAGCAACAGTGAATGAGACATACTTGCCAACTATCTATTATCATTATAATAATTATAATGATCTGATTTCTGTTTGTGGCTATGTTTGTTTGTTAGCATAACATGGTAAAAGGGCAATACCATTAAAATGATCTAACTTGAAGAATAGAGAAATCCCAATCCAGTTTTCAGCTTAATAATAATGGAATAGTCTGCATTCATGCAGAATGATTTTGATTTGTTGTGTCTTTGTTACAAAAACTGAAAAGAAAATCTTAAAATTGGAAAAGAAATGAAAAAAAAAAAAATTAATACATATTTTTCTATAAAATATTTTTTAGATAGTAAAAATAACATTTTCATGGAACTCATTATCTCATGCCAAAATTAGTAATTTTTGTCTTCTTTTTGTTTCTTTACCTATAACATGATTAGCACTTTAACAATTTATTACATAAAACAATTTGTTTTAAAATTGTAAACATCTATATTCAAAAATTACTTAATCTTGCTGATTAGGAATTAATTGAAATAAAAGTAAATTTAAGTTTAAATGTTAAATATAGTTACAAAATTGTTTCCCTATTTATTTATTGAGAAATAATTTTAATATAAATTCTATAACTATAAAATGACTTGACATTAAGCCTTGGTGGCCACTGAATGCTCAATGTCACTTTTGCTATAGAATCAAAATTTTTGCTATCTCTGGATTTGATTACCAAAAATATTTTCCATTAAAGAAACACCGTGAATATATTAAAAATTGTTGACAAAGTGAAAATATCCACATTGCATAAAATATTAATTTTCGGTGATTTTAATTGCTTGGTGTTTCAAACATTCATTCTTCATCATCTGAAGGAATTTATACTTAACATTTTATAGTAAACCTGCATTTCAGTAAAATTAGCTGAAAATTTGTTTTATTTGATGCAATCCATTTTGAAAGAACATTTGATATAAAATATCAAACATATTTTTATGCATTTAAAATTTACAAAAACATAAAGTTACACATGTGTAAATACAATTACACAAATGTAATAACCTATTTTAATGAATAGCATTCTTTATTTTCTCTTTTCTGTTTCTTTAATATAACTTTAATAAAAGACTGAAAATTTCATATAAATTCTTGTAATCAGACGCACTCTTATTTATTTTGATTTTAGTCCTTACATTATTTCTAGTTTCTGTCTGAATTTCTTGTTTAAGGACTATCATTATTTATATTTGGACTAATATCCTCATCTTTCCTGGTATAATCACAACCTTTTTGGTCATTGTACACTACCATCTTCTTCACATCATTCCAGATAACCTTCAGGGAATTTCTGAGACTTTTATTTAATCTGTGGTGAGTTGATTGTTCTGATTCCATTTGTCCATATCTAGGAATACCCAATTCTATTTTTTTATAGAGTTCTGCTCTGTTAATATTTGTTCTGTTTTCATTCATTCTGAGTTTGTACTACCCAACCCAGAGATTGAACTTACAATTACTATGCCTCCAAATTCATGAACCAAAACTTTAATCCACTTGAATATACATAGCCATGGTTTAAATAGGGATCTAAGCATCCATTATCATTTATTATTAGTTCACTCATATCATCCAATGGCCATATTTAAGTCATTTTGTAATTGCATTTTACTAGTAAATTATCAAAAGCTTCTTATGAATTTTCTTATATTCAGTACTTCTTATATTCAGTACTAAATAGAATAACACTTTATTTGCAATTGATTAATTATTGAGCTTTATTCCTAACATATACTTCTGTTTCTTGAGCTAACTAAGAGGATGTAAATACCAATATCACCAGAGGAATGAGTATAGCATAGAAAACGTTTAGTAGTAGCCAGTTTACATGTACAGCTTGTTATGAATATATATATATATATATATATATATATATATATATAATGGTGAAAAAGTTCTCAGCTTGACTCACTTCCCAAAGTCATTATTTCAATGACCAAATATTAGAATATTGATTTTTGGAAATGGGTTGGGCATATAACTTTTTGAGCACCCACCTTATATATATATATATATATATATATATATATATATATATATATATATATATATATATATATATATATATTGATTATCTGCTTTAAATGGATTGTTTTTTCTAGCTTAGGCCCATTATGCATAACAAAAATACAGTAAGGCAAAATCTGCCAAATTTTCTCATTCACTTCCCCACCCCCTGCTTTACTCACCTTCAGACTCATGAATCTGACAGGAAACAATATTGTCTTTGTAATTCTAATAAAATACAAAGACAAAAAATATTATAAAATTTGTCTCCCAGATCAAAGCTACCCAAAAAAAAGGTAGAGAAGGAAGTGTAATTCTTGGGCAATAATTTTCAGTACTTCAAAAGATAATGCATGTAGAAGAGACTAAAAGAAGAATGAAGAATGTGGTATTCACACTTGTCAAAGGAAAATGGTTGGAATTTGCTGCCAGCAATGACAACTGCAGAAAAAAAAAAAATTAGATAAAGGAGAAAGAAAAAGAAAACAACTCTGAGAGAATAATTTAATTCTAAAACATTTTGAAAATATTTTATCCCAAGAGAAATCTAACAGAATTTTTATGATAGTAATTGTCATATTATTATATAAAAGTTTATTATGCAGATGTAATCAAATTAATTGATGTATATTGGTCCATTGTATGCAAATATGTCACTCTAGTTGATGCCATTTTCAACAGAACTTGAACATTTCAAATTTAAATGAGAATATATTTGTGTGTTTACTAATATAATAATGTGCTTCTTAAAGTAAAAGCATATGAATGTTTTTGGTTTGCTTTTACAAGGAAACTAAATGATTTGAAAATAAAAAGTACACTATTGCTTAAAATAAACACCAAAAATATTTTGATGCAAAAATCACTTATATAAATTTATATATTTTAGAAACAGAAAGTTACTTTTTATATCTTAGCTCTGTGTGTGTGTGTGTGTGTGTGTGTGTGTGTGTGCACCAAAAATGCTGAGAGTCAATGAGGTATTGAGAGAAAAGACATTAAAGACAAGCTTATTTTTACAGTTCTTGGCCATTTACTAAAAGCAAGAAAAAAATTAAAATTTGTGACTAATACATGAGAAAAGTATTAAAGAAATATATAAAAGTTCAAAAGGAAGAAAAGTACTATGAAAAACACACTTACATGTAATTAGTATTTAATTAACAAAGAAGTAGTTAAAAAGAAGTAGTTAAAGTGATTATGTTAATATTCCAACATATATTCGCACTATCTTCGCAATATGGTAACAGAATTACTTTTAAATGCCAAATACATTTATAATATTAGGTTTATGCCAACATGTTTAGTATTTTCTTACCAAAATCTTTTATTCATATAAATTTATTATATCAGTAATCTTTTAGAAAATTATTTTTACTGGATTTCCATGGCTTTATGCCACTTTTTAAGGATTCTTTGAAAAGCCTTTGAACTTGAAGCCACTAAGCAAACACAGAATATTGTATAGAGTCTGGAGAATGTACTGCATATGAAAGAAGCACCAACCCCAATTTTATTATTGTTGTTTTTAATTTGCAGCATGACAATTAGTGTCATACAACAAAATCACTAGACAACTTTCTTAGCTGCAAAAGGTCATTTCACTTTGAATGTATTATTCAGATATGTCAGTTGCTCACACTAAAATTGTACAATAACAGTTTATCCATGATCCAGAAGTTGTTAATAAAAAATTGTGTTTGAATTTCATCAAACACAGACAATAACTTTTCTGACACAACATTCCATTTAGTTTGAGATGTTAAATATAGTCTAGAATCTAGCTCTAACTATATCAAGAGTAGAATAATAACCTTCAAAGACACTTTTAAGATGCCCTAACATTGTGATGATAAAAAGGTGACATTGAGAAATAGTGTATCAATCTGATAAAAAAAAAATCAACTTGTGTTACATATATGTAATTGTAATATATAGATATATAATTTTATACACACAAGGATGAGAGCTTGATTGGGGACTCTGAGCAATGCTTTGTGTCCTTTACTATCGTATCAACATTTGCTTTTTTTATCTACCTACATTTATATATACATTACAAATTAAACTAAACACATCTGACTATTAAAAGATCAATAGCAGAGTTAGTGGGGTGGAGTGGGTGGAACAACTCCCCAACTCACCCCCCCCACCCCCGCCCAGCCACCACTTTTGGTCTGGTGAGTTTTCAGAAAAGAAAAAAAAACAATAGCATAATTTCAATAATTTTTGCAAAGAAAGCAGCAATATGGAAGAAGATAGGGTTCAAATGAAGCCAATTTGTCTTTGATATGGTTGGCTTTGAACCAGCCAGCCAGAAATAAAAAAATTGTCTCCAAAAGCACTGTCAGCTGGTAGGGATAAACCTCACTTACAAGACTTGAGCAAAAGGTGTGAAAAAATTTGAACATTTTTAAAGGCCTTGATGTGGAGTTGGATTAAGTGAATTTATTGAATCCACAGTTTTTTCACACAGTATGTGAGAAGTCCAGACTTTGGTGTCAGTTCTTTGATTTTGATTTCGAATGTCTATGAACTGTTAGTGAAAAAAATTAAATTTAGTGAAACAATGGTGTTTTTTTATCTTATCATAATTAATAAGGATATATAATCATTACTTTTCATAAATTATAAAATAGATAAATAAACTGAAATAATTCCAATGATTTAAAGTTTAAGGATATCACATGAATTCCAATTTTTTCCAGAAATATCGAACAGAAATTTAAAAGAAAATTGAAAATTAATATATTTTTTAAGTGCAGAAATCCATGGGCATTTTTTCAATTTACAGGTTTTCACGGTAAACAATATCTTATTTT
Source organism: Acanthosepion pharaonis (assembly GCA_903632075.3). Classification (NCBI taxonomy): domain Eukaryota; kingdom Metazoa; phylum Mollusca; class Cephalopoda; order Sepiida; family Sepiidae; genus Acanthosepion; species Acanthosepion pharaonis. Next base: position 224,528 of record CAHIKZ030004732.1, on the reverse strand, counting down.
TTTTGTTTAGACTGTTGAAGTCTTAGCATTCTGCTTACATTTGATTGTATTAAATTATTATTATTTTCGATTCAGCGAATACTATTGGTCAAAAAAGATTTCAATGCATTTTCTATGGAATAGTTTCTTTTGATGGTAATTTTTGTACAAACTAAACACCAAAGTGGATCACAGAAGCCTTGAATAATTCTCTGACTTCTGATTGGCTAATATATGTGAAAGATGTTACAGTGCCTACGCAGTTGCATTCAAAGTAATTTTATTGCTAAAATCTAGTTATGTGTTCTCGAGCCTATCACATGGTTCAAATTAATTATAAATACTGTGAAACATCTTCATTCTTCCTCTTTTCTCTTTCTTAGACCTACAGCAATGTTGTTCAGTAGAGAGGTTGTTATCTTTCTTTTCTTAATATCATAAAAAGTTTTCCTGTTTTTGAAAAAAGAAGTAACGTCTCATTTTTTTACACATCCCCAATTTTATTCTTAAGAAAATAAATAAATAAACACAATTGTACTTTTATTTCATAATTTCATAATTTATCAATGAGGAGTTATAAATATCACATTGACAGAAACATGAGAAAAAACCTGGCATCATATGGGCATTAGATTCTGAGAAATTGATAAAAATATTAAAACTTGATTGGTGTACAAATAATTTCATCGTTGACTGTGTGTCAATATATATATATATATATATATATAAACTATATGGGATTAATGTGCATTGTAATATTGTATGCCTTCTGGTGAGGGGGGCGGCAAAATCGAGGGCTGCCTCAGGCAGCAAAAACACTAGCTATGCCACTGTAAAGGATGAAAGATTTTTGTGGATTTTGATGTAATTGTGGGGTCTTTTTTCTCATCTAAATCCATAAATTTGTGTTGATCATGCTAAGTCTAAAAAATACTATATAAAATGAACTATTTTTTATTCATAATATTGATTGTGTTAAAATTATTCAACTTTTTAACAAGAAAAATCTCAAGTTGTTGTTAACAGTTACTGCAAAACATAGTTGATTTATTTCAAATGGAATGATCTGTTATGATATGCTTCTAATTTGTATTTAGATACATTGTATTTATTTTGAATTTTTTCTAATATGGAGGACCTATACTCACCGGCCCTCCAATAAATATTTGTTTTTTAATAATTAAAATTTCCTTCTTTGCAAATATTAATCACTTAGATTGAACATTATACAGTGTAAATTTCAGGTAAAAAGTCAACTAATAACTACAGTTCAGACTAGGGACACTCATCCAATATATACATAATTTCTAAAGAATGGATTCATTTTTAATCCAGCACTTTTTATTGTTTCAAACATTAATTTTAGTGGATACCCATGTTTGAAATAGATACTCTGTTTTTTTTATTTTAAAGAGTGTGTATTACACCCATTGGCCTGTCTGTGCACTCAAGTAATCTTAAAGAAAATGCCAGAGAGTACATTTTCTTTATTAAGATTTCTTATATACACAGGGCAAGCAGATAATAATATACACTATTTAAAATAAAAGTGAGACATTGATTTCAAATACAGGTATCTACTAAAATAATGTTTGAAGTAATTATATATATATATATATATATATATATATATATATATGACATGATAGTGCATTGTGAATAATATACATCTTTCTTCAGTATAAATATTTTCACTTAATGACCAATGAATAATATGGTTGGCATGTTTTTAAGGGAGAGGCCAATCCCAGGTTTTTATTTGATGAGATTAAAGAGGTCAGTAGTTAAAAGCTTTGATGATTGAGGAAACAGAGAGGGTTGAAGCTTAAACCAGAATTAAAAATAAGAGAGCAAATATAAGGAGTGATATGTCAAAAGAAAGAAGATAACATTTTCTGTTTTGGAGGCTGCAAGTTCACAATTATCAGCTATAAAGTGCCATCTAACACATAGGAAATTCCATAACATTCCCTTTTCCAAATGTGCCTCTGTGTGTGTGTGTGTGTGTGTGTGTGTGTGTGTGTGTGTGTGTTAACACATGCCAATTTTCATAAACATACAAGTCTGACAATCCTTTACAAATGATGACACTGACAATTCAAGCAGAGCTTTCATATTCTCTTTATGTGCCATGTTCCTTCTGGATGTAGGCAAACATGACTCTCCACAATTTCCCTATCCTTTGTAGTTCTTAAAAAAATTTGTCTTTTTGTTGTTATTTCTCCTAAATTTTGTTCCACCATTCATCTATTCAAGCTCAAGATTAGGTGTTCTTTTTCTTTGTTCCTCTTGCATTCAATCTGCCTTGTGAATATCAGATTTTCCAAGCCCTCTTTCCTAATTATGTTCCCTAGAACTTTCAACTATCTCTTCCTGATATTAAGTATAAGCATCCTTTTTGTTTCCATTTTCTCTAAAACTTTGTCATTGTTCACATGTTCAGTTCATAGTATCCTTGGCATCCTTCTGTAGAAACACCTCTATTGCTTCAAGTCTCTTCTTCATCTGTGTGAAGAGTGTCTAGCATTTGCTGCCATATAGGCGGACTGATATTATGTAACAGTTCAGTACACTTTTCTTTGTTTCTAACGATATTATTCTGTCTTTTAATACTTTGCTTAGCTTTTGGAAAGCATCTTTGGCTATCCCAATGTGCCTTAGGATTTCAGTGTCACACTTTCCTTCCTCTATTAAAATACTTCCCAGATATTTTAAACTTTGTACTTGTCTGGTTTTGGTATCTTCACTTTGTAATTTGCATGTTGGGCTCATCCTTTTGCTAAAAACTATGCATTCTACCTTCTTGCAGTTGATTTTTTTTTGTTTTTTAATCAAATTTACCCTATTTAAAGTAGCAAAGCCACTAAGACACAAGAGGTTACTGGGTGTGAAATAATGGGAAACAGAAACATTAATAAGAAGCAAGAAGAACAGTAGAAGAGTAATTAGGAAGACAATAGATAGTGATTGACATTGCATTTAATGTTTTGAAGTTCAAAGTTAACTGGAAAGCATGGAGCCAAAAGAAAGTTCCACAAGCAGGAAGTGTGAGAAAAGAAATTGTTAGCATAGAACTTATGGTTACATTTAGCCAATTCAAGTGTAAATTCTTGAGACCATGTAGTATCCTTTCTGTGTCTGCTATCAACACTATGACATCTGCATATCTTATGTTGTTAAGATTGTAGCCACCAAATAATCAATCCTAGTAGGACTTCTACTTCCCTTGGAATTGTCTCATTGAATAATAAGTTTGGTGATAAGACGCATCCTTGTCTTACACCTTTTCTATTTTTGTATATCTACTGAACTCATTTTCTAGCCAATTGCAGGCAGTTTACTGCCAGTAACAGTTCTTGATTATTTCTTTTAAAAGCCTATCATCCTATTTTCACACTATATTTGGCTCCTACTATGGTTTTGCAGTAGAGCATACAAATACAATATTGATACTCATATAATTAACAAATAGTTTGTACATACAAGATGATGCTGAAAAGTTCTAAGCACAACCCACTTCCTAAAATCTAATCAAATGATCAAGAAATTAAAGGGGAAAGTCTTGTTATTCCAGCTGAAATATCGTTTATATGTAAAGCAATATATAAACTTAAAAAAAGAAAGAGTTGATTAAAGAAAAGAAAATACTTTCACACCAAAATATCTAAGTTTGTTTTAAATACACATTTTCAATGCTCTAGTCTTTCTCTAAGACCCTGTGTTAAGCTGTGATAACAGGATTTTTGGGAGTATATTTGGTAGAGCACACACTACAGTCTGCAATGATTTTTTAAAAATATGGTTGTAGGAATATAATGAAAGAAATGTAAACATTCACTACTTGTAATTCGGTCACCTTACATGTGTGTGTTTGTGTGTACCCACAAATTTTTATTCAGTACAATTAAAATCCAATGTATATACACTTATGCGTAAATGCAGAAATGTGCTTATAATAATACACGTCTTCATATTTATAATTTTTTTATATATTCATATGATTTCATTGAACAACTATGATTAAAAATCATCATTTTCACTCCTTTCAATGTATTAACATGAAAACCTGATTTATTTTGACAAAAGCAAGTCTGGCACAAAGGCATTTGTTTGGCGAGCCCTATCAGACTAACATAAATCAGTCTATGTGCCATGTCCCTTCAGGACATTGGCGATCATGGCTCTCTGCAATTGTTAAGAGCCATGTTTTTTTTTGGTATTGATGGTGGAGTGGTTTCAAATTGCATTCTCTATGTCATTTTTAAGTCTTGTTTTTTTTTGTTTTTTTTCCGTACAGGATGAGGAGAACAGTTTACTAACTAGTTTTTGCTATTACATCAAAATATGTTTTGTGAAAATAATCTTCATTTCTCTTTTTTTCATTTTTTTTTCTTTTTATTGCTGATATCACGGTTTTTCAGGAAGCCACACAGTCTATACAAGTCATGCTATCTTTTTGTGCCTCTCTTTATAAGTAAACCATATATCTTTTAATTAAATTATATCAAGAACATCTTTTGGTTAGCTAGTCTTGCAAGCCATTGTGAGTTTGTTCTTCACTTAGAACTCTATATAAACCAGCTGTTATGCCAAAGTTGTCTTAAGCCAACAAGTCTCTTTTCTTTATTTATTTAATTGCATTAAATTAGAAATTTAAAATGAATATGTATTGTAGCCTATCATTGTTTCCATTTTAATCTCCAATCCAATCTTATTTGACTTTTTCTTTGTTTTTTACTCTTTTATCAGTAAATGGCTGACTGTTGTTGTACGCACACATCATTTGGAAAATAAATTCACTGAAAAAATTTTAAATTATTCAGTGAGTACAAACATAAGTGTACTGTACAGTACACAGATATAATAATTATTAAACTTTTTAATTAGAGTTAACACTGGAAAAGTCAAACATACAAAAAATATGTCTATAACTTTTTTTTTACCATCAGATTTTTTTTTGTAGATACAGATCATTGGGAAGTATAGACATCGCGCGTGCACTCATACACATACACACATTTAAAAAGACTACTTATGTTCACGCATTATTTGTAAATATATCTTTGTCTTTGGCAGATTCATTTTGGGACAGCATACAGACGGAAATAGCATATACACACACATGTATGTATGTATGCACACAGAAATCTATACTCCCCACCATCCTAGTTTACGCATGCGCATTTCCACTCCTCTGCCACCATGTGGTCAGTTTTTATAACATTTTTTTCTTCTGCCTGACAGATGTTCATTTACAGCAATCTGTATTGAGTATTGATTGGGTTGGGTTGGTGAGGGGGGCAGGTTAAGTTAACTTCAACAACGAAAGCAAGGCTATACGGGTTGGTAGGTTCAAATAAGCCAACGAGCGAGGAAGTGTCCTCTGTGGCCTGCCTCTATCCGTCTATCTTTCTCTGCTCGACCACCACTATTTCTTTTTCAATTTTCTATATTTTCTCATTTTCTGCTCTTGTTCGTTTCTCTCTCTTTCTGACAGAGACACACAAATACGCTAGAAGAGAGGGGGGGGACATCGAACCAAAAAGTGAGAAACAATAAGAGCAATAGTGAAATATTTGAAAGGAAGGATAGAACAGACTGATATAGAGAATGAAGTGAAAGGCAAAGTAAAAAGGAGAAATAACAAGGAAGACTAACAGGGGTGATAAATAGAGAAGAGGAAGACAAAGGAAGAGAAGCCATTATTAAGAAAGAGAACGAGGGAGAGATTAAAAGTGCTTTCTAGAGTAAAAAAGAGAGAGAAAGAGAGAGGGCCAAAACCGAGTCCTAGTGGTTTGATTGAATAAAAAAGGAACACTGTAAAGAACAAAAAGAGTGGAAAATAGCGAACAAACAGAATGAGAAAGTAAAATAAAGAGAAAACGAGTTTAAGAAAGCTAGTGATAGGATAAAAGAAGCAAACAGAAAACTGAGAAAAGTAATGTCAAGTGAATGAGAAAGACAGGTTGTGAAAAATGAGAGAAAATGAGTCGTGAGCACGAAAAAAAAAAGTTACCTAACAATAACATGAATCTAAGAGTGAGAAAAGTCAAGTGTAAGGTTAAAAAGAGGGAAAAACAGAAAGGAGAGGGTAATGATAAGTAAGTACAGTGGGCCGGGGTGGAACGAGAAGAAAACGAAGAGATGAAAAGTGAAAGAAAAAGAAACCCTAAAAAATAAAAAAGAGGGAAGTTATAAAAAAATTAAATCGAATGAATAAACAATAGAAAGTAAAATAATTCAGATAGAAAAAATTAAACAAGATAGAAAGTTCAAAAGGAAGAAGAAAGAATGGAAGAAATGAATTGAGAACTGAAAAAGGAAAAAAAAAAAAACGGAGGACAAAAAAGTAAAAGGGAGTAAAAGAATTTAAAAGAAAATAGAGATGAAAAACAAAAGTAGCAAAGGAGAAAAGAAATTGAAAAAGAAAAAAGGTGTATCGCGAGAGAAAAGAAAAAAAATTGCATAAAAAACACTTTCTTATTACAGCTCAATAAATAAAACAATAGAATAAAGATGGGGAAGATAACTTGAAATGGGAAGAAATGGGAAACGTAGTTTGGGTATTGAAAAAGGAATAGAGGAAAAAAGAAAGGAGTATTGTGGAACAGAAGGTTGGACATCAAATGATTCTTTAAAGAGGAAAAAATGTATGATCATTGATGGATAATTATAATTTAGAGAGCTAAACATCACATATATGATTGTCATAAGTTCCAAACTTAGTTTACATATTCTTTTATGAAGATCCATTTTAAAATAAATATTCATGTCTTTGAGTATAAAAAAAATCTTGTGGAGAGAGAAAGTACGGGAAAAATATATTGAATAGGACGAACAAAAGATTGTATGAGAATATTATTGTTAATGTTAACCATTAAAAGAATTAGCATAGAAGTTGGAATAACCGTATTTAGAAAAAAAAAGGTGTGGCGGGAGAAGAATAGTTTTTATAAAATAAAATAGGAAACTATTTTTAACGATGTAAAAATTTAAAGTATATATATATATATATATATATATATATATATTCAATTGGTAAGAGAGATTTAAAAAAAAGAAAAAGGTGGTGAATATGATAAAAAATATGAATTTATTCGGAAGGCGGTTAATAAAAGCGATAAAAAATAGAGTTACATGACGACAGAATTATCTCAAGCAATTGAAACAAGAGGTCTATTGACCAGAATTGGAATGGCCAAGATAAATAGGTCTGAACAAAGATAGACACATATGCATACGACCAGACTTAAAATGTGTGTGCAATTTTGTCTGAAGAAGTTCGTTTTAGTTTTCAGAACGAAACGCGTCACTACCGTTTTCCCGGCCGTCTAGTCATTTATTTGTTCGCCGTTATTTTGGCATGTAAATACATACATATATTTTTCTTTCACACACACTTTAATTATAAACGTTTTATATATAAGAAATATATATATATATATCTATAGATAGAAATGTGAAGTAGGAAGTATGAAAGGAAGGAATGTTAAGTATCAATGATAACACGCACTTAAGATTGAAAGAGGGATTCTTTCTAAAATAGATGATATTTAATGTAAGGATGTTAACGTATCACAGCTATAAAATGTGTATCTGTGTGTGCGCATGGGTAAAGCGATTGAGAGAGAGGGAACGAAAGTATATTGAGAGGAGATAAAAAAAAACAATCATTAAAAAAAAAAACGAAAAAAATGTATATCTGCTGGATGGTTGTAAGATGATATAAGAGCAGATTGTAATGACAATGGCAGGCATGTGTATTGAACGTCAAGTGTGGATAGAACGTTGGGCAAAAATGAGAAATTAGGGAAGCAGAAATATTGTGGAAAGAAATCTGGCAATGGGAGGAATGGGATGGAAAAATAAATGGGAAGCAAAGAAATAAAAGCCAAAGAAATGGAATAAGCGCAAAAGATCGTTTCGAGAGAGCCAAAAGCATTATTGAGTGAGATGGTGAGCTGGCATAGTGGTGGCTTTCGGAACAAATGAGAGAGTGCTTTGTAGGTCGACAAAAAGAAGAAGGAAAGAAAAGAACTAACCAAGGAAAGAAAAATGGAGTGATACGAATAAGAAATCAATTTAAAGAAAGAAAGGGAAACAGTGAAAGGAGAAAAAAGGAAAAAGCAAACAGTTCTAAGTTTAACAAAGAAAGAAAGAATTGCCTGGATAAAGATAATGTAAAAGGAAGTAAAAACGAAAAAAAGACAATAATAACAGCGATTGGACAAGAAAAGAAAAGAAAGAATCTGCAGAAGAAAGAACAGCCATTGTGTCACAAAGAAAGAATAAGCAAATAACAAAAGAGTAATAAAAGAAAAAGGCTTGATAAGTGGGTAAGGCGTTTACCAGAGAACTAGATGGAGGTGGCGGTAGATGGGCTTTGTGTGGAAGGAAAGGAGAAAGAAAGTTAGTCGACCACGTGTTCATTCACATAGGCCGTAGTAATAGCACACAACACTACTGACGCTGTGCCATTTTGACTTCAACTCTGACTACTCTATTTTTACTACCTTCTGTTGTGGATCAATACTACACCAAGTAACTAACAACTTGGAGCCGCGCAGCTCTTCCAGAATTGTGTGTATGTGTGTGCGAGTTTGGCAGGAGCTGAAGCAGAGAGGACGCCTGATAAAGTGGAGGTCGGTGAGGAAGAGTTAGGCGAGAGGAGTTAGTAAGGCTTGCCAAAGTAGAAGAGAAGCAAACAAGAGAGAGAGAGAGAGAGAGAGAAAGAGAGTATATAGGAAAGATTCATAAAAAAATATTAAAGCTGAAGAGAAAGGAGAATAAAAGAAATGCCATGGAAGAAAAAAAAGAGAGTGAATATTTAATGATCTCTGTTGTAAACAAACGCAAAAGAAAAGAGGAGGAATAAGTTAGCAGAATGAAGATGAGAATGATAAACAGAAATAAAGAGGAAAACAAATCTTAGAACTAGATCAAAAGAAAGAGGAAGAGATATAGATAAATATTTAATTAAAGAGAAGCAGTCGGAACTGAGGAATATATGAGAATATGAAAGAGATAGGAAAGAGCAAATATAAGTGATTGAGAGAGCAAGAAAAGGTTAAACAGGATAGAGTGGCAGATCATGAAGGGTTAATATTTATGTAGGTAAATAAACAGCGACAATGTTTTTGTATTTCTTTCTTTTCTTTCACATTTGACACATAAACTAGGAAGGAGAGGGGCTGTTATTGTTGTTGATGGCGTTCATGACGAAAAGAGGAAATAACGTTCACTGATCACCCCTTGCCCTGAAAATTGCACGGGAAGACGGCAGTGAATGCGATGAAAGGGGAGTAAATATAGGTTTGAATGAGAAAGAAGAAAAGAGTAAAGAAAGAAGTAAATGAAAAAATAAAGTCATAGGAACACGAAAGAATATGACAAGATTCATATGAAAACTTAAAAAGAAGAAATTAAAAAAGGTAAATGAAAAGGAGAAATATAGAAAGGAAGGAGACAAAAATGGAAAGAAGATTGAAATTAAAAAAAAAATAATATTTATTTCTCTTAATGAATATCATTATTTAAAAAAAGAATGAAAATTATTGAGAAATAAATAAACTGTTAATGCAGCAAGAAAAATACCCATTTATTTTTAGAAAAAACAGAAGAGAGAATGAACTCGCATTTCAGAAGAAAAAAAGAGAAGAATAGTGAGGCACAAAAGTAGAAAGGAAAAAGTGTTTTGTTTCTCTTCAAAAATAAAATAAAAAAAGAAGAGCAAATAAGGCACTTATTTATCAGCACAAACTAAAAGAATGAGGGAGGGAAAGAAATGGGGGTCTTTGATTAGAATAAATACATTGGATAGGCGCTATAAAAAGATATCAGACACCAGGGACACTCGAGAAAGAAACTGATGAAAATAAATGCTGAAGAATGAACGAGGAAGAAAGAATAAAGACAAAAAAATAAATAAAGGCTTTTGGTGCGTGTAACACTAACAGAGGCGGGAAACACACAGCGCTGTACCGAAAAGAAAGGAAAGAGTTTGGATATTATTACAAAGGAAGAAGAAGGTGAACATCAAAGTCGTATCACATCGTGAAAAGGGATCGGGGCTTGGAGCAGAAATGATGTGCGAATGACGTGGAGTAATAAAAAATCTAGGAAACTCGGCGTTGATCAGAGAGAAGAAAGGAAAGGATGATAAAATGATGAAGGGGAGGCGGGGAAATATGTACAATAGCAGTAAAGGGCATAGTGAAAATATAGGGACGAGCGTTGTTTAAAGAGTGTACGATAAAATGATAGAGAAATGGGAAGAACAGAATTGGGAAATTAATTAGATGGGGGAAAAATGATAAGAAAGAGACAGAAAGAAAAAGAGTTCTTTAAAAAATTCAGAGTTTTACAAGGACAAGAGAGGGTGGCAATTATTTAGGATAGAAAGACGAAATAGGGCGAGAAAGAAGTGTGTTAAGCTGAATAAAAAATAGGATATAAGAAGGAAAAAATAAACAATAGCGAAGATATAAGAGAAAAAAGAGAGATTTTGTAAAAGAAGGGAGAGAGAACAGTGACGTGAATTAGAGAAGAAGAACAAAGAAAAAAAGAGAAAATTTAAAGAAAAGAAAATATAATAATAAATTTGGTAGAGAAAGAAAGAATAATGTAAAAAAAGAGGAAAAATAGAAAGTATAGCATGTGGAAGAGAGAAAACGTATGAGAATGAAGAGATTGTCACATTGAAGTAAGAGAGAGTGACAAGATAAAGTGCAAGGATAAGAAGAGAAATATATAGACTGGAAAAGAAAAGGAGAGATAATCTAATAAGGAAAAAGAGGGAAAAATAAAAGAAACGAGTGTTGGTAGGAGAAAGAGTAGAATTATGATTTAGAAAGAGGTAGAAGAGGAAACTATTATTGGAGGTCGAAGAGGAGAGTAAAGAAATGCTAGAATAAATTAGGGAAGATGATGGTATGGGCTCACAGAGAGAGCAATGAAAGAAAAGATATAAGAGAAAAAGTATTGTAATGGTAAGACGTAAAGAAATGCCACAGAGGGGTATAGAGAAAGAGGGAGAAGTGAAAGAGGGGGAATAGTGTAAGCTATGATAGAACAAGAAACATTAGTTTATGAAAAGACAACTAAGATTAGAAACTCTGTTTGTGTGTGTGTGTGTGTGGAGAGAGAAAGAGATAAGAAAATAGAACTTGAATAAAGGAAAGACAAGAGAAAACGAGTGAAATCAACATATAAAAGAGGGGAAGTTGTGATTCAAGAGAAGGTATGAAATTGGAAAGATAAATGATAGATAGAGAGAAAACGAAATAGAAAAAAATTACATCATCAGAGAAAACCAGAAAATGAGAGGGTAAGAATAAAGAGTGGGGAGAGTGTAACTAAAAATGACTTCGGATAGAAGTTGAAACAAAGGAAAAAGGGAAGCTAAGAAAGAGGAAATTATAATTTATTTTTTCAAGTGAGGAACTATTATCATTCAGAAAATTTCTTCGGACAGTTCCACTCATCCGACGTTTCGATCGGTACTCTCCGACCTTCTTCGAGTGTACACCACATTCAAAGAAGATCGGAGATTATCGACCGAAACGTTGGTATTCATAGTCACAAGATGAGTTGGATGGTCCAAGAAAATTTCTCGTGTGTTGAAGAGAAATATGTTGAGAGAAGAATGGGTGGAGGGAGGTTGAAATAGTTAAGAAGAGTTGGGGAAAAAGGCGAAAGGTAGAAAATAAGAGAGTCGGAAAAAAAGAAAAAGGAATGCAATATTGTGATAATAAAAAATGAAGACGAAGTAGCCAAATATAAGAAAAGAGAGAATGAAAACAAAAGACGACGAAAATGAAAAAGAAAAGAAAATGAGTGTGACAAAAAGGAAGAAGATGACGGTGTTAAAAATACCGTGAGATATATAATGACAGAACGATTTTTTTTTAAGTGTGAAATATTTTTATCTTAAAAGTAGAGATAAAGAGTAGGAGAAATGAGAAAGAAAGAAAGAAAGAAAGAAAGAATAGAAGCTTGACAAGTTCACAGAGAAAAGCCAATAAAAGATTGTGGTGGAAGAAAAAGAAAGTGAAAAGAATAGAATGGAGGTTGCAGAAAGAATGAAAAGAAGAAAGACTTAAAAAAAAGAAAAATTTGTGACACAAAGGAGAGAGAGAGAGAGATAATATGTTGAAAAAAGAAAAAGGTAAATTTATGGAAAGAAAGTTTATTTAGATATAAAGAAACAAAGAGAAAAAGAAAGAAATATTACAATAAAAGCAGAGGCAGATCGTATTAAAAGAAAGAATAGGAGAAAAAAGAAAAATGTATGACAATGGAAGAGATGGCGAGTGAATAATGAAGAAAAAAGGAGAGCGAGAAAGAAAAATGTATAGAAAATAAAGTGGGAATTTATAACACGAAAGAAAGAGAGAAGGCAACACAGAAAATAAAGAGAAGAAATTATACTTTTTAGTATAAAGGAAAATGTTGACTCAGAAAAAAAATGTAAAAAAAAAGAAGCACTTAAACACTTTTCAAGAAAGAAAGTAAAAGGGGGAAAGAAAAGAAACAGTAAAGAAATATTAATAGAAAGAGGGAAGTAAATAGAAAGACTAGGATAAAACTGAGTAGATAGGGTTGTCAGGTGAACGAAAGAAAAGAAATTAAAGGAGGGGGTGGTTGAACAGTAAAGTAAGACGGCATAACTTCGGCTGTTATTTCCCATCGAAGCGTTCAGGCGATGAGCAAAGTACGCGTCGTGGCCTCTGCTGATTATATCGACCAAGCCTTCCAGTTCTCTCTCTCTCTCTCTCTCTTCTGCTTAACCTACCCTCTATAAATCTCAAGCTTTTCTCTCTCAACTTCCGTTTTCCCTCTCTCATATTTCTCTCTCTAACAATTCTCTCTGTAACTCTTAGTCTTATTGTACACATTGTTAATTTACTCCGTTTTCTTCGTTCCCTTGATAACATCTGCCTGTCTAGAGCCTTTGCAATTCTCCTTCCTTTAAAAATATCTATTCTTTCCTTCAGTAACATCTGCTTCTTCTCGATTTTTACACTGTCAAAATAAATATTTAGTATCTCTTTTTTCTCTTTAGTTACTACTACCCTTTTCCCCATACTTTTCCTCTCTCTTTTTTATTAAAATTTATCTATTCTTGCCTTTTCTTCTCTCCTAGTCCTAATGCCATCTGTCTATCTGACTCTTTTTTTCGTTTTGCTTTCTTTCTCAGGTTCTCTCTCTTTCACCGCTTTCTCTTACTTAGTAGCATTAATCTTTTTCCTTTAACAGCTGTCGTTTTCATCTTCCTTTATTCAATAACATTTTGTTTTAGACTAAAACTTTTTCTTATTTCTCTTGTAACTTTCCCTTCCTTTTCTTTTCCATTAGTAATTAATGTCTATCGTCCACCTAATCTTCCTACACGCGACACGTTTTCCTTTGTTTCTTTCTTTTATCTCTTTCTCTCGTTTTTTGCTCACGATTTTCCTACTTCTACTTTTTCTTTTCCTTTAAATTTATTTATTTTCTCTCTAAATTTTATTTATCACTTTTATTCTTATGCAATCTCCGGTTTTCCTCTTAATTCTCTTCTCTAATCCCACGCGTGTACTTTCTTCAAAGTTATCCCTTTTCTTACTTTTCCTTCTTTTAATTCTCATTATTTCTTTCTCTTTTTCTCTTTCTTTTCTTACTATTGGTCAGAATAACCTTCCTTGCTCGTTTTTTCTTTCACATTTTTCATCTATCAAGATAACGCTTGTTATCGAAAGTTTTGTTTTCTCTTGCTGTATAATTACTCTTAGTCTTCTCCTATTTTCAATTTCAAGTTTCCCTAATTTTTTCTTTTTTGATCATTTTCTTTCACGATTCTTTCTCTCCAGTCTCTCTAAATATTTCTTTCGTTCCTTCTGACTTTTTACAATTACAACGTTCTCTGGTTTTTTCTTTCCTCTTTCTTACAAATTACACCATTTCTTTCATTTTCTCTATTTTCATCTCTCTCTCTATCGTTTCTACTCATCATTATTTCTTTTCCCACTTTTCTATTTTTCTTTTCTATCACTTTCTTCCATGTTCTAATCATTCGCTCACATTTCTTCACTCCATTTTTCATTCTGCACCTCTCTTCGAAATTATTAACCATTCTTTTCTCCTTTTAGATTTATTATCTCTTTTTCCTCTCATATTCACTTTTTCATTTTCTATTGCTCTCAAAGATTTTTCCTTTCTCTTTCTTTCAAACACTCTCCTCTTTTTCCTTGCTTCTATGAACCCTAGGGCCTAATCCATTTGCCTTTCGCCTCTTTACTTACCTTTCTACGAAATTTTGCTTTTAATAACACCTGCCTATCTTATATTTCCATCTCTCTTCACTCCTTTAATTTAAACAGCTCACATTTCTCCCTATCTAAAATCAGCTCTCTAAATTAAATGCCTTTCCTCCTCATCCGTAACATCTGCTTCTTAACTGTTTCTAAATTTAATTAACATAGTTCAGTCTGTCTTTATTTTCTCACTTTTCTTTCCTTAATAACATCGTCATCATTTTTTCTACTCTTTCAATTACTCTTTTCCTCTCCTTTAACCTGCTTAGCTTATCTAAATTCTCTGTTTCTCTTACCCACTCAGTTACTTTTAATTCAATACTAAACTATATTTTTTCTTTCTATTTCTCTATCTCTGTGAGTCATTCTCTGCATTGCTTTCACTGTTTTGAATGTTTACCCCTTGATAAAATCTACCTATCTTTCTCTCTTCATCTTTCTTTACCCACTCAGCTAAATTATCATTTTATTCTTCTCTTTCCTTTCCTCTTCGTACACTATCAATCTATTCTCCTCTCCCTTCATCGTCACTTGGCAGCACGTACTGACTAAGTGACCCTGCTTTGCCTTGCTCCATTTTCTTATTTAACAACATACTCGAAAAAGAAAATGAAGAGAAAATAAGCATAGATAAGAACAAGTAAAAGGGGTAGGTTGAACAAGGTAGAAAAATTGTAGCAGTGTGTATAATATTAGGGGTAAAAAATAAAAAGGAATTAAACGAAAGCCTGCTTATAGTTGATAAGGTTCGTGATGATGTTTTTGTTATTACTGAACCATTGCTGCTGCTACTGTTTATTGTGCGTTCGTTTTGCAGCAACTGACTGGCTTAGCGCGGGAAAACTCAGAGACGCGAAGGCGGATAGTTGAAATTGATGGCTGCCTTGTTTACGTGTAAGATTATTTGGCGTTGCCCGGATTCTAATAACAACCTAGATCATCATTAACCTCTGATGACTCATCCTATTTTGCATTTAAAGTAGCAGCTAATTAAACAACAAACAAAAACTTATGAAAAGAATTGAGAATATGTAATAAAAATAAAATAATATTTTGTTTTTGTGAACAATCCTTTCTTGCATACCATAGATGTGTTGTGCATCCTTACTCATTGTGTATTTTATATCCCCAGCGCAAAATAAAAGATTAACAAGAATCAATATGTATGTTAGGGAGGAAATTTTGACCTGATTATTTGTCGACCTCACTTGAAAAAAAAAAATAATAATATTTGTTAAAATGAGTCAACAATAGCATAAGGTTAATAATGGAGTATCAGATATGGAACAAACTCTAACAATGGTTTAAGTGGGCTAACTTTTTCACTAGTGTTTACATGTTGTATAGCTCTGTGATTGTAATGAAGAACTGTTGAATGAGAAACTGGAGACTGAGTTGTCTAAAAGCATGGGCACAGTGGCTTACACGATTCTAGAGGTCACATGATACCATATTGTTCAGGAGGGATCTCTTGGTAGAGAGGCTAATTATCTCCGGCTAGGAAGGCCTGAAATTTAAATCACTTTTCGTGTGATTTTTAATACTCCTCCCTCTCCTGATACTAGACACATGTAAATATAGTTAGTCTCTGATGTATTTTTAAACCAATAAAAATTGTTTATTTGGTTTTAACATTTTGATCTCACTGCACTGCACCTTGTGATCTTACATGCATCACACACTACCTCTAATAGTTTATAGAACAATAACATTTAAGTTCTTTGGGGCCTTCTATTGTCATAAGAAAATCAAGGAAGGAAGAATTAATTTCTTTTCACAATGGTAAGCCTTTCAAAGAACATAATCTTCTAGCTTCCCAGATATTCTATTCACTAAGCTATTATATACTGTAAAGTTTGCAGTAATCATTTACAGTCTGTGAGAACCTTTTACTGAAGATATCTTTTGGGTTTGTCTTATTCACAGTTCCCTTGATAATTTTTCTTGCTTCTTTTAACTGTTATTTTACAGTTTCAATCCAGACTTAGCTGGAAGACTTTATTTCCATGTGTTTTCTTTTAAGTTATATATATATATATATATATATATATATATATATATATAAAGAGAGAGAGAGAGGGAGAAAGAGAGAGATAATATTAGTGGTAAATATACACATACATATGCAAAATATATAAATATATATACATACGTACATACACATACATATATATTTGTATAAAAAAAATTTTAAGAGGATAGAATCCAGGTAGAACTCAATGTCCAGGACAGAGTAAGGATATAATAAAAAGGCTTAAACACTAATATTCCATGGTTTATTAGTGTTTAAGCCTTTTTATTATTCCATGGTTTATTAGTGTTTAAACCTTTTGTTATATATATATATATATATATATATATATATATATATATATATATATATATATATATATATGTGTGTGTGTGTGTGTGTGTGTGTGTGTGTGTGTATAATTTTGTATAATTTTATATCAACAAAAGTATTTAGAAAAATAGTATGACAAATTGGGAAAAAGTTTTTTTGTAATGCATTTCATCCGTTGGGATTTCTTAGGACTGGGTTTGTTGATGTTCCCACACCTACACATGTGCACAAAACAAGAGATGCTGATAGTTTCAAAATGTTTGAAAGAATATTTTTTCAATCTAGACAAATTCAATTTTTTCTAATTTGTCATTCTATTTTTCTAAACATATATATATATATATATATATGTATATATAATATGTGTGTGTGTGTTTTATTGAAAAGTATAGATATTTATGTTTGACCATCTTTTTTTCCTAAATTGCAAATGATATTTTGCAAAAGCTAGGACATGGCAATTATATTGATTTTGAAAATATTGTCCATCTGTAGCAGACAGGTTTGCCAAAAAATTCACAATTTTTAAAAATTGCCAAACTTTATATATATATATATATATAGTGTTTATACTTTTTAATAAAACATGTTTAACTCACTGCCTAATTACACACACACACACACACACATGTGTATATATATATATATATATACACATGTGTATATATATATATATATATATACACATGTGTAAACTCTAAAACTGAAATTCTCAATGTATGTAGACATAAAAAATCTTAGCTACTAAATTAGACGTTTTCCTGTTATTGACTTTCCACTGAGGATTTTTTTTTTTTTGTATAATAAATAATTACCCCCCTTCCACTTAGGTTGTTTTTTGTTTTTTTGTCACGTGGTATGATTTTAGCTATCACCTGTAAATATGTGTTTCTCTTTGCCTCGTTAGCCAAACTTTCCCTGACGATCCATTTAGGTGAAACCTAGGTAGGTTTGTCTGTATCTAGGTCTGCTCTACGGCTGTATTGAGCTCTTTTGTTAGTTAGTTGTTACGCGTATCGGGGTTTTTTCTTTGGGCTCCAGACCTGCATCTGTGCGATTTTTTTGTTGGCAGAAGTTCATGTTTGTAGCTCTTTCTTTTTTTAAAACCTTTTTTTCCCTCGAGATTGATTTGATTAGCAAATCAAAAAATTCCGGGGTTTTAAACAGTCTAGTTATCTATCTATATATATATATATATATATATATATATATATGCAAATTGATAAAATGTATCTAATTCAAAATGTATAAATGTATATAAGTATGTAAAATTAAAGCATAAGTTAAAGGTTATAATTTTCAAGTAAGAAATTTTAATTTTTTTCTTGCTTTAACTTTGTCTTTAATTTTAAATACTTATATATATTATTATTCCTTTTGTATTATCAATTTGCATAGAATTAAAAAAATTAAATTAAATTAAATACAAATTTCATGAACTTTGGGTAAAAAAAATTATGATCAAAAAGTATTTTGTAAGAAAACTTTAGAAATATATTTTTAAGTCATCCACTTTATTTTCAAAAAATCTTTAAGATTATCATGTAAATACAAAAGTTATTTGCATTTCTGTAAAGAAAAACTTGATAGGAAAGAGTAAAATTGATATTTTTACTTAAATGTATTTTATTGGCCATAAAATTCCTTTTCAATCACTTATTTTTAGTTCTTAATTCAAGTCATTTCAGTTGTGGAATAGGCTCTGTAAGGTTGGCTTTGGAGGTCATACAGGGTCATCAGACATCAAAGATGAAAAATTTCTGATTCTAAACATTGGCTTAAAACAGAATTTTCATCAATATAAATCATACTATGGTTTCTTATAATAATATCAATTTTTATACAAATTTTGGCTAATTTGTTTTGATATCATATTTATTTTGGGTATTTTGTTTTGATATCATATTTATGTTGTAAATATGACCCTCTCTTTAAAATTTTAAAATATCAAACTTTTTAAAACAAATTCTCTGAGTAGAGAGGGTCTTATGAATACCATAGAATTAAGCAATAAATGCAACATTAAAAATCTCTGATTTGCATTAAGTAGCAAAAATAATTTCAAACGAAAATTTTGTAATTTGTAATAGTTCTGTAGCATTTTATAATTTTCTGATATTTATAAAGAATCAGCATTGCAAGACTGGGGCAGAAGTGTCTAAATTGGCTTATACCAAGGCAACCTTAGTTAAGGATCTCTCCTTGGCTTATACTCATGTAGTATAGAAAACGACATCATGGCAATGGACACTATTGACTTCAAGCAAATAATAAATCAATTCTCCACAAAGAAACTTTGCAAATATTTGTGCTATCTGCTTGATGCATAGCTGGTGATACTTGTTATCAGAGAGACTCTGAAAAGAAAATTGTTTTTAAATGAAAGTAAAATGTCTTTAGACTTGGGTTTAACATTTTTTAATAGTTGAATGAAGCAATTAACCATATGGCATCTGAATGGAACAAGTGATTAGTTAATCTGGTAACAATATTGACCTCTTAATGAAGCATAACAAATGACTGGAGGTTTTTGATGGTGAGAGAAGAGAACTATTAATAATCTCTCAGTTTGGTTTATAGAACATAACTGTTATTTCAGAGGAAAAGCTTAAATCCTAAAAAAAAATAGATTTAAAGCCCCAAATAAAAAGGCAAGCATGAATTGAATGCAACAGATAAACAGAACTCAAAAATTGAAGTTTGTCTTATTTATTTATCAAGAAAATTTCTGCCATTTTGATGTCACAATAATTTTGTGCAACATATCACAAAATCTGAGGTAAATCTCTTTTCCTCTATAATTCAGTTTCCATATTCTGATATCAAAGCTATGGAGGACTGAAATTATATTTACTTTTTAGGAAAACATGAATCACATTTAATCTTTACAAGTGAAATGATATTTAATGTTTAGGAAAACTGAAATCATGTTTAATATTTAGGAGGACTGAAATCAGATTAAATATTTGATGACAAGAACATGGGTGCATTAGGCCCAAGTCTCTAAGACATTTGCTTATTTTTCTGGGATTCGTCTTTTAGAATACTTGATAATTTATAACACAAATAAGCAAGATTTTTACTTTATTTCATGATACATAAAAAGTAAAATCACAAAATGCATGTTTGTAAATTATTTGTACAAAGTATAGCCAGAACACCAAATTTGATTTTCCAGGAGCTGATGTATTTCTTGTGGGCAAGACTTGTACAAATGTAACATTGATGTGCTTGTCTCAAGCCATGAAATTTATCCCCAGGTTTAATTTAAGTTTTAACCTAGCAGATGTCATCTACACTATGACTATTTAGTTCCATATATATTTGTAGCTATAACCAAAAGTCATGATAGTCATGGGGCTTTAATATATCATTTTGTTACATGAAAGAATTGCATTTATATCATATTAAATAATTTGTTTTTGTTTTCATCCTATTCAATAGAATATACATATTTTCTTTATAACTTTAAGCATAACTGTTGAATTGCTTCTACTAATTTATTTTATAAGCATTTAAGTGGGTGCTATGTATTGCTATGACATAAACAACAGATTTTCATTTTTTCTATTTTTAATATATATATATATATATATTTCTTAGTAATAAAGTTTAAACATACCTGCTGTGAAAACATGTATTTTATTAGTTATGTTACTTTTTCTTTAGAGTGGATATTGCAAAATAGAAAAGATTCTCTGTGTTTAATTCCTAAGTTACAAAAATGTACCAAGAAATTTACATCTAGTAAACATTGTAAATGATAGTAATTATTCTAATACAAGATAATTTCAAAACTCTTATGGTTGTTTTAATATTTTAAGTTAATATGAACAAATAGAAACAATTATATCTGAGTTGAAAGCAAAGATAACAATCTGAGATTGATATTATCATTTTCCTTCTCCTACATAGATTTCAAGTTCATATGGTTTGTTTTTTGTTTGTATATTAATTTCTTATAAAACAGTTTTGTATGGTACTTATTAAACTACCATTGTTTAGTCATAGAAAACTTTTATTAACAGATTTAGCTTAATAATTGTGTATAGCAACTTTGATCATTTAAATGAAAGGTAAAGAATAATTTACAATAATGTGTAAGTAGTGATGTGCATTTATCTGCTTTGTGACAAGATGATCAACACTTATGTCAAAAAGTGAGCAAAAGCAGAAATCATTTATATCGTTTTAATTTAAATCTTTTGCTATTGTAGAAATTTAAAAAGACAACATGTAAAGTCATTTGGGTTTGCATATCATAATTAATGATCATTTAGTGAGATAAATTCACATGGAAAATCATTCAAACAAATTTAAATATTTTTTTTTAATTCTAAGAAATAAGGATGTGAGGGTACCATAATGGTCATCAGCCCAGAAAATGAAATTAGTGAATAAATCCCTAGTCAGTTATGTTCAGTTCTGCACAAATGCCCTTGGAAAAGCAAGAATCCATAGCTATGGGTAAAATAGCAGAGTAAACTGTACTCTCCAGCCTTGAATGGCAGCCAGTTTAAGAGAAGAAAAACTCAAAATGGAAAGTAGGCAACAGGAAACAACTGCACTATCTTTCAAAAGAAAGCATGGCAATTAACAGAAAATAAAGAAAAGGAATCTGAAGAAGCAAGATATCCTGAATTCAAATATGACAAAGGTAATGTTAGCCATTTCCTTATAAAGAAACATTTGACATTAGCCCAATAATCATCCTGATTTCGGTTGAAATTTATAAAATCTCTCTCTTAAAATGGTTGTTCAAGAAAATAAGTTTCTTAAGTCCAGTAACTGTTATCCCCCTTTCCAGTATTGATGGGTTTTTTCTTCCATGCCTTTTGTTTGAGGTGGTGTGGAACATCAACATCTTGATTATGTCATTATTCTCTCTTCGAGTTAAATGTGCTATCCATTTTAGTTGTTGCTGCTCTTGAAAGTCCTCAACTGATGTGGTTTCTGTTATTTGGTATATTTCTTTGTTTGTGATTCTGTAGTGCCAGTCCATGAAGTTTAAAGAAGGATGGTCCTCATTGAGACCTACATGCTTCCTCACACCAATATATATATATATATATATATATATATATATATATATATATATATATATATATATATATATATTACAAGCATTGCTCTGATTGAGGAGGCATGACTAATGAAAAAGAGAAAATTTATAGTGAAATAGTTCGGAAGATACAGATAACAAGTACTACAGACACACACATATATATTATGTGCACACAAATACAAACATTTACAAAAGCAAAAACTGAGTTGAAATACATTCATTATCATTAGTATAGAATGAATGATATAATCATATAAGATCAGTAATCATTAATTATCCAATTAATTACTAATTCTATTTTGAATAAATTAACAAAATATTTTTGGGTTCTATCACTAGTATCAGAGATAACAGTATTAGGAATCTTTTATAAAATTCCTGTTTAGTCATATCATTGTTTCTTATTTCTAGGGTATTAAAGAGTTTCTACCAGAGTTATCCATAGAATGGGTCCTTCATTCACAATGACTTTGTTGTTATTTTTCTTTTATCTCCATCAAACCTATAAATGAATTCTGCTGGAATCTGGGGTGGTAGAATTACAATAATTAAGGAAGAAAAAAAGGAATTAAATTTAGAATAACACTTGGAAATTTAATACTTTGTCCGATAATAGTTCAAATTCTAAACAAGGCTGTTAGATTCACTTTTGCACAAATGTCCTTGGGAAAGTTATGAATCCTTCTCTTCTCCTACTAGCTATAGGTTAAATAGCAGTGCATACTATACTCTCTAGCCTTGAATGGTAATCAATCTAGGAGAAGGAAAACATCTGAATTCAGAACTTGTTGAATGTGGGGCTAGCAACTCCATGTCATAAAACCTACTTGCTACAGAAACCACAGCAGCACTGCCCAGCATGGTGCAGTTGTGGCTTTCTTCCCCACAGGAATATACAGGTTCAACCAACCAATCAACCAACAATAGTAATACAATTTAATGTATGAATTTATATGTAACAACTATTATGGGATAGAGGTTATAGAACAATAGTTGAATAAAAGTGATTTTTTACAATATCTTTCTTCAGAATTAGCCCCTCAAAATACTGTAACGGTTAACAAAGCTAGTCTGGTTGACCATTTCTACTAAGTAGTGAGTGCAGTATTCACAGAGTACCCCATATTTATAGCCTTGTGCCAAACTAAGCTAAATATAGTAAATAACAATATCCTTCTTTAGCCAAAAGAATTCAAGAAATCTTTTGTGAAAGAAAATTACACCTACTCATAAATCTATTATGATGGATCAAATATAAATTGATTTAAAAATCATAAAATATTAAGGAATTTTTATAATTTATTACCTGAAGTTTATAATCAAAGGAAACGGACAACTGACTTAATAATAACATAAGCCACAATTCAATATAATTAGTACAATCAAAAGCTGATAGAAATTCTAGAAATGTTTTTGCACTCGAGAAAAAGAAAACAGACTTATTAATTTACAACCCCCTCCCACCCCAACAATACCCAGACATTTTTCTCTGTTAATAGTAATTTAATTTCAATATTTTCAGAATAAAAAATAAATGTTAGCATAAACATCAACTATTTTTTAATTGTCTCATAATTCTCTTCAACTCCACAAAATGCATACACAAAAATATATACACAATTTTTTTAGTTTAAAAATTTCTAAAGCTTTTTTTATTAAACTTCTTGAACAAATAAAATAATGTCATTTAAATGGAAACATCAAATACTTTTCTTTATAAACTTTATTCCAAAATTTATTATGAAAATGTTTAACTTTCAGACAATAACCATTATAAATAAAGTGTGTGTGTTCTTTTATTTAACTTCCTAGATGTTTCACCTATGTATTTCTTGTGATATTTATTATAGCCTGCTTTAGGTTTTAGTTTGATGTTTTGTTTTGTACTAATTATTATAGCTTTTATTATTATTGAAGTAGTTGTAACAAATTTTTTATATTAAATTTCAGCTACTTCAAAAACAATAAGAGATAAAATAATAAAACTGAAAACCTGAAGCAGAAATGTAGACCACAGACTGTAATAAATGTCATAAGAAAATATGCAAGTGAAACATCTAGGAATTTAAATAAAAAAATGGATGAACACAAAAGAAGTTGTTTATATATATATATATATATATATATATATATATATATATATATATATATATATGTATATATATATATGGTGGGTGCTGAAAAGTTCTCACTTCCCAAAATCTTCCTGAAATACTTATTTCAGAACCAAAAACTTTTCAGCACCTTATCATACTTCTGACAGCCTTAGACCTGCTGATGGTACATGAGAAGTGACCTTTCTCCTGGCATGCATGGTTTGCAGTAGGCAGTCATGTGGTGTTATTTGACCAATGAGGTTTGGTGATGTGAAGTTCAATTTCTAGGGAACTGAAGAAACATCTTTCTAGTTTCTATTCAGGCTCTATGAAAGATAGACTCCCAAATTTTAGCAGTGCATGTGACCCCCAACATTGACTGAGAGAAACTTCAGCAAATATTTTAAATTTTACTCATTTTCTTCTTAATTTGTTAGTAGCTAACAGCTTCTTTTTGGTTATTACTGACTAATGACCATTCCATTAACAAAGTGGCAACAGTAACTTTCTCTCCCAACCTCTGAGGTAGCAACCAGTACTGCCATGCTTTCTCTTTGTCAGGCTAGTGACTACTATAGATCAGTACAGAAAGGGCAAAAAACCCCTTTTATATGTTTTTTTTTAGGAGGGGAAACATGTATTTTAAAAGTAGAAAAATGATTATATTGATACAAGAATATCCAGGTCTATCTTTTACATTAGGATAGAGAAATCTTAGCAGTGTCTTAACTTCTTTATTACTTATGTATATATACTCTTTAAGAATTGCTTGTGTAAAAGTGATTTCACTTTATTTTAGCGACAATCATGATTGAATCAAAAATGTATATTAAATACTGTTTAATTTTCATGAATAAAAGTGCCATAGATATTTAGCAATAAATCATTAAATCTTATGCCAATGTTGCAGTAGATACAAACATGGTCTGGGAATGAGTTGCAAAAAAGTAAATAAGTAGATTTTGAGTTCAAGAACAAAGAATATTTGGGAAGATTGCATAGCTTGAAAAATAATGGACAAAGTTTTAAGGAATGATTCAGCAAAAAACTTGTGAAAGAATTAGAGATGAATCATTCACCTCATTAGAACATTTTTTTTCTGGGCATGTGAGTCGAGCAATGGCATCTTTTCTTTTACAAATGTATCACAGAGCTGAAATGAGTTCTTTCATATGGAGCCTACTCTTCATGCCCATCACCAACAGACTGTCATTTGTATCACTCCATCTAACACTCTTTGTCTGGTCATTGAAGAATTTAAGAATTCTTTAAATCAAAAAGTAATAATTCTTTTATAACAGAATGCACAGTTTGCTAAAAAATTGACAGAAGATATTAGAAAGCTAGAGAAAATATGATGACTGAATAATGATGCCATGAGTAAAGAATTTAGTCAGAAAATGCTAGAAATTCTTGCATTAAACTAATATTTAGATGCCAAGCCATATTGTGCAACTGCCATTATTCAGGTCAAAAAAGGGGCTACAAATGACTCAGTATGTCTCTATAATTTTTTGGCTCTACAGTATATCACAGGTAGGATTTATAAAAAGTAAGTTAGAAGTTTCATTCACTTTAATGATAACTTAGTATCAAAATCTTATAGTAAACAGAAAATAAGACAATAATTTTGATGGTATTTTAACATTAGCTGTATTTGAACTGAGTAGAGAAATACAAATTTTGTTTTATCGTTGTCCACTGACCTTATTTTTACTCATCAACTTAGCTTTAGTCAGTTTCTGCATTTATTTCTCTATGTGTTGCATCCTTTCAAGATGTGGGCAATCATGGCTCTCCCCAACTTTATACCTCTTAGTAATATTTGCCTTTTTACTATCCCTCCCACTCACTGTTCTGCCATCCATTTACACAAGTATTTTTCTCTCTGCCCATCTTGTCCTCAATATTTCCTGTGAGTGTTAAGTTCTCTAAGCCATCTTTCCTCATTATGTGCTCCAGAAATTTCATCTTTTTTATTCTGTCTTTTTTTGTTTTCATTTTCCTTAAAACTACCTTAATGCTTACGAGCATGTCCATGATATTCCCAGTATCTTTCTGTAGATCCATATCATGGATGAAGCATGTAAGCACCAATGTAGTTTTAAGGAAAATCGAAATGAAAAAGACACTTATACCTGGAAGAAGAAAGAGTTGAAATTTCTAGGACACATAGGTACTTAAGTCCTCAACTGATGCATTGCAGTTATTATTCCTCTAAAATTCATGTCATTCCATCTCACAATCAACATTGTTCAGACTTTCAAATTGTTTTGCTACACTGAAGATGAATAAAAACTTGAAGAACAATATTTGCAAGTAGTGACAATAGACAAAGAAGTCAAAAGCTGAAAACTAACTGGACAAGCAATGACAGTCTATCATTTTTCAAAAATGGTATTTTAAAAAGGTTTTAAATTACAATTCCATCACCATTAGACATTTGTTTGTGTGGTGATGATGTAGGGTTCCACCTGATGTGGAAATTGCAATTTATTAGCAAGAAATCTGAAGTCAACAATATCATTATAAACAATTTCAAAAATGATTTCAAAATGTTAAAAATAACAGTTATTATTTGATGATTGAGGTTCATTTTATTGTTTCTGTCCACTGCCATGTAATACTCACACACACATGAGATTCAGGACATAAATCTGTATTCAGCTGTTCTTCTTTTACATATGTCACAATATTTTAAAAATATATATATTAGTGTACAGATGTGTGTATTTGCTAAGACCTCCAGATATTTATATAGATAGAATGCGAGAGAGATATATACAAATTTACTAAGATAAGTTTAGACATAATGTCAACATATAAAAATGACTGTTTCATGTTTGAGCAAAATCTTGAGGCCTGAAGATTGCATTCAAGCATTATCCATATATATATATATATATATATATATATATATATATATATATATAAAAATAAATGTGTGTGTGTGTGTGTACATATTTTTCAACTGAGGTTATTCAGGTTGCCATACATTTGATGAAGGCCAGAGGGCAAAACACAAAACATTGGGATAGCAACAACAAAGATGAGGACAATAGTTCAATTGTAAATAGTGTAAATACACAAAACAAACTTGTATAAATAAAAAATCACTACCCACACATACTCTCTTTTTCTTTCTCTTTCTCTCTCTTTCTCTCTCTCTCTCTCTCTCTCTCTATATATATATATATATATATATATATATATATATATATATATTATTATTATTATTATTATTATTATTACCTTCATTATTATTATTATTAAAGGAAAAATTTTTAAATTATTAGTGCAGGAAAAGCAATATTCTGCTCAACACTTCATTAATAAAGCCACTTGGCTGTATTAACACTGAAAATGAATACTATAAAACAGACAAGAGGACTGCACGTTAAGAATGCAATACATTTATATACAAATATGCAAACATGAGTCAAAATGTTGAACTGGTATCTCTTGAGTTATGGGAAATAAAGAAAGATGACTGTGTTGTCTGCCATTCTGGAACTGAATTTGGCTGGCTTTATTTTCCTTGCTTCGACTGGATTGTCACATGACATTTTATATGTAAAGATATATCATTGTTTTTGTATTTGTTGGCTGAAAAACTTGTTGATCACTTAAAAGTTGTAAAAACATTTGCAAAGTATAGGAAACAATAATGGGAAAATGGATTCTACAATTCTAATTGTTAGAGAAAACATTGAAAATATCTTGTCATCAGCATTTAACTTCTTGTTAATTACTGAAGATGAAAAGTGGGCTCACCATGCTGAATCAAGGTATCAAAACTAGATCTATGACAGATTGCAACATCAACAGCAAAACCTAAATGTTCTAATTTTTTAGGGGGGGGGTTTAGGATGTTATTACTTTATATTATATGAAATACAAATGGTGTAATCTATTATGAATTACTGAAAACTGGATAAAACTGTTGCAGAGTTTTATATTCATCACCTACAGCATATGAGTGAAGCCGCAGAAGAGAAAAAAAGCCATTTATAGGACAAGGAAGGTGGAAAGATGTATTGCTTTATGATAATCTTATTGTTTTATTGCCTCTAAAAGCCATAATGGAGTTGAGATGAGAAATGTTTCATTCACATTTCTATTGCATTAAGGTCAGAGTTGTTTTATCAAAGATGAAATTCAAATTCTTACAGAACATAGGCATAAAGTCACGTAATCAAGGAAAATATTTTAATGACTGATACTATTAATTGACTAATTTTAATTTTTAAAAAATGCTTGAATATTTGCACATGTTTAATGAATATATATTTATGTATAAAGAATGGCATATATATTGTAGTGAAAACATGAATTTTTTTATTTTCTTCATTTAACTTCTAACACATGATGCTTTTACTATGCAGATGTGAATTTGGATATAAAAATTAAAATATACTTATTTACTCTTTTGTTGAAAGTAAAAATCTTTGTCACATATCAAGTTCAGTGATAAAATTGATAAAAGAAAAAAAAATTTGTTATATACATATTTTGTTATGAAAATAAATATTTTTGTGAATTGAATTGAAACATTGAATGAACCTGAATAAGCCTGTCAAATGTTATATGGAACAAAAATGTAATAATTATGATGTAAAAGAGTCTAAAAAAGACTTGGCATTTTGCGTAATAGATGATAAAGTATCTATAAAAAGGATTCATCTTCAAAGTATTGAAATTTCTTTATTGAAAAATGATTACATTCTCCTTTCTTAGAGAAAAATAGAAATAATAGATCTAATTTAGTAAGTATGATTGTATTTACTACATTATCTTGTACAGTAAGTCCCCAGGTTACAACAGTCCAGACCTAAGATGATTTGTAGTTACAATGCAACCTTCATTAATCTTGTTTCAACATGCCATTTGCTTCATACATATTGTGGTGTGTGACAGTTCCTGGTTGCATGCCATATTGGATTGTTGTGCATTCACTCTCTTTTGTTTGTGTTGTGTTTGTGGAACCTTATTACCCTTCATTATGGCTCCCAAGCATAGTATAACCTCTTTTGATGGTGGGGCGTCAAACAAAATGGAAGTGAAATTAGATATTGTTAATGCTCAGAAAAGGGAGAAACATAACAAACATTGTCCAGTTGCTTGGCTTATGTCATTTGACTGTTGCTTAAAACATATGCATATATATATGCATATTGAGTTTCCTTGTAAGAGGTAAGGATGTTTTCTTCTTGGTGAAGTCCTGATAAAAAAGAAAAACAAACTCACGTTTCTTTTTTTTTCTTCCTCAGATTTGCTACTGCTTTTGAATACTGCAAGAGAGACAAGATGTTACACTTCATCATCTAGAACCAATGACATCACTGGCAATAATTATACAAGCAGCTTAAAATAATTTCACTTATGTCTTCCATGTGTTATGTCCTAGATTATTACTTTACCATTGTAAATGGTAAAGTAATAATGTAGGACATAACATTTAGAACCTAGGTAAATATATATTACAGGACATAACATTTAGAACCTAGGTAAATGATGCAAGTGTTTATTTGTGATCATGTGTATGTTTTTACACAGAAAATCACACTACAATGCATTGTAGGAACAGAATTCTGTCATAAGTCAAAGACCCCCTGTAGTTTATCAGAAATTCTGACTATCCTTACAAGTTCATAATACTTAGTGATGTTCATACACATTTTAACATCATTTCAGTCATTTGTGGAGGTTCACTCACATCATAGCAGCAGAAGTGTTCACAGAGATAAAAGCATACTTGACAGGAAATAAAACATACACAAATAACAGGAAAAGCATGGTAAATTGGATGTTAACTTTATACAATTTATTTATATTTATTTTGTATATTGGAGTGTGTATTTTTTAGGTTACAATTATTATGTGATAAGAGGGAGATTTTGCTCCATAGTATTACAAGGTTTATCACAGAGAGAAGTTGGATATGTGTTGCTCATACCAAGGTTTGTGATGAAAAGATTGAATTTAAAACTTTTGGCATGATGTATGTATTTCCGGCAGGAACTGTTTTTGTTGCATGCTGGGAGTATTTTGTCTTTATTTTTGTATTTAATTTATTTTAAACAAAGTTTAAATATTATTATTTTATTTTATTTATAATTTTCATTATTATTATTATCTATATTTTATTTTTATTTATTTATTTATAATAATAATATCGCTACAAATTATAATTTAAGTGTTTCCAGAGCTTCCAAGAAACTAACCTTTTCAAACTGATTCGAATCCCTTCATTGGCATGAATGTTTTTGAACATTTTTTTTTTAATTTTCTATTTTACTATTTTTTAAATTCGAAATTTGAATCTTGAACTTTTTCTTTTTGTACCAATTCTTGATTATTTTTATTGGAGGGGGGGGTAAGGAGTGTGTATACATTCAAATTGAGAGTGTTGCTATCATTCTAATTTGGAAGTCCTTTTTGTGAGTACAGTTAGTTAAACCCACAATACTCCATATAACGACCGAACTCTCTAAAGAACTCTCTAAAGTTAAAAATATAATTATTGTAAATAATCAATGTTTCATTTACAAACAAGAAAATGTGATTTTGTTAATATTTCAATGTTTATTTACATCTTAGGTAGAGGCAAATGATGTATTTTTAGATCATTTGTTCAATGTGTGTGTGTAAGAGAGAGTAAGAAAGATAAAGAAACGTAAGACAGAATGTCTGAATTTTTATTAATGTACACGAAAGTGAAAATTACAGATTTTTACTGTAAATAACAACAATAGATTTGTGTAAAAATTTTACACAAATCTATTGTTGTTATTTATGCTATTAAATATTCTATTGTTGTCAATTTTACAAGAACCCAAATTTTCTGCACTCAGAACGGCTCAGTGACTATTATTCAGTGTTCCGAAATTGACACCAACTACGAAATGAACGGAGACCTATTTTACGAATGAGCCACAGCACAAGTCTTCGCTTCGACTAAAGCAGCTTGGTTTAGGCTGACAATTCATTAATAGAAGAAAGAAAGAAAGAAAGAAAGAAAGAAAGAAAGAAGACAAAGAAAACATTAAAAACCCAAATCAGTGATTTTGTGCGTGTGTGCTTGTGTGCGTGTGTTGGAGTCATCGACTGAATTGAAGTCAAGGAGTTTAAATGTCATGTATTCATAGCAGGTAGTGTCTCTAGCTTTATCTTCTTTCTTTGTTTTATTGTTCAAGACAGCTGTTTGAGAGAGAAAAGGAAAAAGAGAAAAAGGGAATTGTTTTAGTGAAGTTTGGAGTCGATGGTGTATCGATAACTGTCAATGTTTGTCAAATACTAATTAATACTGTGAGTGTAAGTATATTGTTTTGTTTTACTTTTAACTTGTGTGTGTGTGTGTGTGAGAGAGAAAGTGAGAGAGAGAAAGAAAGAAAATTATTTAATTTATGTAGTAAAGAAAGAAATATTTTAAAATGTTTAAGGAAAAAGTAATTAGGGTTTAATTAAATTTTGTTGTAATAAAAAAGTTCTTAAGTCAATATGTACATGAACTTGAACCCGCTTTCTTTAAAACAACCAACTTTTAAAAAATAAAAACCACTGGAAACTTTGCACATATCTAACACACATACACACACACACACAAGATATATATATATATATATATATATATATATATAGAGAGAGAGAGAGAGAGAGAGAGAGAGATTATAAATGTGTTAGAACATATATATATATATATATATATATATATATATATATATATATATATATATATATATATAAGCAATTCTATACATATTTGCACATGCACATAAAAGAATCATTTACAGCATAAATACAAATCAATCAATGACAATTTGATTTGTTCAATTGATAATGAATAAACTAGAAATATCTTATAGGTCCCTTATTAAAAGCATTTCCCTGTATTTGCACTTGAGTATACACTCAGTACAAAATATTTTTAGGAGTTCATTTAGGGAGTATTTTCACCAGAATATATCAATATTTGCTTTAATAGTCATCTCATACCAAAGATATGCCTTTTAAAACCTTTGACAACACTAACATATTATCAAACTCTAAAATATGTAATTAAAATGTTTACTTTTAATGTAAGTTTTTAATGGTTTCTGGACAATACCTTTGACTTCCAAGAAACCTTGTCCCTATAAAAATATCAAAATCATAAATATGTACAAGGTAGGAATATATATTTATTATTATAGCGATATTAATTGTACGCTATACATATTACCGATTTTTCCAAGCACATAAATATACTAGTCTTTCAGATGGGTGATTGAGTAATACCAGTTAAACAGAAGGATGGTATACCAGGATATACGATGAGAGAAAAAGAGATAAAGATACAGAGAGAAAGAGATAGAGACACAGACAGAGAGAGATAGAGATGGTAGATATTTATCAAGAGAGTGAATATATATATATATTCCCTGACGATCTGCTTAGGTGAAACCTTGGTAGGTTTGTCTGGCTCTCTAGGTTTAACTCTCTCCCTCTCTCTCTCTCTCTCTCTCTCTCTCTCTCTATATATATATATATATATATATATATATATATATATATATATATATAAATACACCAGTATTAAGAGGAAGACATTCATGTAGATATTAAATAGAAGCTAATCAGTAAATTAATTAGCCATCAATTAATTGGTAGATGATAAATATAAATGTGTGTTCGTCTGATTTTCCTTTCCAAAACTCTTGATAACATTTTTTGTTCTTCAGATATTTTAAAATAATGTTTGAAAAAATCAAAATTAAAAAATAGCACACAAATTGAACATTGCATTTCCATAAATCAATGTTGATTCTGAGTCAATTTGTCACATGGTGTGGATCTAGATTGACTGATTTGTTTTTTCTTTTTTTTCTCTAGTGCTTGCAGGTTTGACGATTTTCCTGATGGTAGATAAAAAAAGAACAAAGTGTGTGTGAAGGCTCTCTTTGTTTTGAAGAAAATGGCTGCTGACAATGTTGCAATGCTTCAAGAAGCTTTCAAGCTTGATATATTTATATCAATTTTTCCCATGCCTTCATTTATATCTTCTTTTATAGAATATAAAAGAAAAGAAGCTTTAAATAAAACAAAAGTGTACATGTATTTGCATTTCTAGTTTGGTAGAAATATCATTTGAAGTCTAACCATCGTCTGAAGGGATAAAAATCTTGAAAAATTTGTCATGCAATCATTGAAGATCAACATCAGATCATCTGAATTGACTAATTTGTCTTGGAGTTCATGCCAGTGGATATTCACAGTAGATCTAGTAATGAAATGCATTACTACAAATGATTTGTTTCCTCGCAGAGGATAAAAAAATAAAACAATTGTTTAGATGTGTGCCATCATTTGTGACTCACAGAGCAACAGATTCTTTCCATATTGGTGAATTGGGATCAGTTGTAATTTTTGGTTATTCTTTGGTACCACTTCAGATATACTGTTTATAGGATTAAGAAAGACTTAGTAAAGGGTAGGTGGGGTGTAACTTAGGGATAAAGAAATAAAAATTGAAAATATCTTGTATAAACTTTAATAATTCAGCAGTTAACAAGTAACATGTTTTTCATTCAACTCAGAAAACCATTAAAATTTATAAAATACAAAATTCAGAAAAAAATTTACATATAGAAAGTGCTTGATAAGAATCACATTCATGTAATTTTTGCAGGGATTTTGTTTTTAAAAATGATTTCTTTCCATTTGATGAATCTGCATTTAATTTGTCAAAGCAAACACATAATGGACTTATACCACAATGTCCAAATACAAATATTTTATTCAGGTAACTTGTGTACATTGCTTCAGATCAGAATATATTTACTTTTTTCATTTATCATCAGCCATTTTCTCAGTTGACTGCAATACACATCAGTCAGTTATGTGCCATGTGTGATACATGCTTAGGTGATCATGTATCTTTCAATACATGACTGACAAGGCAAATTTTTATCACAGTTGGTTGCCATTTCTTTCTTTAGTAGACTGGTTGCCATCCAAGGCTATAGGACCCAGTCTGTCTCTGCTATTTACCCATAGCTGGAGGAAGAAGAGGATTCATACCTTTCCCAATGGATTTGACTGGAATTCGAATGCGTCTCTCCAATTTCTCAATCTGAGCCGCTATCCATTACTCCACCATGCCTCCTCTCCTCTGTAAGACACATGCCTTCACCAAAATTAATATAGGGAGAAATAGGCCTCACTCTTCCTTACAGATTCATGATATATTAACAGGGGGTTTGAGTTCAGAGTTGCCCTGTCAAGGCTAAAAATCCTAGTCTGTCCACAATTTTACTGATAGCTGAAGTTGGTGAGGGGAGCAGAGATGGATTCTTGCTTTTTCCAAAGGCATTAATGCAAAATGAATGCAACAGCCTTGAACAGAATTTCAAATCAACCTGCCAATTCCATTTTTCAAATCATTAACTACAATGTAAGTTGCAAGCACAAAATTGTATTTATTTTAATGGTTTGATGTATTTTAATTGTAACTTTGGTAGATTTTTATAAATTACATTTTAATGCTGAAAGCAAGAGCTTTGAGGCCTTTACATTGACAAGTTTCTGTCAATTTTCAAATCTATATGTTACATAATAAATTTACAAAACCTATTTAACATTTTAATGAAATAGATATTTTTTATTTTGCTGATTAAAGAGTTATGCCAAGGACTATTACATTCACATAATGAGTTCTTAAACAAGCAGAGAACAAATCACCTTGCTTCAGTTTGTCAATGAGATAAATTAATTTTTTCAAGATGCTCTTTCAAGCACCTATCACTTAGATCTATTTGTCAAGTCTTCATTTTTCTACATTCACTATATATAGAGAATTAGCTACACATTTCATTAACAAACTTACTCTAAGTCATATACATTCACATATATATATATATATATATATATATATATATATATATATTATATTACCTGCAGAAACATGTACAGATATATTTGAATTTCTAAGAAATTATACTTTTAGAAAAGAAACTAAAAAAACATATTTGCATATAAACTCAAGTTTAAAAAAAAATTGAGATGGCATTGTACTGAATAGTTTTCTCAACTTGTAAAAATGAACTCAGTTAAAGATATGTGTCACATAATAAGTAAAGAGGTAGTGTAGCTGTGGCACCTATGGAATGTGAACTGGTTTTAACACTGTTTAATTGTTTGGGTATATTTCCATTTTTGTTGAATAACACTTGCAAGAGCATACTAGGGTTAAAAAATCAGCAGCAAATGAAAAGTGTAGCAACCACAGGTGATGCAAGAATGGCACTGCAGATGACTGATATGGATTGCAGCCACCTAACAAAAAGGAAGATTACATAAAATCCTATCCAAATTCAATGCTGTTGCTGTTTAACATCTCAGTCATCATATATAGGATGATATATATAGTCAGCTAGGTTACAAAAACACCAAAAATCTTTAATTTAAACTTAAGTGTCCTTTTATCTTCAGCATTTCTTGATATAGAATTGTAACCAATGTTTGTTGTATTTCTTCACCACACTACATATGTATGATTTTATTAATAAAATTATTATTAGTCTGAAGAAACCTTTTTGATTAAACATCTAAGATAGAATTTTTTCTTAATTTGTTGTTGTTACTCACCATTAGTTTTATATATAGAGTTGTATATCATATATATATATATATATATATATATATATATATATATATATATATATATATATATATATTACTATGGTATGAATATGCTGATAGATGCTGTGTTATAATATTGAAAGTATGTTTTCCTATATTTGTTATGTTTTTTCTTTTATGATTGTAACTTCTGTCTGACTTTTGTTTCATTGTAAACACAAAAACATTCATGGATACACAACTAAAAAATATTAATTTGGTAACTTTCAGATGAGGGGTTAATTATTGTGGCACCTAGTGAGACATGGAGCTTATTATCAATGGCCTTTGAGTGCAGTAACAAACAGGTGTTATATGTTCATACAATTGGTCACCTGGGTCACTGAGATAAATAGTCATTGGTTCTTAAATAATCTTTCAACTATTATTTTCTCAGTTGTTATGTTTGGTTGACTGTTGTCAGTGAAAATGTATATGTAGATACATACATGCCCCAAATTTTATTTTTAAATAAAACATTTCTGTGTATATTTATGGAAAGATGCCCCCATACGTCATAGAATTTAGCCAGAAATAGGTACATCTTTTTTATTACTTTTTGATTAGTGAAAAGTTAATAAATATTGCTAATAAGTAAATTTGCAAATGAGCAATAATTAGCATAGTGACTAAGATAAGCTCTCTCCAGATACCCAAAGTGAATAATTTTATTTTTGAAGATGGTTTTCACTATTACTAACGATAGCAACAACAACAATAATAATAGCTAAAATGTATTTCTTTACCAATTTTCGTAAAAAAATTTAAATGCAGTGACAAACATTATCTTCCATCATTTTAATTCTTGTTCTTTTATTGTTCCCTCTTCTTAATCATATTTTTTCTTTTTCTCATATTCTTTCAAGCTCAGTTATCTCAATTACATCTTAAAGTAGTTTTATTGCCTTGCTGGGGTGAAATAAATAAAAAAATAATACACATTGAAATGAAATTGAATGTTAAGAATGTGATGCTGGGATGATGTGGGTTATTTCTGCTTGTGTTTTTTGATATCTGATATACAATCTTATTTGAAAATTGAGAAAATAAAATAAAAAGATCAGATAGACAGACCTTGTCAGTTAAATTTAACAAAACCTGTTACAATTTATATATATATATATATATATATATATATATATATATATATATATATATATATATATATGTATTCACATGAATGTATATATATGTATGTATAGGGGGTACTGAAAAGTTGCTAGGGTTAATCCACTTTCTAAAATCTGACCAAATAACATCAAAAATTATTTTGAAAGGAACTGTTTAGCACCCTTTTACATATGCATATAAACACTTATACTCAATATATACATGTGTGTTTTATTTCCTGGCATTTTTTGTATTCATATATATATATAAATACATAATTATTTATAAAATACACTAAAAAGCAACTATAGATATTACTGATTGTTATCATTTTGATCAGCCGAAATCTGAGTGACAAATACATATATCATACAAATGGATATTATTACATTTATTGACTTTTGAGGAACAATTGAAAAAAAACTGTGATTGAAAGAAGAAATAATTGAAGTCAACAAATAGATCAGTTCATAACAATTCATTTAAAGTAACTTAGGTTCAATTCCTTAAAAAATATTTGAGTACACATCTTAATTGACAAGAAATAATTATTCAGCTTTCAATATAATCATTTCATTTTCATGTTTCTAACATGCAGAGAAGTATATAAGGAATAAACATGAAGTAAAAAGAGAATTCTAAAATGACAATAGTTTCTAGAATAAACAATAAATATTTCTTCTTCCATTCACATTCCCAACATTTTCTACAATATTCATGTAAAATTTGTTTGCCTATCATGAAAAGATTATGATAAGCTTTAAATGTTTCAATGATAGTAATCAAATTGTCTATATTATTATCATAGGTTCACCTATCGTTCAGTTCACACTCCTCCCTATTTTTTTTGGACAGGAGTAGAGGTTTATCTCTTGTTTCCTCTTTAGAATTAGGTTTCTGGTTCATTTCAAAGTCTATTACCACACTATTACCTCTAATGTTTCCAACTGAACTCTGAAACGTTATTCGCTAATTAAATCTTGTCAACTTCAAGTTTAGAATTGGACATTTTCTTTCTTGTATAACCCCAGTAACTTCATTTATTCCCTTTTCTTACACTAATACAACACCATACAGTAACCCTCTACTTTAAGCTAGGTATACATTTACCGATCTTAAAATTATAGTTTTTTATATGGCATAAACTTAGAAAACAAATAATATTAAATTATGTAAAAATAAGTTTGATGTAACATCTTACTTATTATAAAACGCAGATTGTGTGTGTGTGTGTCTGTACGTTTATATATTGGATCGGATTCCCCACATTTTTCAACCGATTTCAACAAAACTTCACAGGACTACATAAAATTACCTTGTGGTGGTTCTAACAGTGCCAAAAATGGGAAAAATACAATTGTTTTTGCACAAAATCAATTTGAAAACATGATTAAGAGATATTGTGAGAATGAAAGGGGGACAACTCACATCGGGTTAAAAACCCAGGTTGTTTGTGTGTGTGTGTTCCTTTATATATGGGATCGGATTTCCTACATTTTTCAGCAGATAAAACGAAAATTCACTTCTTTTTTTTTTGGCAGGTAGTGTTTCTTATTGTCTTGCACACTTTTTTCTTTATTTTTACATTCAGAATGCTTTAAAAATTTCATTTACAAAACAATTGTTTATAATAAAATTCTATTCAATCGGTAGAGACTCATAACGGTTGAAAACAATGTTTTTGTTTGAGTTTGGGTTTGAACAATTCGTAAAAAAAAAAAAAAAACTAATTAAGACATGCGTGTCCATCAACCTTAAACAATAATCTCTGTCAATTTTATTTTTCTGTCTTTATGATGGTGGATACTTGATCTATCTCTTACTGTTATATCCCCGGGCTCTACTGCTAGTGTTTTATAAGTCTATGATTAAAATATTAATGTTTACGCACCATTTACTTTTTGATAATTTTTTTTGGAACAAAAATTCTTTAATGAATTTGAATTTAAAGGATAAAAAGTAACATGAAAAAAATCTGTTTATATTTAACTAATGTAATATCAGTCATCCTATATGACAGTGAATGCTGGACAATCTCCTCACAGATGAAGAAAAGACTTGAGCAACCAAAATGTGGTTCTACAGAAGGATATTGAGAATATCATGAACATGTGATCAATGACAAAGCTTTAGAGAAAATGGAAACAAAAAATGACACTTATACTTAATATTAAGAAGAGATAGAAATTTCTGGGGTATTTAATGAGAAAGGAAGGCTTGGAAAATTTGATACACACAGGACAGAGGAAAAAAACACATAACCTACCTAGGTAGTTTTAGTAAATGTATAGTGGAACAATGTTTATGAGAGATAACAAAAACACAAAATTTATTAAGAGCTACAAATGGCAAGAAATTGTGGAGAGCCATGATTGCCAATGTCCTGAAGGGAATTGGCACATAAAAGAATATCTGATATAAAGCAGGATAACTGGAATAATTATTTCAAAATATCAAGCAAACTTTCTTCATTGATAACTAAATATTGGTAAACAACAATTTTAAATTTACTTTTACTTTTGTAGTTTTAAAATTGTTCCAAAGACAAGAATTTTAGTTGAATTTTTTTGGATGAACTCTTTTCTTTTTTATGTTATATTAGTTTGGTTGATTTTAAGTTAACCTGTGTCAGGTTATTTAATATCAAGATTAATATTCTACACCCAATGAAGATCAAACACTTATTAATTAGTAGTAATGATCAACCAAATTAGCCTTGTTAACCATTACCCCTCATTAAAGTGCCTTTTGTTTTTTTTTATTTGTAATAGAAAATAAAAATATTCTCCTTGTGTAGTTGATATCAAATGTGTTTTGATGACAGTATATATATATATATATATATATATATATATATATATATATATATATATACAAACACTGCTGGCCACAATCTTAAGGGCAATGATAAAGAAAAAATATACATTTTGCAGTGTTAGACTCAACTACTTATTTGAGTAGAAAAATAAGAAAAAGAAAAAACAAAAATTAAAACCGCTTTTAGCATTTAAAAGGGTAAATTTGAATACTGGGAAATTAGGCTGGTCAAAAGTTTAAGACCAAATGCAAAAGAAGTCCTAAACAGAGTAGGAAATGCCCAACAAGACATCTCAGTAGTAAGTTGTACTGCTGTCATTGTGAATAACTTCAAAAATTCACTGTGGCATGGTCAATATAAGCATCTGCAGAAGGCTGGCTGAAATGTTATTCCAAGTGGTGACAATTGCTT
Organism: Acanthosepion pharaonis; assembly: GCA_903632075.3. Lineage (NCBI taxonomy): Eukaryota > Metazoa > Mollusca > Cephalopoda > Sepiida > Sepiidae > Acanthosepion > Acanthosepion pharaonis. The sequence goes on along the minus strand of CAHIKZ030004732.1, from coordinate 184,753 downwards.
AATGAAGATCATGCACTGTTTGGCATTGATGACCATTTCTTGCCATCCACACCAAAACATTTTCAATGGGGTTCTGGTTAAGCAAACATGCAAGATGGGACAAAAGAATTACACTATTTGCCATGAAAAAATCCTTTGTTCGTCAGGCATTATTGATTGCAATGTTGACCTGTTGAATGATCCAGTTATTTTCACACAATCGAGGACTTTCACTTAATAAGGAAGTTCTCTGCAATATGCCAATATAAGCCAGTTGTGGTTTGATACCCCTGTATAACCTGAATGTCCCCAGATCATGGAGATAGCACCCCAGATCATGATGGCAACTCCACCACTGTGTCATGTAGAAAATGTCTTTGACGGGATATCCTTATCGTACCAGCAATTTTGGAAACCATCTGGACCATCCAGGTTAAATTTTTTCTCATCAAAGAACAAAACCTTTTTCCACTTTTTCATGTCCTATGTTTGGTGCCTCTCATCAAAATTTAATCGAGTTTAAGGAAGCATGAACTTTGAAGACATTTTAAAGCCTTTCTCTTGGAGAGGCCTTCTCATTGTTCTTGAGCTACATTCTCCATATGTAAGGGCCTTAATCTGGTTCGATAATCAGCTGCTGTCTTGCAGGACAACCCATCAAATCCTCCTGCTTAATGTTGATTAAATTTTCTTGGGCCAACCACTTGAAATTCTCATTTCATATCTCACAGAGTCTTTTAAGAAATGTGCAAAAGCAGTTTTACTACATCCAATCCTACCAGCAATGGTAACATTGAGAGAGATCTTGTTCTTGTAGCTTGACAATTCTACCACATTCAAACTCTATCAACTTTTTAACTTTTGCCATGTTTTTACCTAATGTAATGCAGGAGATACCAGTGGGAGATGCTGATTGTTCTAATGCTTGAACAAATATGACTAAATTTCATTATGAATTAAAGCTTCATTTAAATATGGTCTTAAACTTTCGACCAGTTAATATTTACTTAATTTTCAAGTATTTTTCTTATTTTCATTTTTCAAAGCTCTACTCAAACAGGTAGTTGAGTCAAACAACACAAAAGATATTTTTTTTCTTTATTTTCCTTGGTCTTAAGATTTTGGCCAGCAGTGTATATAGGCAAAAAACCAGAGAGAAAGACAGATGTAGCTAGGATAGAGACAAGAAATTTGAAAGAAAATGAACTTAAACATCAGGCATAAACTGAATGTAGTATGAAATTTTGTTACTAGCTTTTTGTAAGCAGCATTCTTTATCAACCAGGATGCAGTCAGCAAGCAAAGAGAAAATAGAAATAATGTATTAGGGTAAATAATTTTTGTCATGGTCAAATTTCAAAAACCTTACATCTTGAAACACTAGTTTGTTTATCTCATACTCTAGGAAAGGCATAAGCCTAAATATCCCTTTATCCTCAATCATCAAACTGCTTTGGATGAGTTTTTATGCTGAGACAAGGTAGGATATTGTGAGATATTGCACAAGCTTCTTCACTTTAATTTAAAATTCCAAGAAGATTTTGTATAAACTTATTTGCTTAATAAGTTCCTCATATAATGATGGCAACATTTAAATATTTGATTTTTCAATATAATCTCCTTTTTTAATGCATATGCATTGAAAATTTCAGATCAGAATTCAACAACTTGTCAGGCTGAAGACTTATGGATTCAAACTTGTAGAAACACCAATAAAAACATAATTTTGACACAGAAATGTACTTAGGTGCTTAAAAATACAACATTTGTCTTCATAAATGTTTTGAAGACAATATCAAAGATAATATAAATATTAACCTGTTTTTACTGTTTTATTCATATTAAGAGAATGTCATTTCTTTTTGAGATATATGATTGTTTTTTTAAAGATATATGTTTAATAATGTATACTACAAGTAAGCAAAGGTTGACTCTAACTTGGCAGTTAACTTCTAACTGAACAAAGCAAAAGCAAAGAAATGTACAAAAAGCATTTCATGCAAAATGTAAGAAAAAGTCAAATTTCTGAACTAAAGCAAAATGAAGACAGGAGCCATTTTAAAGATGAAAGACAAAACTTAATTCTTAATAATGAAAAAAGCAAAAAGCAAAAAAGTAATCAATGAACAAAGGATAATTTATTCAGGGTATTGTAAATTGAGAAACATGACATCATTTCAGTTTAATAGAGAGATTTAAGCAACTCATTGAATGAGAATTAAGGCTTGAACAACCAGTAAGGTGGGTTCAGAGAGGGTGAACTATTTTGTTAAGGTAAAAGAAATTTGTTTTTTAATCATTTCATTCCAAACAAGGCAGAAATACCACTAGTAGACAGTGTTTTAGAGTTTGGAGAGAACTGGAGCCAGCTTGGGAGCACATTTCTTTAGGTTAATGGCTGGGATCCCATCACCTCCACTTGCCTTATGGGAGTTTAATTTAGAAATAATGTTTAAAACTAGTGATGGGGTTATGCACATATCACTCAGTAAATACTTTGTTCTAGTGGGGAAATCGGGTGAGTACTCTAAATGAGTCGAGTGTTGAGTTGAAAGAGAATTTTTCATCAAAGCATTCACCTTTATCTGCTGTAGATGTCAGGACTTCGAATTGATTGAATAGAGGAGGGATTGAGAACTTGTTATTGTTCAGCACACTCTTGCAGAGCTGTAAATAATCTCTTGCAAGATGTTGTAAGTTGTTTCATTCTATCAGCAAATGGTAACTTCACTTCTTTGAGAACACACTTTCACCCATTACAAGTAGAAACAAAGAGATGTCTGTTGCAATCAGATGTGTCACTCTGTGGGCTATAGCAGTTAAAAATATTGATGAGACTCAAGGAATGAGGAATGAAAGCATTGATGCTGGCTTTTGCCCAGGAGGAAACCTCAAATGCACATTTATGAACAGAATGATTAAAAACTGCATTCCAAGGAACATCACAAAGGAAGTCACAAAATATGTCCCAATCTGCTCATTGATAACAGAAAGGTATTCTGTTGGTAGGAGGTTCTTGGCTGGTAGGGGAGCAGAAAGAGATGTCTACAGACACTACCACATAATCAGAGTTGCCAAAAGGGCAGAGCTGTATAGTACGACATGAGTCCGGGATTAGGTAAAAAAGAAATCTAAAAGAGAAGCATGTCTGTCAGGGTTACTGGGGAAACATGGGGAAGACCACCACTTGTGTGAGAGATTGAGAAGATAAGGGTTTGGATTCCAGCAGGATCAGTAACAGTGTTTAAGCCACCTGTCATCAAACAAATATATTTTCAAACAGGTGTAGAGAAAAGGCCTTGTCTATATTATCAGAAATACTATCTAGCATATAACAATCATAAGAGGAAGGGAAACAGTAGAGTAAGAAGTGATATCTGACTGAGTTAAGTAGAGACAGATGGTGACACATGTAAGAGTGGTGTGTAAATTCAAGAGTGAATTCCCTAGCCAGTGGGAGATGTTTGCAAACATAAACCTACCAGGCCATGCATACGAACATTAGAATCCTTCCTAAGGAGAGGAGATAGCCAGGAATCAAGAAATCAGAGGAGGGGATTGAAGAGTTAAGATTAGTCTTACAAAGAGCTAGGATATCTGGAGACTTTTTGAAGAGGAAAGATTCCACACTGAAGAAGTTGGTATGAATACCATGAATGTTGGAGAAAGAAAGGTTGAGGGGTTTAGGTGATTTTTGTTGAGATGGTTTAGTTTTATATCTTTGGTAACTTATAGTCATGGTTTGTTGTTTTGGTAAGGAAAGGCCTAAGGTAATAGTAGCAGTCGATCATCTAATGTAACATGTGCAGGAAGGGAATTGACACAGACTGCAGCATATGTTAAAGTCCTTTTCTATGGAAGCCAAGTGGTAGTATGTAAATTTTTTTTTAATGTATGTTGTTAAAAAAAAACTTTGTAGTGGGTACACTAAAAGCACCTTTCAGCTAGAGAAGTGTTTTCCCTAATGAAAAATGGATACAGGTTTAATTCCTGTCCTTTTTTTGTAATAGGACCTCGTTCTAGACTGGTTGTTATTAATTTCAATGTTTAAGAAAATAAAAAAACAGAAATTGCAACTTAAATCCATGTATCCACTAAAAATAATGTTTATAGTAATGAAGAAACGTGTGTGAATGTGATGCATATGTGTGTATAGTAATTTATATGTAGTGTCTAAAATGTATGTAGGTGTATATACATTCATCTGTTATATGTACATGAATATATTTAGGTTTTTTCTTGCGCATATATATTTTTTTATGTGTATATGTATGTGTTTTATATATATATATATATATATATATATATATAATACCTGGCCACTCGTATTCGAGGATACACATCTACTAGGGTGGCAAGCCAATACCTATTGCAAATGCTCGCTTAGGCACATTTCTGATAGCTCAACACCCACAGAGCCCACCTGTCATTAATACTGCAACTATACTGGGCAGACTTTAGTTACAGTTTCTGGGAGAGAATGTGTTATCTAGTGTGATCAACAATTTGAACAAGACCAGCTCAAGGCCTCAGTTACAATGACTTGTGGCTTCATGATAGCACAGCTATTGACAGCCCACAAGATTTACATATACCCAGTTTCACTCACAAGGCTTGGGTCAACCCGTGGTATGGTTTTCAGGAACTTTCCCAAGGTGCCACATGCTGGGATCAATTTTGATCCAGTCTGATAACAACAAATCGACCATGGTGAGATTCAAACCTGTCTCTCATGGTCAGAAAGTGAATGTTCTAACCACTTTCGGCCACATATATAATATATATATATATATATATATATATATATATATATATATATATATATATATATATGTATGTGTGTAAATATATATATATATATGTATATATATATATATATATATATATATATATATATATATATACATACATATATATATATATATATATATATATATATATATATATATATATATATATATATATATATATATATATATATATATCTATATATATACATATATATACACACACACACATACATATATATATATATATATATATATATATATACTAAATATTATATATATATGTGTGTGTATGTGTGTGTGCCTGCATGAGAAGATGGATAAAAACATTGGCTTTTATTTAATTGTATCAAAGTAATAATTTTAGCTATAATATGCTGATTTATAAATTGTTGCAATAAAAAAGAAAAGCCACAGTGCTGAGTTGAATTTTTCTAAAGATTTTTTTTTTTAATTGTCTTTTCTGGAAAGTTTTAAAGAGAAAATATGATGTGTAATGGGAAGAAATACTTCCAAACAATAGAGAAAAACATTATTGGAATGAGAAAATAAAAATGAAGAAAAAATATTTTGTCTAAGGTTGGACAAGAAAGATTTATTTTTCCTTTTTCAGCCATTGTCCATCTTCAAAAATGTAGATAAATGATAAAAGAAATATAAAGAACAACAAAAAACAAAAAAGAGAATCAGTAACACATTGAAAATGGACACTTACTCTTTCTCTGTTTATTAAAAGAAAAACAATAAATGAAATACCAAATAACTGTCATAAATTGGGTTGGTAATAAAGTGGGATAAAGGTAATCCTAAAGAAAAAATTTATGTATAATCAATATTTGACTTCAATATAATAATGCAAGTTTATATTGGAAAGGATTTCAGTTTCAAAGCAAAAATCGAAACAAAAAAAGAAAATCCTATTCAAATTTGATAAGTGAATATTTTCTCAAAATTTAGAAAGAATAAAATACAATTAAAGAAAATAATAACATAAATATGCAATTTTGGAATTTTAATTTTTAAAATTAACTTTGCATTGTTAAATTTTTTTTGTGTAAATACTGTAAAAATCCTCAGTTGAACATCATTTTTATATGAATATATATATATATATATACACACACACACACACACACACACACACAAGTTCCACTATATTATGTTTGATTTGATTAATGAAGTCCTAGGTTAAGTGCATTGACAAAGGAGACTGTGTTGAAAAATAAATGTGTGGCGAAGTAACTACTTTTTCATCTTTAGTTTATGTACTTGTTGGTGTATTATGCATTATTGCTACCAATTTGTTAAATATGTATGACCAGCACTGATAAGTTTGATCTCATGAAAACAATAATGACTCTTCAAGCCAGCAAGTGATTTGTAATTCTTACTGCAGATGAAGCAAACTAAGTTCTTATGTACTGGCCTGTTTTATAAATTCTATTCAGATTCCATGTGATAGGTAAAATTAGTGCAGTTTCTGCAGGTCCTCTGGCACACTCTATATATTATTCACAGCATAGTATTGATAAGGTATCAATACATACTACACATATCTACCACTGCAACAGAGTAAAATCTGGAATAATTATAGGATTTTATTTAAAAGCACTAAGAATCTGCAGCCCCCATTATTTACCTGGAAAAGAAATATACATAGAAAAAACCTTTAAAAACCTCCAATATCCTCCTTATTTCAACCACAACACTAACAGAAAGACATGCAAAATATACAACTTAAAATAAGAGAATGACATTAATAACAACAATAGCAATAAACTAGATAATAACAAATATATAATACTACCTACTAAATCCTTAACATCTACTATTCAAAACAATTTATCTAATTTTAACAATGTTAAAATAATTACAGCCAGATCTAAAACTACTCTAGATATGATTAGAACCAAAAATAATAATAATTCTGAAGCAGGTATATATAAAAGAAACTGTCACGACTGTTCCTTACAATATATTAGGGAAACTTGCAGAAATTTAAGAACGTATCTATGAAACATAAAAAGAATTTTATATATAACATTTTATCAAATAAAAATGAAGAAAAAATCATCCATAGAAATAATTTCAACAACAACTTCAATCAAAGTTCTTGAGAGTGTTGTTATCAAATCTTATCAAAATGTAATTCTGCACCCCAGATTTTTTCTTTTCCTAAGCCAATATACGTAACCATAAATTTTTTAAAATTGAAAGAAAATGGTTAAATCAAAACCTTCTATTGAATCTTGAAAATATGATTAACTCTGGGGTCATCATCTGATAAAGGCATCAAAAACTGTATAAATATATTTCTTGTGTGTGCGTGTGTGTTCATATATTTATATACCTCACATCTACATGAACACACATGCATGTATACGTGTAAGTTCAAATCAAAGCTTATTATGATTGCTCAACAATATTGAGCAAAATATAAAGTCACATCAATGTACTCCGTCAAAATTCTCTCTTCTGTGCAAAAGCTAATGAATGAAAGGGGCACTTGGGAAAGGCTACTATTCTATAAGTTCCATCTATGTAATAACAATGATAAAAAATTATTAACCTTGACAAGAAATAGCATAGATAATATGTAAAATCTGAATTAAGATGTAAAATAGCTGCTCACAACTATAGTTTTGCCAGTTTGGCTCATCAGGCAGTAAGCATTTAGAAACAATTTTATCTTATAATCCAATCAACATAGTTTTTTTTATATCATGGAAGATCTTAAAATGGTCAAACTACTAATTGATGTTTACGTCTATACTCATCATTAACAGTGTTTATATGTTTATTATATATATATATATATATATATATATATATATATATATATATATATATATATATATATATATAAGGTTAGCTCTTGAATAAAAAAAGATTGATAGTTTATTAAAATAAACTTGATGTAACCTCTAACCACTAATTCATCTCAAATGTATGACCTTATGAAGAACATGTGAGAGAACAATATTCCTAGAGAGAACAGGAACAATACCATCAATTTCATGGCAGATAACTTATCTTATTTCTATAAAGAGAAAAGTTTCCATTTAATGTAATTAGTTTTTACATTTATATTCTTAGATAGATTCACTTATCTTTCTTAATTACAAATTTTTTTGTCTAACAAAACATTAACTCTCAAAATAACAGTTTGAAAGTTCTGCCCACAGTCTTGACATCCACTTAGAGGCTCTCGTCTAAACCAGTTGAAAAAATGTTTTAAAAAGAAATGCCACAAGTCTGTACTACAATACTTCTTTTTATTGTGTCTGCAAATCAGTAAGTCTCCATAGATGTTCATGTCTTGAATTAGCAAAATATTCAAATATTGACTAAGTACTGCTTAGTTTAAATTTGTACTGGAATTTTTAAGACTTAAAATAAAAATGCTGTTTGAAAAATTGAACAACATGTTCACAAGAAAGTAGCATTAAGCACTGCAAATCATATTGATTTCTCCTTGGTAACTGTCTGGCTTCATCTTACTAAGGAATAACCAAAATGCAATGTTACAACTTACCTGACCAAATTCTATTTTTTGTATCTGTCTGGTCATCATTTATCAAGAGTCTTAGGTTTGTTATAATCTAAATGATGCTCAATGTTAATTCACCAGTTCATTGTTTTAGTACTTTTTGTGTATTTTTTACTTAAAGATTTCTTTATTGTTCTTGCATATATAATAATAGACATAAGTAAATATAACCCTGTCCCATAAAATTTTTACATTTGATACATATTTCATGCACTGAATGTAACAGCTTTTATGATACAGAGGTAGTATATTATATTATTATACAATTTCTGCCCCATAAAAATTATTACATTTGCATACAAATTTCATATACTAAATATAACAACTATTATGAAACAATGGTAACTGGAGTAGTATTTTTGATTTTTCTAAATTTCTCATGCTTATACTAAACAACATGATTTTTTTTTTTTCTTTATTTTTTACTAACAAATATGCTTTCTACATATATTTAAACTAATTTAGTCTAATACATGATTTTTCTGGGAAGTATCCAACCATTTGAATATTTTGACTGCTCTTTCTCACCTATCTCTTGCAGGGCAAAATATCACAACCCTCAATTCAACCCCATAGAGTCCAGAGTTGGCTCCATGTATTTCATGATTTTTCTTAACGTTAAACGTTAACCTTAAAATTATTATTGAAGGGGAGGAGATTTCCAAATGTGAATGAGATTAAGGAGAATTCAATGAGGTAGCCAATGGTGAGTGTTAAAAACAACCAGAAAACCATTTTGAAAAATGAAATGGATCCTAGGAAAATCCTGTGGGAAATCTCAAGAATAGTACCTTGAAGAGGGGAGCTAAGGTACCATTACACTGGGTAGTAATAACAAAAGACATTTTTAAAAACCTGAACAAATTATTTATAGATTGAAAAATAATATTAGAGACAAAGTAAAGATTGTTGGACTGCTAATGTATAATCTCTAATACAGTACTGAATGTTGGACAGTTTCATCTCAGATAAAGAAAAGTTTTGAACCGACAAAGATCTAGTTCTACAGATCAATGTTGAGAATATCATAGCATAGACAGAGTATGTGAGAACTAAGAAAGTTTAAAGAAGAAAAAGAACTACAAAAATTCTTGCTAACAATCAAAAATGACAACTGACATTTTTGGAACACATAATGAAGAAATATGGCTTGGCGAACTTAACACTCCCAGGTGAAGGCAAATGAAACAGGGAAGCAGTTTGAGTTTGAGCAAATGGATGTAGAAACCAGAGACAAAGATGGATTGTAAAGGAGCAAGTATTACTAAAAGCAACAAGAGAGAGGAAGCTGTGGAGAGTCATGATTACATACATCCTGAAGCTATATATATATATATATATATATATATATATATATATAAAATGAGAGAGTGAGTGAGAGACAAGAGTAGGTTCTCAGGATAGGCATTTATTCGAACTTATAAAGCATAATTTTCAACATATTGTTTATGACTATAAAAAATATTTTCAAACATTTTCAAAAGAAATTAAGTAATTTTTTGGTAACATGGGTAGAAATTTTTAAATAATTCCAACATTTTTTATTACAAAAAAATGACAAAAGTTTTTATATCAGAAAAAATAAAACCTTTATGATCTGTTATTAAGTGTGATTTGGAGCAGTATCTATGTGAACTAGAAATGATAATGAATGTTATTATATGGTGAAGTTGAAAAGCACAAGAGTATTATGTCTGTCTCTGACACATTTTATATAATGAGATTGAAATACGGAGAGAATTATGCCTAAAATGCAAATAATAACCATTTACTGAATTATTGAATTTAATGCATTAAATTACAAATCTACAATCTTCATTATATTTCATAGTTAACTTTTATAATTTTAATCAGGATAACCACTGCTTACCTTATCTAATCAAGTGGCATATCTCTGAAACAATGTAATTATTCAGTTGTAATTTATTTGCCTTTACCATAAGTAATTCTGTCTTTTCAGGCATTTGTATTATTAAGTTGGAATGTAAGTCCTGTTACATTTGAAGATGGAAAAGAAACAAATGATTCTTTGGTCTTAATTGATATATTCAATCATGATAATATTTCCTTTCATTACCAATAATCCCATCTATTTGGCAAATTGCTGATCCCTCGAACATAAAATTATTCAAATTTTGATACAAAAAATCACTCAATGTCAGTTTTCATCCTTTCATAATTAATAAAATGTTTTCCTTCTAAAAGAAATTTTGCTTTGGTCTGAAAAGATGATAGATGGAGAACAAGGTTAGGAGAGTAATGAGTATGAGGTAAAACTTCTATATTTAGAACCATAATCTTTTCTTGAAGAAATTTCAGCTTATTAAAAATATTGACAATATCTTGTTTAGAAGTGTTAAGTTTTGTTGTCTGTAATGAAAACTCAGAGTCTAGTTTGGCTTAATGTGTCTTTACTGAAGATTCTTGCCATTTTTTCTAAGATGATGTGACTTATTTATTGTTATAGTGAAACACACCTAGTCTATTGTTAATAGACTCTCCCACCTATAATAAGTAGGAGTAGTAGCAGTCGCTCAGGGAGTGAGGAGCTGAGTGAGTTGGTCAGCCAGTCGATGTCAGACACTAAGAGTATTAGCGACCACCACTAGATTTCTCTGCGCCATTACCTATTATATCAAGTTCCTAACGTTTTGTACATCGAACCTTTTTAGGACTGACTTAGTGAAATACAAGCCTCCACAGTGAAAGTACTCTACAACATTTATACAATTCATAAGCCCACATTGTCCAAACAAAATGCAACATAAATTTTTATCTAAAAAATACAAAATTTATCATTCATATGAGTGCTAGTCAAAAAGTAATGTATATTTTTCTTTAATTATAACAGATTTAACAGTAGAGTCACAAAAAGTATACAAAAAAATGAATTTTAATTGTATAAATAATCCAAATCTGATCCTCAACAATTTTCTTTCTCAATCATTTGAATGAGGCTGTGCATATCCACCTCATAGAAGCTACTTGGCATAAGTATTGAATAAACCTTATATATTTAATTAGTACAATATTCCATATACCTGTAGAAATTCTTTTACATGTTAATATATACTACTTTGCATTCTATGACCTTCATCAATCTTTCTTTTGTGAACTGCTCTCTATTGCAGCAGTTTTTATTGCTTCCCAGAGGTTTAATTGCTCAAATATTGTTTTACATTTTCACATCTCTCTCTTCCAGTTTATTAATATTTGTAGAGTGTAGAAGCCATTCCTTAATGGAATGGCCTCTAGGCTCTACAAATATTTTTTTTTTCTGTAAAGTAAACAATAAAGTCAGTTTTACAGAATGTGAAGAGGCATTGTCTGGTATGAATATACTTAAGTATACTTAAAGCTAAAATGTGTCTTGTCCAAGAACTTACAATCCTACATGCAAGATGCTAGTGGCCCACCAGTGGGCCACTGATGGCAACACCAGCAGTCCTCTGGTGGCAGCCACCAACAGTGGGCCACTGGCAGTCTGTAAGTGGTAACATTGCCGAGACGAACACAGAAGTGGCCTGACAGCGGGCCACCAGCAGTAAATACTAGCAGCATGCCACCCAGTGGCAGATTGGTGGCTTGTGTATAAGAAATAATTCTCTGTATTTATCTTGGCACCATTATCAAATTTGAACAGACCTATAATTTTACTACTGACAGTACTGGTCTAAAACACTTCACCATATCAACCCTGTTGTCTTCCAAGTCATGTTGTTTGACTTTCTGTGAAGGACCCAACTTGTAGTCTAGTCATCAGCTCCATCCAATGTAGCTCTACATTCACCACTGAAAATTTCTGTTGAAAATCAGTTTTCATTTACTTCTATGTCTATCTTACATATGCCCTTTGTGACATTTACTTGCAGGTGGTAGTTTAGATATTTCCATATCTTTTAACTACATTATCAACAATAACTTCTGCATATATTTTCTTGTTGATCTTGTTTATTACTTTGTTTATTATTTTCATTTCTATAAAAACTTTTTTTTGGATGTTAAAAAACCTATTGCTTATCTTGCCAATATTTTCATTTTTTTATTGTTTTGTAATCCTTGATTAATTTTTTTACAATTTTCAATGTTGCCTTCCCAATCAATCAAAAAATTTACAATATTTTGTTTTTCATTTGAAGTTATATCTTTCTTAAAACCATTGGCAATCTTTCAATCTATCTGAAATTAAAGAAGTAAATATCTATAATTATATATTTATTGATTTACAATATAATGAAATGAATCTAACATTGATGTATTCTGAATGTAGACTGAATTGTTCTATTTTCTTACCTGAACATATGACCTGGTTCCTCAGGTGTTTGTTTTCTTTTTTCACTGACTGGTCAGCTTCTGCCCCATGCCATGATTTGATTCCTGATTGTGTCAGTGTGAATAATAACTGGGAAAGGATTGAGTGTATATTCAGTAAAGGAATGGAAAGTGAAATATTGCCACAGTGAGAAAAGTAAACATAAATCCTGTTTAGGATACACTGGGTGGAACTGATGTATGTGATCTATCACTAAAGATGCTGGTAACATAGTAGGTGCCTTGTACCACTCTAGTACCTGACTCATTCTGATATGATCTATCTTACAAGAGCTGCCCAGTCCTCACTCTCTTGATGGAATTCCAAAGCATCCTTGTAGGTGATGAATTATTTTCCATTCTACAACACCTTCCACACAGAACAATGTTGTAAGCCTCTCACTACTCTATCTCTATTTCCATGGAAAATGTTTTGACCAGCTACATTCCTTAATTCCATCAGTTTTGACCTTCATGGTTAAAACCCACCATGCTATGTACACTGTGATGAATCATCCTCATTCTCTTCATATTCCGTTAGTAAGAAAGAAGTTCCATTTGAACAGCTTCTTTCAAATAACTGCTACTTTGTGGAACAGACTCTTGAGAGGGTGCTTCACTGATCACTACAATATTAACCTCTTCAAGTCTAGGGTTAATTTTTATCATTCATACATATCCTCATAAAATGCACTTGTTACTTCCACCTCTTACATTCATGCAACAACCGCATTGCTTCTAACTTGCTCTCTTGCTTTGTATTGAGTGAACAATTAGTAAAAAAAATCCCTTTGGCCAGCAAAAATACTGTCTATACAACCATTCTTACTTTAACAATGGCTCTGACCCCAATTGTGACTCTCTCTGACTGCCTCCATGTCTCTTCTGTGAGTGACTATATAAGCCCATAACCAGAATTCCGTAGCTTCCACCTGTGTGTCACTTGATCCCAAAACCTTTCATTTATTTATTTATTTATACCTTTTACTTATTTTTCCCTACTTATGGACAGTGGATGTTTGAATTCTCACATGTCAATTTTACTTGTGGAATAGTCAATAGCTATAAAACACTAGTCATTTCAGACCCAAATAAAATCATTTGCAGTTGACTTGACTAAGTGGGTGTCCTAACCAATGAAATAAGGACCTATGTATAACAATTATAACATTTTTTACATCTTTCCATTCTAGTATATAAGTAAATTATATTATTATGTTCTATATTATATGCATGATAGTGCATATTTTTCTGAAGCTTTCCTCAAATCATATGATAAATGTCAAGGTGCTTCCTGTTTAAACAGAGAAAAATTAAAAAATGTTTAAATATCTAGATTAAAAAATTTCATAAATATAACTAAATTTCAGGTATTCATGAATTTACCTTAAAAACAAAAAATCATTATTTTATTTTTCATTTTCTATCTAATACTTTTAAAATTGTTCATTTTGTCATAAATTTTTTTGATTATTATTTTTTTTTTTTACTATTTTATGAATACTAGTGCTAATTCTGGTCATGTATTGAAGGTCTTGTTTCAGTGCATAGCAGTTTGGCCTTCTGATGATTTCATAGCACATGTTAGTCACCACAGTGGTCTGGGGATGTTTATTTTGCTTACACATGGTTGATATGCATACTGGTTTCCCTCAGCAGTGGTTGTGTTTGCTGATAGTATCTGAATGAGGAGGTTAGTGATAAAGGACAATTACATGCAAAAGGGAATGAAAACTTATTTACTTCAGGCCTCTGAACATAGAGTAATGTATGAATTACGTTTATTTACCTCCCAAAAAGTGGATGTAAAAGTTTAATCCATTTCACTAAAATGTGTGCCACATGGGGATAGTTAATGCCAGTCATTGACTGAATAATCAGCTAAAAGAGGAAAAGAGAGCTAGGGTCTGGTGTGACATCCTTTTATAGTGGGAACATACAGTTAGTACCTCTTAATACTGTTTCTTGATTGGTTGATGTTGTTGTCATTCACTGTTAGGTCCTTTTCTTTTCAGAAGCATGGCAGGTTTTGCTTGGCTACATTTTTTACACAGTTATTTACATGAGTGAGTTAGAGAAAGAAGGTAAAGGGAAAATGTATTTTAAGGCAACAATCTTTGAATCTGTAGTTTCAGTATTTTTGTTTCTAAATGTTTTCCTTTTATTCTGTGTTCACTCCATGTGTCTATACTCTTAACCTCCACCCCCAAAACATTCATAACTTATGTATAATCTCCATAAAGCTTTCCATTTGGACCACACTCTATTCAAAATCCTTGATCCACTCCTGCAAGTCTTTGTGCCTTGTGACATCCAAAATATTAGTAGCTATTTATATTTATTTATGTATTTTCTTTTAAGCAATTTCACCCCAAGCAAGGCAATAAAGCCACTGAGACACAAGGGGTTACTGGGTGTGGAAGAGTTAGAAATAGAAACATTGCTAAGGAGCAAGAACAAAAGAAGAGTAATCAAGGAGGACAGTAGATAGAAAGTGATATTGCATTTAAATTTTTTTAGATTAAAGTTCACTGGAAAGCATGCAGCCAGAAGAGAGCTTCACAAGTGCAAAGTCTAGAAAAGAAACTGTTAGCATAGAATTTATAGTTACATCGAGCCAACTCAACTATAAATTGATGAGACCTTGTCACCAGTCTAGTTCTGTGCTTAAAAGAGTCTAGGTACCATAGTGAAGAGATCATCTGAACAACAATTACCAGGAAAGTATTTATGGAAAGGGCACAGGGAGACAACCTTATGGTGGTGGGAATGAGACTGAAGCTGAGACACCAGAACAGAGCCAGTAATATTGCTAATTCTTCTTTGGATTTTATCAAGGAACTCTAGATAAATATCAGGAGCAACAGACCAAATGTGGCCAAATTAGAAAATTCTAAGCATGGATGAATGGTAGACTTATAGATATGTAAGATATATTCTAGAGAGAAAAATTATCTAGCAGGATACAGTGAACTAACTTTCTTATCAGCTGACCTAGCAATAGATTCAATAGAGTACTTATTTTCCTTTCATAATGACTTAATTCCAGATGTGAGTCAACAATTTTTCTCAAACTTGTTCAGCTTAGTATGCAGATGTTGCTGAAAAGTTCTTGGACTTACCCACTCCCCAAACCTAACCAAATATCAGATTTGTTTTTGAAAGGGTTAAGATTTTGTTGGGTTAAGAATTTTCAGTGCCCCTTCATATACAATGAATCACTAAGCATAGCTGAAATGTAGTACAAGGTTGCAAGTATGGAGCACTCAGTGAAGATCAAACTCACTATAACTGATCTAGCAAAACAAGCTGCGCTTCATATACGAGGTTATATGTGTATATGTCTTTGTGTGTGCTGAATATAATTGAGTGAATAGAATAGAAATTTTTGATTTTTTTAGAGGAATTTATGAAATTAAACTTCATTGGGGAGTTCAACATAAAACTGTTGATTTATTTAAACAAAATACATTTTTTAAATTCAAAGATAAAATTACTTATTCAGTCAAAATATTAGTTTCTTTAGATTTATTTGTTTCCTGCCAAAATAATGTTATTCAATGAAGTTACAAATTCATAGAAAGTTTTTTTTTTATTCAGTTTAATTAGAGAAATTCCTGTTTTTAGGGAAATGGTCCAGATGCTTAAAAAAAATGGTAATCCATGAGGTTGGGTGAATAGGCAGGGTGAGATAAAATCTTTTTCCTTACTTATTCCAATTTAAGCAACATCCTTTTTACAATATGCTATACTAACAGGCAGCAAAATGGTATAATTTTTATTTAGCAAAGGTTGCTAAATAAAAATTATATCATTTTGCTATATTTGTCTGAGTATTGAATGAATTATTTCAAGATAGTCTATATACAGTGTATCACAAAAGTGAGTACACCCCTCACATTTCTTCAAATATTTAAGTATATCTCTTCATTGGACAGCATTGAAAAAATTACCTTTTGACACAATGAAAAGTAGTCTGTCTGCAGCATATATAACAGAGTTAATTTCTTTTCCCCTCAAAATAACTCAAAATATAGCCATTAAAAGGTAAATCCCTGGCAGCAAAAGTGAGTACACCCCTAAAAAACTACACCCCTAAAAAGTGAGTACACCCCTAAGAAACTACAGCCCTAAATGTCTAAATTGAGTACTGCTTTTCATTTTCCCTCCAAAATGTCATGTGACTCATTAGTGTAACTATGCCCATGTGTTCATGGGGAGCAGGTGGATTCAAATTTGTAGTGCACTCTCTCTTACCGGTCACTGAAAGTTCCAACATGGCACCACATGGCAAAGAACTCTCTGAGGATCTTAAAAAACGTATTGTTGCACTACATAAAGATGGCCAAGGCTACAAGAAGATTGCCAACACCCTGAAACTGAGCTGCAGCACAGTGGCTAAGATCATCCAGCATTTTAAAAATGAGCAGGGTCCACTCAGAACAGGCCTCGGGTAGGTAGTCCAAAGAAGCTGAGACCGTGCTGAGCGTCACATCCAAATGCTTTCTTTGAAAGATCGGCGTAGGAGTGCTATTAGCATTGCTGCAGAGATTAAAGAGATTGGGATTCAGCCTGTTAGTGTTCAGACCATACACCGCACACTACATCAAATTGGTGTGCATGGCTGTCACCAGGAGGAAGCCTCTTCTGAAGGCAATACACAAGAAAGCCAAAAACAGTTTGCTGAAGACATGTCAACAAAGCCTATAGATTACTGGAACCATGTCCTATGGTCTGATGAGACGAAATTTAATTTGTTTGGTTCTGATGGCCTTAAGCATGTGTGGCAGTGACCAGGTGAGGAGTACAAAGATAAGTGTGTCATGCCTACAGTCAAGCATGGTGGTGGGAATGTCATGGTCTGGGGCTGCATGAGTGCTGCAGGTATTGGAGAGTTACATTTCATTGAAATACTGCAGCAGAGCATGATTCCCTCCCTCCAGAAACTGGGTCGCAGAACAGTGTTCCAGCATGACAATGACCCCAGACACACATCCAAGACGACCACTGCTTTACTGAAGAGGTAAAGGTGATGGACTGGCCAAGCATGTCTCCAGACTTGAACCCAATAGAACATCTTTGGGCCATCCTCAAGCAGAAGGTGGAGGTGCGCAGAGTCTCAAATATCCACCAGCTCCGCGACGTCATCATTGAAGAGTGGAAGAGCATTCCAGTGACTACTTGTGAAGCTCTGGTAAACTCCATGCTCATGAGAGTAAAGGCAGTTTTGGATAATGATGGTGGCCACACAAAATATTGACAGTTGACATGTTGTATGTTAATATTGACAACTTTTCCTAAGGGGTGTACTCACTTTTGTTGCCAGGGATTTAGCTTTTAATGGCTATATTTTGAGTTATTTTGAGGGAAAAATAAATTAACTCGGTTATATATGCTGCAGACAGTCTACTTTTTATTGTGCCAAAGTATCATTTTGTCAGTGTTGTCCCATGAAGAGATATACTTAAATATTTGAAGAAATGTGAGGGGTGTACTCACTTTTGTGATACACTGTATCTATATGCATTAACTAATGATCCCTGTTCTATTAAACAACCACAATAACATTCCAAGGATGATAGTATGGTTTGAGTTAATATTTTGTTTTCTCATATGCATTCAACCATTTTGCTAATCTTTCTGATTAGTATACAAAATTTATTTTTCATTTTCATTACAAGTGAGAACAGATGTTTTATACTGTTGTTACTAGGTCAAGGGTCATGTGTTGAAAAAAAATAAAAGTGTTGAATTGGTTGAGAAAAAGGACAAACAAAAGAGTGAAACAAAATGAGATAGAAATATTTATTCTATCAGGAAGACTTTTTGTGTAGAGAAAATGTCAAAGTTATCAAAATGAGGATTTTGGCTTATTTTCTATCATAGCTTTTAAAATTTCATCATTGATACATAATATTATTTTCTGTAGCTCAACTCCATTATGAGTCATCTTGAATTCATACAAATATAAAATATGAAAATTACAAGTTTAAAAAATTTTCACATTTACATTAACTAAGGAATAATAGTTACTGAAATTAAATTTTTACTGAATGATTAAATATTTTAAGTGAAATAAAAATATTTTGAAAAAAATGATTAACCTTAAAGCAGAATCTATAATTTTACTTTGATTAAGTTGATTAAGCAACTTATTTTTAGCCTATTAGTGCTGAAAGTTAGTGCTATTTCATTTTCTTCAAAAATTTAATCCAGCCATTTTCTAAAATTGACCATATCTTTAATTATTTAATAATTTACTTCAAAATTGAAATTCACTTCAATCTGATAAGTTGTACCAATTCCAGTATTCAAATTCCATACAGTCAAAATTTTCAGCTTATTAGTGTTTTACAATTGTACACATAAAACAATATATTTACTGTGTAGGTTGACTTTGTCATGAGACAGAATCAAAAAATATTCATACCAATAATTCTAAACTATTTTGTTTTATCATTTTGACTGAGAAATGCACAAACAAAAACAGTATATTCCATTAATATCTGGATTTACATCTCTCAGACAGAAAAAATACAATTGTACATGGGCATAATCTTAAATGTTAAGTTGACAGTGTCTGAAATATCTGCCTTCTAAATAATAAGTGTTGCCGTTTTAATTATTTGTTTTAGTCTGCTTTAGTAATACTAAAATGGCTTTGTATTGGTCTTATATTTGAATTTGTCATGTGTTAGTCACTGTAATGACTGGCCTTATTTTACAACTGTTAATTATAATGACTTCAACATAAAGCAGAAAATTCCTCTTAAATCTACTAATTAGCAGAAATAACTTTTTTTATAATAATTAATGAATCTATATTTCTTTTCTCTTCTCTTTTTTTTTTTACTGTTTTTCCCATTTTTATGTTCTCAGCAATTTTCAGCAGGGAAACACAGCGCATAACCTAATTCATAAGAGCGACTGATTACAGACCATTGGTCTCTTTATTTTTGAACATTAACCTGCTCATTGCCACAAACGAGATAACTCATTTTAGCAAGTTGTCAATTTAGTGTCACAGGCGAGATAACTGATCTTAGCCAGTCATCAGTTCTATATTACAGACAAGATAGCTTATCCTATGCTTTTTGTTTTGTAAGATGGCTGCATCACCTTCTTCAAATAAAGGAAATGTGCATCATGTGTACTTTGGTGACTGGATACAGCATATAAAAAAAGAAAACAAAAAGGATGCATACTTAGAATCAGAAATATATAGCAGGAAAATTTGAGACGCATAATGAGGAAAGAGGGCTTGGAGAACTTGACACTCAAAGGACATATTGAAAACAAGAGTAGCAGAGGAAAACAGCAAGTAACAAGCTTGTGTAAATTGGTGGGAGAACCTGGAGTGGGAGGGATAGTAAAAATGCAAATATTGTTGAAAACTACAAGAGATAGGGAGTTGTGGAGAACCATGTTCGCCTACATCCTGAAAGGTATATAAAAGAAGAAAACTTTGATATGTTAAGTAAAATTATTAAAATATCTTAACATATGTATATATTTCATTTATTATATATATATATATATATATATATATATATACACACAAATGTAAAGAGAACAAAATGAATATAAATTCAAACATTCATAACATTAATTTAAAAGTAGAGCAATAGTTATATACTTAACTATCTTTGATCACTACCCAATAAGATGCCTGAATTGGGTATCGAAACAAATATGCATTTTTGTAGTGGTAACTTGTATGTTCAATTATATATATATAACTTTGATTTTATGGAAATAAAACTGTTTTAGCAGACAATGAAAACTTTCAATTTTGATCAGTTTTTAACTACAGGATTTACTAGATGAAAATATATACTTGGTGGCAAATAGGTCAAAAATAATATTTTATATTATTATTTGTTCTTATCTCAAGAGCAGATACTTTAATTATTGTCTTGTGTTGATATCTGTATTAAGTTGTGGTTACAAATATCACCTTTATTCTCTTTAGGAATTGATGCTTGTATAAATAATTGGATTTATGTGGAGGAGTTTTGTATAGCAATGTAGAGATAATTTAGAGATTACCTTTCTAAAAAATTATGAGAGAAATGCTTTGCAGTCAAAAATTTTAAATATTTCAAATATTGATTAAAAAACAGTTTATAGAGTTTTTAAGTGAATTTCAAAGACCAGATAAGATATTTTACATAGATTTATTCAATCTCATTTGTGCCATTTTGTTTCACTACCTTTCACCATCTTTAAATTGTAAGGATCAAAATAAATGTGCAAGGTCAGGTGAGTATGGCAGGGGGTGGGAGAAAGGGCATTCCAGCCAAGCTGCACCAATTTCAGATGTTTTCATCAACTGCTGCCTTTAATTAGTCCAATTGGGAACAGTATTTGTCCTAATATAATTACTTTGTATCAAGAACTCATGATGCACAATTCTCTTCTTATCTTCTACCAGATACACAGAATTACCTCCTTCAGATGAAGACTGGCTTTTAGAGTGGTTACTTCATTTTCTTTGGGATCTTTTTCCCTTCAAATTGTTGACAACAATCTATTTTTCTTTCTCTGTGAGTGTCCTTCATGAAAATGTGTTGTTTTTGTTGTGTTTGAAAATCTAAGATGTAGATGTGGTTCATTAAATCTTTTCACTTAAATATCATAGGTTTCCATGTATGAAAATGTTTTTAAATACCTTACAGGTGTGAGATAGCTCTTCAATGTCCTGTGTTGTGTGATCTAGATTATTTTTAATCAGTATTTTAATTTGGTCATCATCAATGACAGTTGGATTGCTGGAATGGTCTCTGATTTCCAGATTAAAATTTCCACTTCTGAACCCCCCAAAAAACAAAAAAACAGAAGTAGTCCATCTTTCTTTTTATCTTTTTTATTTGCTGTTTGTACAGTTTTTGCTTTCTCTCCAGAAATATAAAGAGCATCATATAACAAAAATGTATCTCATTTAACCTCTATTTTCACTTGTATAAAAACATTTGAAATTCATGAATTGGATAGAAAGATGTGTTGAAATGTCACCTTTCAGAATATATATCTATATTATAAATTTCAGTCACTTGTGCAACATGTGTTCAAATGTTACCTATTAAATGTTACCTTTGCTATTTAATCCATAGTTGGTGAGGCATAAGGAACAAATTTATTGCTTTCCCAAGAGTATTTGTGTCAAAATTGATGCAGCAGGCCAATCTGAAATTAGAACTTGGTTCACCAATCCCAATTTTCACACCAATAACTGCTACACAACCTGCAAACTATTACACTCACAATTTCATAATGTTGAGTTTGCCAAGGTTTTCAAACAAATGTCACTGGAAACTCTTATTACCACTTTCTTGACTTTTAATCTACAGACTACTAGATATATATATATATATATATATATATATATATATATATATATATATATATATATATATGAAATGGAAGTTCAAGGAAAAAAATAATTATCCTACTACTTTGGAATGTTTATTTTTCCTAAACACATTTCAAGGGAATTAATTTTCATCCCACAACAAAATGTAAACAAAGGTGATCCAGTACAATGTATGTATCCCTTGGAATGTCTCTTCTTCATCACAAATCATGCAAAAATTCCTAGGAATGATTATAAATATCTCTGTCTGCATTCATCTCAAATGGAAATAACCAATTCTCTTGACAAAGAAAATGTTATCAAGATGTCACAACTTCTCCTTGCTTTCTCTCTCATTTTTTAACATACCCTGACTTCAGTTGGTTTTTGCTAAAATATCTTTGATGTCTCAAAAATATCTATAAAAAGGCCAAGTATTTTTAGATAGAGAGAATGCTGTTTCAGAAAGTGCCAAACAAATCAAGGCCACCTGTTTGTTTGATGTCCTCCACCCACGATAATTTTGACAGTTATGATCAATGCCAGCACAGGCATTTTGCATCCAAATTAATTAATTTTTTTTGAAGAACAACAATCTTTCACTCAAATGAAAGCATATACATGTGGATATCCCAATTTTTTGAGGGGAAGGATATGTTAATTATTTTTGGTGGGTGGAGGGTAGTACTATCCCTATTATCAGCTGAACTGAAATAATCTCTTTTTTCTTATGCTCACTAAAATGAAGCAGCTACTATACAAGAGGCAATATTAACATCTTTTTCTTTATTTAATAAATTTTCAGTGTAAACCTACTTCCATATTTTTATGTAAATTTCTCTACTGAGAAGGAGCTTAAAATCTTTAGTTCTCTAGGGTTTAATGAAGGCCTTATTAGAGGCACTGCAACTGTTGTCATATAATAAACTGTTTTTTGTAGTGTGTTTTGAATATTTATTTTCCCAATGTACACACATACATACCCCCATCTATCTATCTATCTATCTATCTATCTATATATATATATATATATATATATATATATATATATATATATGAGCTTTTCCTCCCTGGGATCTTGGCCAAATGAATTTAAGCATACTACTAGATTGGCAACTAGGTCTCATTGTCTAAATGCAACTGTAAGTTCTATTCTAATTCTTTTTGTTTCTTTTCCCATACTTCTCCCCTGTCAAACTCCCTTCTGCTTTCTTGCTTCCTTGAAACCTACAAATTTTCAAAAATTTAAATGCAACATCATTTGCCATTATCTGCTTATTGTCCTTTCTCCCTCACTAAAGTCTTCCCAATCATTCTCTTTCACTCTGGTGTCTTTATCACCTTTCTAACTATTTGAATAAGTTCATATTTTGAACAGTAGTTACACATGAATTGCCCCAAAGCCTCTGTAGACAATTGGATCATTTATTGTGAATTTAATATTAAAATTTATGAATAATTATATATATATATATATATATATATATATATATATATATATATACACACAGTAGTGGCCATAATATAAGGAACGGAAACAACAAAGACATAAATATGTGTATTACTTAAAAAGTAATGCATGATTAGCAATGAAATTTTTACCGAATAAAGATTAGGGTGTAATGCACAAATATTATACAAAGTTACAAAAATTTACATAATAGCTTTTTTTTAAATAAAAATTAAATGGAACAAAGGAAATAAGCTACTGGACAAAAGTTAAGGAACGATCTTGTTAATACTTGATTGTGAACAAAATATCAACAAAATTTGATATTTGGTAAACATCCTCTTATTTTCAATGACTTCTCTGCATCGTCGACCACATGATCTAATTAATTTCTGCAAAAATCAGCAGTAATTTCCTCCCATTCATCTTTCAATATCTCCCATAGGTGATACTGGTTTTTTGGGTTTCTTTTCTGAGCCCTTTCTCCAATTATCTTCCAAACATTTTCTATTGGATTCAGGTCGGGGCTCTGGGCTGGCCACTTCATTAGAGTGATTCCTTCTTCTTCTTCAAATAAAGCCATAACCTTCTGAGCCTTGTGGCAAGGTGCATTGTCCTGCATGAAAATAGGAGATTTATAAAGATTATGGTGTAATCTTGGTACCACATGCTGCTGAAGAAGCCTTTTGTAAATCTCAGCATTGATATTGCCATGTACACGGATGATAGCGCCAACTCCTGCAGATGAAATCATTCCCCACACCATCACACCAAACTTAACGGTTTTCTTGATACATTTGAGAAGACAGTCTTTCACTTGCTCTACGGTGTACGTAAGTTTTGCCCTCAGAACCAAATATAATAAACTTGGACTCGTCACTGAAATGAACTGTATCCCATTGTGCATCAGTCCAAACAACCTGTTCTCTCGCATACTCCAGGTGTGCCCTTTGGTTTTGCTTTGAAATGAGAGGCTTCGAAGCTGGAATACAAGCATGCAATCCTGCATTTTTTAACCTGAGAGCAATCGTTTTCCTTGATATCTTATTATCTGTCTCTTCATTAAATTTACGGGCAATTGATGTAGTAGTTTCAAAATGTTTTTTTGTAGATATTCTAACAATTCTTCAATCTTCTCTTTGCAAAGTTTTTGGAGGTCTGCCTGGTTTTTGGTTTTGCCTCTAATGTTTTATCAGTTTTATACCTGCTAATTACATGATGAACGACACTTTTAGACCTATGAACAATATCAGAAATTGCCTTTTTTTCTTGATAGTTAGCGATAATGAGTTTTTTTCTTCAAAAGAGAGCATTTTGTGTGTAGAATTTGCCATATTGCTTAAAATAAAGTCCTAATGATAAATGAACTTTTTACTTATTGTTGAAAAAGCTCCATCGAGTTTTTTAACAATGTAAATTATAAGTTTATGCAAATTATTAACCTCGTTCCTTAACTTTTGTCCAGTAGCTTATTTCCTTTGTTCCATTTAATCTTTATTTAAAAAAAAACTATTATGTAAATTTTTGTAACTTTGTATAATATTTATGCATTACACCCTAATCTTAATTCAATAAAAATTTCATTGCTAATCATGCATTACTTTTTAAGTAATACACATATTTATGTCTTTGTTGTTTCCGTTCCTTATATTATGGCCGCTACTGTATATATATTTAGTTGGATTTGTGTGAGTTTGTGACCCTTGGTTTCACACTATTTGCGATTGTCAGACAAACTCACATCAATCCAACTAAATATGTTAGCTCAATCACTGATATTGAGTGCTTTCCAATGAGTCCCACATATATATAATATATAAATAATATATATAAAAATTGCATATATATATATATATATATATATATATATATATATATATATATATATACATTTTATATATATATGTGTGTGTGTGTAGATATATATATATATGTGTGTGTGTGTGTATATATATATATATATATATATATATATATATATATATATATAGTATACTTCAATAGGAAGAATTCATGAAGACATGTTTTACAGAATTTGACTCAAAAGTGCTTCATGCATCATTTTATTACAGTTTTCCAGTAGGCATATGAGTTGCCATATATTCAAATCAAATTTCTCTGTACAAAGTTCAAATGCTTTCTCTGAGTACTTATGACCACTGGTGGTCATTATCAGGAACATTAATTTTTAATTTTCAGTTACAAGAGAAAAAATTTTGATTAATTCCATCGTTAAATTTTTACAAACATTAAAATTTTAACTTAAATATATATATATCAAATGCAAATAACATCATGAATAGAATGATTTGTAACTACATTTCAAATTTTATTAAAATAATCTGTTAGGAATTACTTAATTTAAAAGGACCAAAACCTTTTTTTTTTTAAATCTTAAGTCATTGTGAAAGATATTGTATTTATTGTGGGTTGTTTTTTCTATACCTTTAAGCTCTCAGAGTTTTTCTTTACAATTAGTACTATCAAGTATTTTGAAATTATTTACTACTGAGTTTTAACCTATAAAAACCTATATATTAACCTATAAAAAATGTGGTGGTTGTGTGACCAATGTGAGAATTTGATTGTGTTGGAAATGCTAAGGGCATGAGATTTCAGTAACAAGAAGTCATGGTAAGTAATAAAGAAAAGGAATGTGAAGAGCTATGACCATCTATGTTCTGAAGGAACATGGCATTTATATATATATATATATATCTGGTGTATATCGTATAGAGAAAAATGTTAAAATTGCCTTCCTTTATGCTGTACGACGATGGCCTAGAGGTAAGATATCTGACTGATATCAAATTAGTTGGGTTTCGATTCTGGCTTGAAGCAATCAAATGTCAAGACACACTGAGGAGCTGTGATACTGCAAAACAGTTTATCTGTGGATGACTATATATATATATATATATATATATATATATATATATATATATATAATATGTCTGTCTGTCTCTGTCTTTCAGACTGTCTAAAGTTATTATGCAAATCACATAAACATCAATAACTCAAATTTGCTTTAAACAAGTTTTGTCAAATTTTAAAGAATTAATTTAGACATCAAGGCAAACTTGAGTTAAATTTTAGGTAGTTTCAACATATTTTATTAAGGTTATTGAATTTATTATAAATACAGCAATATGAAGTTATTATGCTAAATAACAAGGTAATAATTGATCATCAATTGGTCAACACCTATAATATAGCAAATAACAAATATATATATATATATATAAAGCATTTAAATCTTAATATAGTGACCTTTCTTCTCAATAACAGCTAGCAAACTATTATCCATTGATTTTGTGAAATTTTTTACTTCAGCATGTTAAATTTCTAACATGGTGGTTTTAATTGCTTCCCATAGGTCTGCTTTGTTGTCATATTGTTTGTCATCTTCATATAATTTCATCTTCACAACTAACCATAGATTTTCAACCTGATTCAAACTGGAGCAGGATGATGGCCATTCCATTAACTTCTCTCCTGTAAAATTTTACACTCAAAAAAATTGCTGGGCAACCTTATATACATGAGAAGGAGCATTGTCTTGCATAAATACACAATTTGTTTTGAAACTGCAAGTCTTGTGCATGAAAGTTCAGTTTAACTCCTTTGAATCATTCAATAATGGTTTGATCAATAATTCCATTCCATACCATCAAAAGTGTTCCAAGCAAATTTAGGCTATTATGGTTTATTTGATTTGCATCACAATTTCAGACAGACTAAATATCTATCTATCTATCTATCTATCTATATATATATATATATATATATATATATATATAGTGCTCATACATAGAACACATTTGGACAATTTTTACATAATTTGCATTCAGAAAAAAAGAAAATTATAAGAAAACAAGAAAAATTAAATGAAAAACTTAACCACAGTATGTTGTCAGTCATTTTTAATGAAATATGTATAAAAAAGGATTACTGCCCAAATACACAATTATATATATATATATATATATATATATATATATATATTAAGACATTTTTATATATATATATATATATATATATATATATATGTATTTAGCCATTATTAAGAATATTTTATTTTTGCTTTTAACTGAATATATGGCTTGTTTTATGTATGTATCAAGAGGAATGTTTTATTTTCAAACTATGAACATGGCCACAATGTGCTGACTGTGTTTGGAAAATAAAACATTCCTCTAGATACATACACAAAACAAGCCATACATGAAATTTATATTTGCCATATTTATTACAACATTTTGGATGTTGTACATTCCTGCCTTCTTCATGTGGTTGGAATGTTGAACTGAATCTTTTATTTTGCTTTATTTTGGGGTAGACTGTTCTAGTTCCGCATGTGAAGTCTAATGGATGTCAGTTATCAGTTTCTCCTGTTAATGCCCCTCTCTAAGTTTTCCACTGCCTTAACCAGGTATTGAACTCACACTCTTTGGGTCCTGTCACTGAATCTAACTAACGCCTTTATTCACTATGCCATGTGTCCTTGGGGACATCTGGCACATCTGTGTATGAATTTCTCAGTATTATAAAACTAATGTCTTTAGCAACCATTTTTAACCAGTTCTCATATTGCAATTTTGCTGTTATCATTGCATGTTTTTACTAGAGCTCATATTGCAATTTTTGTTGTTATTATCGCTTTTTCTCTGGTACTCCTTATTACTGGTTCCCATATTGTATTCATTTCTATGCTTGGTCAGCTCAGGAGATTTTTGTGGTCTAGCATATGTGCTGATTCCTTTAGTTTACAAATTTTCCAATGGTGTTCTTTGTCTATGATCTCAACCTGATCCCACAGAGGGTGGTGATCTCTCTTTTCTCTTCATATGAGGTCAGCCATGCCTGATTTTTCCACTTCCCCTCATGTTACAGCTTTCTGGTGTTCTTGAAGCCTTACTTTAAGGGGCAGCCTGTCTCCCCTTTATATTTCTTTCCACAGCTGCATGGGATAGCGTACACACAGTCTTTAGTCATGTTCTCCTCTATGGGAGGTCTTACTCAGGACAGATGCAAAGTGTCATCCAGCTTCTGAAGGTTGTCCTGATGTTATATGGACCTCAGATCTTTTGTATTTTCTCTGATAGGAAGACTGTTTTCTAAGTGTTGTTGTCCTCCTCTTGTACCCGCCTGTCCCACTTTTGGGGGGCTGCTATGATGTACCCAGGGTAGTTGTTATGTTGTGAGTTCAATACCTGGTTAAGGCAGTGGAGAACTTAGAGAAGGGAATTATCAGGAGAAACTGATAACTGACATCCATTAGACATGGTACGTGGAACTAGAACAGTCTACCCCAAAATAAAGCAAAATAAAGGGTTCAGTTCGAAGGCTGGAGCGTACAATGGCCAAAACATTGTAATAAATATGGCGACAAAGATGAGGACAATAGTCCGAATAACGTAAATAGTGTATATAATACCTCATCTCAGAAATATAGGCAGATACTGAATTTATATTGATGATGACTTTTTATATTGAGGAGCAATTATATTGTAGAGTCTAGTTAAATTCATATATAAAACATGATATAAATCCCCCTATATTTTATGTGCAACTGATATTACCTTTGATCTGAGACAGAGCTCTAAGAACCAATATTTTGATCCTACTCAAAGCTCACACACTGATCTGAGTGCAAATTCCATACATTTACATGTAGTTCTAAAACACTAGACTGACCAAAAAAGGGCTTAAGTATTGGTGCATAAAGATAGCAAGTTTTAAATTTTTTAAAAATAATAAATTGAAATGAGCCAATTAAAATAGCTTCAAAATATTTTGCACCAATGGAACTTGAATCAATAGGATGACTGAAGTGAAGTTAAAAAAATAGGATGACAGAAGTGAAGTTAATAAAAATGTTCATTATATTTCCACAGGTACAAATATCACTCAACATGGTGAACTTGCAAGGACAGTCAGAACTTCTATGATAAATTATAAAATAATGTTATAAATACAATCATATTTACTAAATTATGTCTATTTCTCTTTAAGAAAGGACAATTTAGTTATTTCTCAAAAATGTATTTTCTGCATTCAAACATTTTTTTCTTATTCTTTTAAATCACTGAACTTAAAAGACTTTCAAGTTGGAAATGGGAAGCAAAAAATAAAAATAACTATGATTATAAATCCAGGTAGTTAGAATTTTGGCACTAAGACACACATCTGCATAGTGAAGTCAGAGATTTGATAATAAAATAGAACCATCCATACTTCTACAGTATTAATCCTGCCATTTTTATGGGTACTGTGTTAACACAAGGAACTGATCTCTAATTCCAGTGAAAGAGAGAAAATGAGAATAAATGTTCCTGATGAATAAGAACAGTACTTTGTTGAATGACCAGAAGTATTTTGGAGGGTGTTGTTTTAGATTTTATATAAGGATCATTGCAGCACCATTGGATAGTTAGTGTTGGACCTTTATTAAATTAGGAATAACTTTAAAGTCATAATTTTCATAAAGTCATCTGAGAACATGAGAAGAAGAAAGCTACATTAGAAAATTCTGATGAGTTATTCTTGAAGGACATATGTATCTATCCTGGTATGTGCACATTTATCACTTTGCTGCTTGTGTTTTCTTCCAGTATCTATAGTTGATGGTAAAATTCAGATAAAAGCAAACTTTAAGCAATCATTTTCAAATACTTGTAAAATACATTCTTCCAAACCTTATAGCAGTTGCTACATTTTTTATTTGAATAATGTGCAAATATGCAATAAGTAAATGGCATAAATATCTCCTGACCCAGTAAAATAAATAAAAATAATCTTGAAATGGCAAACCTACAGAGAGAGTAAACATGTGTCAAATCCCAATAAATAATTACTATGAACCACTTGCAGCATCTCCAATCAATGACCACAAATATTTCCTCACTAAATGTCAGGTTTGTCAAATTTATTTAATTTATTCAGCACAGGGATTTATATGAAGTAATAAAAAATTCAGTTCTTATCAAAATAGCAACTGTTTCCAACAGCAAATGCACTTAGTATAAACACAACAAAACTCAGACAGCCAACTAGACAGCTGCAATATGTATGTCATGTATGCACTTTTATGGTAGTCTAGTAATTTCACATGACTACACACAATTATGGCTTATAGTTATCATAAAAAGTAATATTTAGCATGGCATGTAGGTTTTTAGTAGTTGCTTACATATATATATATATATATATATATATATATATATATATATATATATATATATTTAGGTAGCACACATACTTTTTTGTTTTTCAGTTGTCTCAATGATTTTTAAGAACTAAATGCTGTCAGTATTGTAGACAAGTGTTTGTTAGCTAGGTTCTGATATATGT
The DNA here is from genome assembly GCA_903632075.3 of Acanthosepion pharaonis. NCBI lineage: Eukaryota > Metazoa > Mollusca > Cephalopoda > Sepiida > Sepiidae > Acanthosepion > Acanthosepion pharaonis. The sequence continues at coordinate 153,971 of CAHIKZ030004732.1, read as the reverse complement.
AAATCATATAAAATATTTAATAATGTGTTTGTCTTCTGGTAGTGTCAAGCTATTTGAAGCAATTCTAAACTTGATGTCACTCATACAATACACTCATATTCAAATTTGAAATAGATTATTCCAAAAAATGCTATTATGAATGTAGCAAAACTTTTCTCTATGATACTGACAATGTTAAGTTTCTGATAATGACCGAGATGGTTATATTTTCTTAAAATCCATTTTAGATAGTGTTTTTATAAAAAGGGAATGAACTTATCATAATAAGATACCATATCTATATTTACTTATTCACTTATAAATTATATATATATATATATATATATATATATATAGATATAGATATATGGGTATATAACTGTGAAGGGCTAGAACATTAGTGTTCTGACTTGAGTTCAAATTTCACCATGCTTTATTTGTTAAGATGACTTCTTGATAATATTGGCTTGTGGAAAAGGATCCCCAGTGTATAGGCACTATTGGAAATTGCCTGCAAGCCATATCATGGGGTAATCCAAGCCTTGTGAGTGAAATTAGGTAGATGGAACTGCTTGAAAGCCATCAATAGTTATATTAACATGAAGTCACAAGTCAATGTGACCAAAGGTTTGAGTGTTCTAGCTTTCTCATTATTTATCTGGCTGGATGAATTGCATCCTTTAGGGAAAAAATATTGTAGCTCCAGATGTATAACCTTTTGTGTTTGTTCAATAACAAAATTGGTTCAGTCATGAACACTAGAGGTAATTCTATTAGAGTACTCACTGACAACAAATGTAGCCTGATTTAGTCAAGATTCCATTGTAGTTTGAAACATTGCAATCTTTAGTGTAATTCTTATACACTATAAGCTAAATGTTTGGGGCCACTCTCTGGATTTCAAAGAATCACCTAAAAATTGAAGGTTATGTATCTTTTCAAAATAAATTTAGTAGCTCTATTCAGACCAGAGGGACTTTCTCTTCCTGAGCAGTTTTATCATATCTTCAATAATATTAATTAAGCAAAATTAGCCCATCAAACCCAAAATTACAGCATCAAGTTTCATTAAAATCGTAGCTCTTTTTAGCTAATCTACCTTGCTGGCTAATGATAATCTTAGAGCTGGCAGATTTTTAATTTTAGATCACCTCCTCTTTAAAAAAAAAATGGATGCCATACACTAATGGGTTAAGTAGTTTCAACATCTTAGCTTAGTTAATTAAACCAAATAAATAAGTTAGTTAATTAAACCAAATAAATTACCAAACTTACTAATTAAATCCAGAGGGTGACCCCAAATGTTTGGCCTATAGTATTTTCTAAATATTACCTATGCTATAGTTATTTGTTTAACTTTGTAAGAATTAGGCTCATTGCCAACAGTTTGTGAGATGAACATGTAACCATGTGTACAATCATTTTCTCAAACTGGATTTGACTAAGATTGGTCACATTTTCAGAGCACTTGGCATAAATAAAATTTCCTCATAATAACTTACATCACTGATTATTCCAGTATATATTTTTGTCTGACTCATATTTAAAGTGAAGCTTTAGTATTTTTCAATGTGAAAATGAATTCATTTTTTACCTCCTGAGAAAAACAAACTGTAAGATTTTGTTAATGAATTTGTTTTCATGAAAATAATCACCATCCTCTCAACCATTTGCTCAGGGCCTTATCAATCAATTAATCATATTATATGAAACCTACAGGGAAAGTGAAATCTATGGTTCCATTATTCACATCAAGACAAGATAAAAAGATAGTATGGCATATATATTACATGAAATTAAGATTAATAAGTGAACAATGGAAACTAGAATTATTTTAACATTTGTTCTGTGAAGCAGTGGCTTATTTATTTATAGTTTATGGTTATAAGGCAACAGGAAACCACTCCATTATCTTTCCTAAAACATCATGACAGTTCACAGGTATAATAAAGAAAAAGGAGTATGTGGAGAGCCATGATTACCAATGTTCTGAAGGGACATGTTATTATATGCATGTGTGTGCATGTGTGTGTGTGTGAATAAAACTGAATGAGAACCTGACAGAATGGTAAATCTAAGTGAAAATATGGAAACCTTCAGTTTCACATGTTTTGCTGCTGAAATAGCAACATCAGAAAAAGAATTTTATTTATCCAATATTTATTTTAAAGATTTACCATCATACCTTATCAGCTTCCAAGTTTGAGAGGATATTTTCCTTTAGTATCTTTCATCCAATTATTCTTGTTTTTCAAAAGCCATTATTTCATTCTGTCTGATTTCTCCAGCAATGGAAATAAAACAAACTTGTACACATTTTGGGAATATGTGGTCTTTTGTTCTTAGTATGTTGTATGTACTTTACTCTGTTACTTTTTCAGCAATACAGTTCAGTAAAAAGTGTATTCTGTTTCTGTAAAAATGACCTGAGATTAGAAACTTCTTATAATTTCTGATTAAATGTACATCTATTCTTTCTTGTTTTTCATGTTGACAATGTTGGATGAGAATCTGTTGGATTAGTAAACAGGACAATTTGAAAAACTTCATGATGGACTTGGGTCATCATAAAAAGAATACTTTTTCTGATGATGCCAGTTCATTGGTGAAACATGTCAAATTGAGGTTTCCCAAATTGTCTTGTATATTTACCATATAAGGGAAACACATACAAAAATTTTTTTAGCACATAGCAGACAAAGACTTTAATAAATTTCGTCTTTGATGTTGAATTTAGGCAGTAATGCAATACTGCCTTCATATTAAATGGAGAATATTTATGCTGTGTAACTAGATGTAGAATAAATACCAAAAATGTTTTAACAAATTAAAAAAAAAGGTGATTAGGATCTTTTTGATAAGCATGACCCTGGAAGACAAATCACTTGAATCAGGATTCTTTTTTAAGGCATCTTTGAAGCATCTAAGAGATTTAGCCCAGAAATGCAAGGATGAGTGATATACTATACATTGCAAACTAAGACTGATCCACTCAAACATATTTCTTCACCAGATTACATGAGATGAGAAATAGATATTTTATATTAATATTGAAAGCAGTTGTTATCACTTTGTGTTAAACTGATCTCAACATCTGATCCAGAATTTAATTTACAGAATGTTTTACTAAGCATCTGTTAAAACATGACTGATATTGTTTATTATATATTACTGAATTCTGAAGAAACCATCTTTCTAAACTTTTATTGCCAACAGTATGCCAATGACACATTATGCTAGTAATGTTCATCTTAGCTGAATAGAAGAAGTGATGTTTTTCAGAATAATAGCATATGGCCTCACTTTATAAAACACACACTAAATGGTTTTGCTTCATCCTTCTGACTGATTTATTTTTACTTTTTAATCATTTCACTCGAAGCAAGGCAATAAAACTAATAAGACACAAGGGTCTACTGAATGTGAGAGAATATGAGAGAAAAAACAAAACTCTAAGGAGAGAGAACAATAAAAGAACAGGAATTAAGAGGACAACAGATAATAATTGATATTGCATTTAAATTTTTGAAAATCATACTTGACTGGGGAGTAAGAAGCCAGAATAGAGTTTAATACACAAGAAGTGAAAGGGAAGAAACTGTTAGCATATAACTTATTACATCAAGTTATTTCAACTGTAAAATGATAAGACCTTGCTGCCAAACTGTACATAGATTCATAAGGTTTAAGTAACAAAGGAAAGTTCATCAGAACAATTACTATGTAAGTATTTATAGAAAATGCACAAGGAAGCTATGTTATAGCTGTGGGAAATTGACTGAAGCAGAGATGCCAGGTCAGAACATTGCAGATTCTTCTTTGCAATTGCAACAATATTTTCTTAGTATCAGGAAATTCAAAAATGAAGAATATATAATTTAAAATATCCTAATTTCATAAAAATCATAAAATTTTATCAATGGAAAGTGGCATTTTTACAGGGCTATTATAATTGCTAATAATAACAATTATGTAAATTATTAATAAAATTTAACTTAATAACATTTTCAGTTATTTTTATTGCCTTGAAAATGCAATATTATTTTCTGAACAACCTAGATTAACGTTAACTCAACTACCCAGTGATGAAACAATTTTATTTTTTATTCTGATCACAAATAAATGGAAGAAATTGTTTGCAGAATTCTTATTAGAAGTGGGAATATTTTTGATATAACTTTTTTAAGAAATAACAACAAACTATTCTGCAGATGTCAAGGCTTGAACCTACTTTGTCTTAAGCTTTAGTTTTCTGCTCTCTTTCAAGACTGCAATCCAACTGGAATCAAGAATAGAAAATACTTTTAAGAAAATTTCAAGGTTTCAGATATGCAAAGTCTGCTATGAATTTAATTGAGAGAATTGTTGTTCTCTAAGAAAATGCAAAGAACTGACCTTGGTGAGAACAGCAATGTTGAATTCTGCAAACTGGTGAGAAGTATGTAAGAAGAATTCCATCAAAGCAAGGTTATGCTAACCCTAAGGTAAATGTGTCAACATCGACATGAAGGGAAAGTTAAAAATGCAAGTTCTTTAGGAAGCAGTTTCAGGAACATTGCAACATTACAATTCCCAACAGCATAAGAAATACAGGTCTGTCGTTACATGAACCTATATATACAAAATGTGTGTGTGAGTGCATGTGTGTTTAAATATGCATGAACACATGCACAAATATATATATATATATATATATATATATATATATATATATATATATATATATATATATATATATATATATATATATATATATGTGTATGTATGTATGAAATACACTAATGTTCCAAAAGTTATTGTTTTGTTATTTCTCTTATTCTTTTATGTATATCTGCTTTATCTATGATATTCATTCTTTCTATTTCTGTACACATTTTATTAAACCACTCCACTTTGCCTACCTATATTTATTTCTGATTTCTTTATATAATATTCTGTACTCTACTTTGGCATTGGTTGTTGCTGTCTTTTCATCATATTGAGAATTTCATCTGTTATCCACTTTTTTTTTCTTGCCTAGTTTTGGTCTTTGGGATGATCTTGTTTAATGACATTACTGAAGTGTCTCTTAATTTGTCCCACTTTGAATTTTTATTCTCATTTAGTTGACTGTATTTGCTTTTAATGCTGCTAGCATACATCTTTTTGCAATTCAGATAATTTACGAGTGTGCCATATTGTAATTTGGGTGTTGCTTTAGTTTTCTTTTACTTTTGCAGTTAATTTTTAACATTATATATCACTGGAGGTATTAACTTCCACAGTCTTCACTTGGAAATGTTTTACAATGTAAAACTGCATTTTTGAATCTCTTATTCATTGTTATATAGTCGAACTGGTGTTTTTGTTTCTCTTCCTGGTCTTCTATATATCCATAAGTATCTTTGGTGTTTTTAAAACCATGTGTCATTTGCTGTGTGCTGCTAAGACCCCTGTTTCTTCATGACCAAATTTGCAAACTACTTCACTTCACTCCTTTCCTACTTTGAACAAAAGCCCCCCCCCATTAGTACTGAAAAGAACGATAACAGTTACTGGACTTGAAAAACCTACTTTCCTGAAAAATTGTTTTAATAAAAAGATATTATAAGTTTTAGCTGACTAGCTTCTCAATCAATAAATGACAAATATTTCCTTATAAGAAAACAGCCATCAGTGATGAGTAGAACAGATGCTACACTTTGATTCTAGCCTAGGAAGATATGCTAGTTTTATCAAGATTATTTATATTATTTTCTTTTTTAATTTTGTAATCTTTCTGTTAAAATTTCGGCTGTTATATGAAATAATTAGGATATTGGAGGAGTTCAATGTATTTCTCTACATCATGTAAATATTCAGGGCTACAAATTCTATGTGCTATGAAATAGAAGTTGAAAATTATTCTAGATTTTATTTTGTTATGGTGTGGATAGAAGTTTTGAGATGTTTTTTGTTGTTGAATTTTTGACAGATGTTTTGTTTCATATCATTATCAGTGCAGTTTAACATGATATCAAGAAATAGTAATGTATAGTTTATTTCTATTTTGTAAGTAGTTTTGATTGTATATTCAATGTTGATTAGTCTCTTTACATAATCAAGTAATATTGTTTTGCAGGGATATATTAATAAAGCAACAATAAAGAAATATGTTCATTGTTTAGCTAAAATGCTTTGGAAAAAACCATTTTATAGAAATTCTAAAAAATAAACAAGCTAAAATGTCAGAAAGAAGCTAATTGAAGTGTAACTGTATTTACATCATATTTCAATGTAAAATTGTAACCCGACTAATGTAAACAAATGTAGTAGTATTTCTTCCTTACTGTCTGTAGATAAGATTCCACCAATAAATCCATTATTGGCCTGAAGAAGTCCTTTCAAGGGATGAAACACATAATATTGGATTTTTTTCCATTTTGTGATTCAATTACCCATATATATATATAATCCTTTCACACACCCTCAAGCAAGGCAATAAAGCCACTAGGATGCAAGGGGATTACTGAGAATGAATAAAACAGAGAGGACAATAACAGAACAGGATTCAAGAAGACAGAAGATGATGACTGATATTGTATGTAAGTTTCTGAAAATTGTAGTTGACAGGGAAGCACAAAGCCGGAAGACATTTTCAAAAGCGAGAAGAAACTATAAGCATAGAACTTAGTTACATCTAACAATTTCAACAGTGAAATTATGAGATTTAACTGCCAATCTAGTACTGCACTTAAAATTGTAAAATCAAGGCACCAAAGAGGGAGACTCATGAGAATGCTTACTATGAAAATATTTATACAATGAAAAAGGGAGCTATATTACAGCAGTGGGAAAGGAACTGAAGCTGAGATGCCAGGCCAGGACCAATAATGTTGCAGATTCTTCTTTGGATTTTGTCAAGAAGAACTAGACCAAATGTGGCAACAATATTCAATGCAGGGACAAAATGGTAGACTTATAAATGCCCAAGATAGATTTTGGCAAGAAAAATTGTCTAGCACAACACAGCTTTCCTAGCAGCAGACCTAGCAACTCATTCAATATAATCTTTCTATTTCATGTTCATGAAAAATGTGAGAGCAAGAAGGCACAATGTGTTGTTCTTCTTGAGATTAGCATCAGCCATGTTGTTGGAAGGCAAAACAGGGTTTTTTTAAGACGATTAATAGATAGCAGTTTCATATTAGAGGTGCTAAAATTAAACAAGCCACTTCTTGCCATAGCTTACAACAAATTGTAGGCCATTTTTGAGGTCAGCTGCCAATTTGATTTTATCAAGCCTATCAGTCTTGTTATTATGACAGGAGTAAATAGTTGTGTCATTAACATAGATACAAGTTGGAAACTGATGACATCAGGATGGTTGTTGATAGAAATAAGGAACAGAGTGGGGTCAAGAATAGAGCCCTGGGGGATATCCATGTTAATGCAAAATGATCTAGATGAGTGGTTGTTCAAGACAACTTTAATTATGTGGTTTCATAAGAAAGATTGCATCAAATCAAAGAAATGACCATAACCCTTCAACCTTTAAAGAGTATCAACATACCAAACATTTTTATTGTAGAACTCAGGGAGAAAATAGGGGCCAATTCAGGAGCACATTTCTTAAGGACTAAGGAAGGAATATCATCAAGTTCACATGTTTTATGGGGATTGAGTTTAGAGATGATAGTGTAAACCATGGACATTTATATGCATATATATATATATATATATATAGTAGAGTCTCATTTCGCAGTAGAAAGTCAAGCAAAGGGACTACTGATGAGCCCAAAAAAGAATTGGAAGAGGATTCTGCTTTATCAGCAGATGATGATAGCACATTGGGAGAGAGAGAGCAACTGTTGTTTAAAATAGCTGCACATCTAATATATATATATATATATATATATATATAACAATGTTTTATTTTAAATTATTCTTATAAGCAAGATATTCTTTTCTATGTTATAGACACATTTTCATATTTTATCCCTTCAAGACATTTGATGATTGCAGTAATTTTTATTTATTAGTACAACTCCTGATAAAAATCACTACTTAGCAAATTCTCACTCAGTTTCTTAGCAGAAAATAAACAAATCATTGAGTTGACACAACAACTCTTGTTTCATGGCATATATCCCTAACAAAATTGATTAAATTACTTCAATTAAGGACTTTTTTCAGATCAAATAAAGAAAAAATTATGCAATCACTCAATGCTGACAAAGAGAATATGACATCATCTGTTAATTAGCATTTCTCAAACAAATACCAACACTTGGCTAAATATGCAAATTAGTTTGTACTTAAAAGTGAGTGATTGCAGACCTTAACGAGATGTTGAACTTGGCTAATTGAAAAGAAACATGGCCCCAACAAGAGAGCTGTCAACTGACCAATTATTTGATTTATCTCATATCCTCATCAATGTTGTGTCTTTCTCCAAACATAATATGACTTAGTCTTTGAGAGGAAAACATGAATTTGGTTTATCATTGTCCCAATTCCATTTTTGCCCTTCACATAATTGTCATGTCAGAAGTCAAAGCTGAAGAAAATTATTTTGTAAATTGTCAGAAGCAGCTAAAAAAAGCAAAACTCTGTGACTCAGATTGACATGCTGTTCAAACTTGAACATTTCTTCATATAACCTTCTCTCTTTATTACATTTATCAAGATTAGTGCAGCCTATTTTCTACACTGTTAGAATAAATCTATACTTAATATAAGATATGAATAATTTATGGCATATTTTCATGATAAATTTTAATGTGAATTGATAAAAATCATTTGCAATGCATTTCAACAATATAAATCTTTTCTAATGCAATTTCCTCACAAAATTATTTATACCACATTTTTATAGATACATTTTATAATGTATTTCTATGATAATTTGTAATGATTTTTATGGTTAATAATTTCAAAAATGTTCATAGTTAAACATTTACAGTGCGATTTTATTGTATTATTATGTCCAATGCATTATAAAAAAAATTAAACTTTTTCATGTGTAAAGAATTATATGAAAATATAATATTATCATGGGCAATGCAATATATAAAAATAATAATATAAAACATTAATCTTAGCCAATATTAAACTAAATGCAATTAATTTTTGTTTTAGATCAAATGCTATATTTTGAAGAATAAACAAAAAAATATTTCCTGATTAATTTCATTTCAACAGTTAAATCACTTGCAATACATTTCTATAGTTAAATCATTTCAGTAATATTTTTTTACAGTGAATCATTTGCAGTTTCTGTAATAAAGCAACATATTTTTATAGAAAATTCATTGCATTTTATTTGTTGAGTAAATCATTTCCAATGTTTTTTTTATACTAAATAAATTCTCATCAAGCTTTATCCTAATATTTAATATATTTGTTAAAATACTTTATTAACTAACAAAAACCAAAAAACAATTCAGTCAATAAGTTCATAATGAAATTCATTTAAAGCCTTTACATAATATGGTTGCATTTGAACATTAAAACCATGCATTCCTTGTTTATTAGTGTACTCTCATCTAAATATATAAATTTGCTTATGAGTGTTGATAGGAAAGGGTGCCTAAAACTAGGTTGCCCTTGGGAAGTGTGAGCCAAGATTATCACTGGGTCTTTTCTAGAAGCTACTTCAGAAATAGATAAATAATATTAAAGCACTGATAGAATTTCTTTTGAAAAATGTAAGTAGGAATCCCTCTGGTAAGCATTTTTTCTTTTACTCATTTTCATGTTATTTGGATGAAAAGAACTGTTTTCTTCTTCTTTGAATTATTTTATTTTTGGCCATGTTAGGGGAAAAATCTTATTGTTTTGGTAGCGAGAATAAATAAATCACCTCATAATAAAAAATAGCCAAAAGGTCAACATTTGCCTCAAGTGATAGAAAACAAATTGAAGCCATAAGAAAAAGCAAAATAGAAAATATATTTCTAATATATTTTTAGTTCAGAAGTGCAAGCAATTAAAGGCAAGGACAAACAATATCAAAAAGGATTCAGATTAATTCAATTTAAATGTCAAAAATGATTTTAAATAAGAAATAAATTAAAGAAAAGGAAAACTTTGTCAATATTTGATAAATAAGCAAAAAAGTATGAAAGTTTACATTTATATTTCAATATTTATTTAAATCATCATCAGAATTACTTCTGACTTGCACTTTTGTGCAAGTGACTTAACTTTTTTTTTTACTAAGAAAATTTGAAAAGTAAAAAATATACTATATATAATTCAGTCAGTACAATAAAAATAGAAGAATTTTTAGTGAGTCAAGAAGTAGCAGTTGTACCCCTGCCTGCTTAGGTTTGTAGCGGGCAGTCCAGTGGCCCCGTATCACGGAAAGGGGTGAACGAGGTCACAAGAGGCCCGCTAACATTTTTGAAGACGTTAAATCTGACCGTGAAACAATATGGACGACAGAACGAGGATATATATGATATATAGAGGTTTATTCTAAAAGGAAAAGGAAATGAAGATGGTCGGAAACGGTGGAGGTGCTGGATGCTGCAGGAGTGAGCCGGATGCTGCAGGAGTGAGCCGGATGCTGCAGGAGTGCTGGATACTGCAGAAGTTTTAGTGCAGGCATTGATGGTCGAGGTTGGCAGTTGCTAGGATCATCGTTGTTGGGGGTTGAAGCTGATGTGGGTTGTTGCCAGGATGATCGCTTGAGTGATGCCAGGATGATCTTTGTTGGTTGAAGCTGAGTCGTTGCCGGAGTGCCAACTTGTTGCTGTAGTTCGTGTTGCCAACTCGTTGTTTGTCATTGCCGGGATGCCAACTTGTTGCAGCAGTTCGTGTTGCCAACGTTGTTTGTCATTGCCGGGATGCCAACTTGACGTGTTGGGGCCAAAGAGAGAGAGAGAGAGAGAATGTCCAAGTTCCCAACTATCGTCAAGTTGGCAGACAAAAAAAATGGGAGCGTAACTTAATACACAGCCCGTAGATCGGCGCCCTTGGCCAATGAAGGCCAAAGGCCTGCGAAACGACCGTTGTCAAAATTCGCCGACAGCCTCTCAAAGCTTTAGGAGAAATCACTGTCGAGGGGACCAGCAAGAGAAATTGGCTAAGCTAACCGAAAAGTCTCTATAAAAAATACTACAAGGTTAGCCAAAGATAACTATGGTCTAAAATGACTAGATGTATATTACAACTAGGTTTGTAATATAGCCTAACTAAAAAAGGGGATTTGCTAGTCCCTCTGACGTGTTAACAGTGTGTAAGGAGCATGAATGAGAGGTCAAGGTCGAAATGACCCGTTCCTCTGCCAGTTCAAGGATGGAAGGAGGAGGTAACTCCGACAGGTTAAAATTAAAGAAGGGAAGTAGAATTCCCATAATGCACTAGAAAGACAATTTTGGTCTGAAAATACAAAGAGTCTCTCTCTCTCTCTCTCTCTCTCTCTGACAGCCAGCTGTTGAACTAGAAAGATGTGTTTTCTTAAATGAGCTCCCTTCATACAGGTAAGCCTAAAATCATTTCTTTCATTGCACATATATATGTGTGTGTGTGTGTGTGTGTGTGTGTGTGTGTGTGTGTGTGTGTGTGTGTGCAATGAAAGAAACTGCGAAATTAGCATTTAAATATAATATTGCTGATAGAATGGGTACAACTCATCTAAAAGACACCTACCTACTTTTTAAGGACCATAAACCTAACTTTCAGAATAATCTACAGTCCAGACTAATAAATCCCTCCAAATCAGAGTTAGGAATAATTTCTAAAAACATCCTAAAAAAGAATAAACACATCTATAATTAAAAATACCCGTTAAACCTTTGGAAAGATTCATCAGACACCATTAACTGGTTCCAAAAATAAAGAATAAAAATAATACTACTTTTATACAACTTGATATCATTGATTTCTACCCCTCAATCTCTAAAGAATTATTAGAAAATAGCTTAAGTTTTGCCAGAATCCACACTGACATTACTGACGAAGAAATAAAAATCATAATGGACTCTAGACAGTCCATACTAAAACTGAACAACACTACTTGGATTAAAAAAGATAGAGACAATTTTGATGTCCCAATGGGATCTTTTGATTCAGTTCAAATAGCAGACCTAATAGGTATATACATTTTAGATATCCTTAGATTCCTTGACCCTCAAAATATAGGACTATACAGAGATGACGGTTTAGTTGCTGTACTTAATACTAATGGTCCGTTAACATCCCAACTACAAGAGAAAATAATTAGGGCCTTCAAATTTCTAAGATTTAGAATCGAGATTTCTTCCAACTTAAAAATAGTAAACTTCCTAGACGTTACATTTAATCTGAACAATAATACTTATAAACCCTTCCAAAAGGAAAACCAATCATCCATATATATAAATATCCACTCCAATCACCCGAAATCAATAATTAAACAAATCCCAAATACAGTAAATGCTAGAATAAATAAACTTTCCTCCAGTAAAACCATTTTTAACCAGAATAAATGGGAATACAATAAAGCCCTGTTAAAAATTACATAGATAAGTCAGTAAATAAAAAATCCACTAAACCCAAAAATAGGAAAAGGAAAATTATATGGTTCAACCCACCTTTTTGTAAACTCTCCAATATTAATATAGGTAAATACTTCATAAAACTGATAGAAAAACACTTTAGCAAAAATGCATCTCTGAAAAAAATATTCAACAAGATGAATCTAAAGATTAGCTATTCTTGCATGAACACTATGGAAAGAATTATTAGCTCACACAACAGTAAAGAGACCTTCAGGATAATCTAAGACAAAATCAGGATACAACACGAATGGAAAAATCAACATGCAACTGCAGGACAGGATCAGAGTGCCCAGTTGAAGGAATATGCATGGCAGAGAACACAATATATGAAAACAATTTTTTCCCAAAGAAAATAAATAAGAGAAAAGATATACATAGGAATATCAGCGGGAGATTTTGACAGACTTCAGTTGGAAACACCGACTATACAACCATCGCCAATCCTTCAAAAAACAAATATAAAAAGAACCAAACAGCACTATCAAATCATTATTGGTTTTTGTTGGAAGTGGTCTAACACCACAAATGAAGTGGAGAATAATATCAAGAGCCAGAACTCCCAAAAACTTCAGAGACAGATGCAACTTATGTTTGAAGGAAAAATCTTCATAATCAAACATAAAGATCCAGACATACTACTAAATTGACACAATGAACTAGTTTTTTTTTGCCGGCACAAAAACAACCTAAACCTAAGCAAGTACATTGAAAATAATCATATAGGAACAGCAATTTTGAATGTTTTATATTCCCTTTGTTTTTAGAAATATTACTATGCACACGTGAACGCTAACACATGACTATATGTATACAACTATGATAATGTATTTGTGCACTGAGACACCTGTTGATATGTACATGTATATGTTTTTCTACGGAAAAAGAAGCATACCAGGTTTTTTTTTTTGTTTTTTTTTCCAACATTTTGTGAGTGTGGAGATGTACAATTAGATAGGTACTTATATGTTTTGCCATAAATATGAAAGATCAGGTAATATTATATGTGTAAATATAGATAATGTAATTAAATACTGAGATAGTCTTCGAACGCAGGCATAAGTGGATGCACGGGTGGACATGAGGATAGGGACAAATACGTGTGTAGATATATGTAAGTGTAAATTAACGCATACGTGGGTATGTAGATATGCTGCATATTGCGTATGCATATGCATGTATGTGTGTATGTATATGTATGTGTGTATGTGTGTATGTATGTATGCATATATGTGTGTGTGTGTATGCATGTGTATATGTGTATACATATAGGTGTGTAAATATATATATGTGCGTATGAATATATATGGATATGCAGATGTCCTTGTGTGTATATGTATATATGTAAGTATAAGTATGTATGGAGATAGGTATGGAGACATGTGGATGTGCGTTTTCTCTGCAGGTGTATATGTGTAAAGATGGAAATATACATATGGTCGTTTCGTGTGAATATGTGTGTAGGTGTATATAGGAACTCATAGGCATATAAGAAGATATAGGTATGTGGTTACAAATAGGGGTTTAAGACATTCCAAATATCTCCTCTAATATTCTCCAATTGGAAGTGAATTTTAAATAGCACGAAGGGAAAGTTTAGATTGGTATTTTAATTGAGATTGAAAGATACTACCCCAGTGTGGAGGATAAAATTATTTAAATGGGAATAACCGTTGATAATTGGGTACATAAAAACAATCACGAGTTTACTTAATGAACAAAAATCAAAAACAATCACGAGTTTACTTAATGAACAAAAATCAAAAACAATCACGAGTTTACTTAATGAACAAAAATCAAACGAATAGATGTCAACCTAACAAGCTATAAGATAAAAGTTTTAGTGGAAAAAAAAATTACTAAATATAAAATGGATTGCTCTTTCAATGTTCTGTCTATGGATTTTTCCAATCGATTGTTTCATAGAAAATACCCAAAACTCCACCGAATTTCAAATTAATTTCTTCGTAGATTGTTTTAACATTTAGATATTTATCAAACCTTAACCTCCCAAATATGCACGTTAAAGTAACGCGAACTGACAGCGTCTAAGAATTTGAATGAAACCTGTCGTGTAATTTATTGGGGTTGTTGTAACTTCTTCCTTTAATGTCGTTCTTATCATTCACCCCTTAGCCATTTATATCTAGAGACGAGACGCGTTAAATTTGAGCAACATCTAGCCGACACACTAAGGTTAAAATAGGAAACTAAAATGATACATATGACACACTCATATCCTCTCTCCCCACCTCACTTCCTCACTTCGTTAACTTTACGTATACTTGATGAGGTCCGTAAAAAACGTGTGAATTTCTTTTCATTTTTTCATTTCAGCTTTTGGAAGTAAAGTCTGATGATCCAGAACCCTGTTAAAGGGTTATGGTGAAATAACATTACATGGAATCTTAACGTGGTCTGTCTTTTATTCAAACATATATATATATATATATATATATATATATATATATATATATATATATATATATATATAAAAGAGAGCTCAATGTAAATAACAGAGCATTATAATAAATCAAAGATGAATTGTCTCCATTTATTAAGAACTTTCAGTCTGAAGAGATGAATATAACAATATTCACAAAATAAATTATAACCAAAATGGATCTTTAAGGTTTTCTTGATTTTTTATATATATATATATATATATATATATATATATATATATATATATATATGTGTGTGTGTTCTGTGAATAATATGATTCAATTATGAAAGCAATTGTATATTTTATCAAAAAATCAGACATTTTTTAAATAAATATGATATATCTTGTTGCATGCACACCTAAAACTGTTCATATTTTATTTCATGTTTTCATGTAATATTGCATACGAATATTAATATAATGTGTTGTGGACATATGATATAATCCCAGATAAAAATAATAAAACAAAAAACCAGGTCTTATATCATTTGCCCTCCCACAACAAATTTAAGCAAAAATGTGAATTTCTATCTTATCTTTAAATTAAAACATTTGAACATTTTACACAACCAAAATTTCATTTATAAATATAAAACTCTCACAAAAATAAGCTTAAATTTTATTCAACTATCTTTCTAAATTTCTTTTCAAGCAGTTTGACAAAAATGCCTTATTCATTTTAGACATTCATTTTGATCTCATTATAGTGGGACAAGTCCAAATTTATGACTTGTTATCACCTCTTCTCAAGTGGAGAGAATTTTAATCATTTCTAGAATATATTTTTCTAATTTCTGTAAGGTGTGTAATGATAGTAATGTGAAGGATTGTCTAATAGGTTTTTAGAATGATAAATGAACTCATTAAATGGAGTTTAAATTTCGGTTTGGGATGCTTATATTCATTTAACACATCCTTGCAAAAAGCATGAAATCTATCGCCCTGTAGAGTTAGCAGAATAGATATCTTGACAGTGAAGAAAATGGTAAGTAAGCATTTATTCAAACCACTCACCCATAACTATCACCAATAACAGGCACCAGAATATTACAGAATAGTAATAACATCATAGTTCAAATATTGGTAGAAGACAATAAGTGTAAAATAGAAAATAAAAAAATGAAAAATATGAGACAGCTGGGAAGAACAATTATGTGCTAAGATGTTCTCATGAGATTTCATTAGCTGTTCTCACAAGATGCTCTCATGAGATGTTGTCATAAGAATGAGAGCTGAATTCTGTAGACTTGTTTCTTTAGGATTGAGATGTAAAAATATTTGTCTAAGGAACCAGCTTAATTCTTTATACTGATAATTCTAACAACTACCATCAATTACACAATTGTTTTTTTATTCACAATTAAATATGAATATCAGCAAATCAAATGTAATTGATAATTGTCACTGAAATATTTTCTTTAACCCCTTCCCCAGCATATATACATTTTTATCAAAATTGTCTTTTTCAGACATGTATGAATAAACACGTCCAAAACATAATCTTCAAAAATCAGCTACAAACATGTTTATACATCGATCTTCATTCTTTTTATGCCCTTCTGAGCTTGAAACAAGTTCAATTGCCAACTCATACGTCTGGTAAGGATGTTAGCCACTGCTCAGGTACTTCAAGGTGTCTCAGTTTCTAAGTTACTATATTAAAAAGAAATAAAAAAAATTAATCTGAAAATAATTGGTGGAGAAGGGATTAAAACTAATGTTCCAGATACAGAAAGATTTGATAAATCTAAGTGTAATTTTCGGTATAAATTAGTGTTTTTTAATAAGAAAATCTGAGAACATTTGATAACCAGTTATAATTCTAGTGAATAGAGGAATAATTGATGGCTTGTATGGAATTAAATTAATATGTTGATTGTGTCTACAGTGACAATGCAAGAAAAGAGATTCCTATAACTTGTTATATACTGAATCAATAGATATGAATTGAAAATATAATGGCATATATTTTTTTCATTTTTACTGAGAGAATCTAAGGTCAAGGTTGCTGTCCATAACCTGTAAGGAATTGTGTGGATTTGGAGAAATATATATTGAATAGATAATTGTTTAAATATGATTGTTTTTATAGGATGAAGCTGAGGAGAAGGGTGTTGACCATCATTTTCATTAGACACACAAAAACCAATAAAGAGACATTAAATATGTAATAGCCTTAATATTATATATATATATATATATATCTGTGTGTAGGAAAACTGAGGAGACAGATGGTGTAAAAGATGATGTATTAGCTTCAATTCTTTTTCTCAGCACATTTTGTAAAGTAGGAGAATTTCAGGAAAGTTAAAAGAAAAAATATTAAGTGAAAAGCAGAGGAGGGAAGACAAAAAGGAGGGAAAAAGAGAGGGAGTGAAAAAAAGAAAGGAAGAATATAAATGGAAAGGAGGGGAAGTGGAGAAGGAGGGGGAGAAGTCAGAAAGAAAAATGCAATATAGGTAAATAGATAGAGGGAAAGAAAATTTAATTAAAAAAATGAATCTAACATAACAATTTCTTTTTTTCTTTTGCTTTAATTCAGACACTTGATTTCTTGGTTAATTTTGATTAAATGCTTGACCTTAAAAATGATAATTAAATGAATCTATATATGTATCTTTCAGTACACACACACATATATACATACATACATATATATATATATATATATATATATATATATATATATATATAAAGACTGGCTACTCTTTTTTCAGAGAACACCCGTTTGCTAAAAAACTCACCTATTGTTTACACAGCAACTGAATATCAAATTGGCCTTAGTTACAGTTTTATGGAGAGAGGGCATAATCTGTCAAACACATCGGTTTGAATGATGCCAGTAAGCTCAAACCTTCAGTCATGATGACTTATAATTTTATATTAGCACAACCATCAATGGCTTCTGAACAGTATCATCCAGAGTTGTGGCCACAACAGTGGGAACTAAAACTTGGAGAATTGAGCTACTAAAAGGAATTAAATAAATAAATTCATTAAATAGTGTAAATATATATATATATATATATATATATATATATATATACAATTAAATTCTGTTTTTTACCTAAATTGCTAAAACTATACCACCCCTGTTCTTCCTCTGTAAACCCTAAATACAACTCCTTTCTCTTTACTTAACCCTTTTTTCTCTTTTTTTCTTTTTCTCTTTTCTCTCCTTCCCTTTCAACATATCATTTCTGTTGAGTTGACCAATTAAATAGGTCAATGTCTGATCCTTACCCCCTCCTTCCTCAATATTAAGTATGATAGAAAGAAATTTAAAATAAACCCTCTCTAAACTCAACCATATCTCTCACACCACTCCTCATTACATTCACTGTTAAATTACATAAACTTAATACTACCTGTCAAAAGTGTAAATTTTCATTTTTCGTTTCACCTTTTGAAAGTGATGTCTGAAGATCCAGGGTACTTTAAAAGATCTCTGGTGAAATAAACTATTACAGTGGAGCCTTAAAGTGGTCTGTTTTTCTTTATATATATATATATATATATATATATATATGGTACTTGCAAGTTTCTAAAATATTTTGAACAAAATCTTTTATTTATATAAATTCATATCATTATTGTTACAGTCATTGAAGCAGTTACCCAAATATTCTGAGGATCTTACAACACCTTTCAGTTAAAGTGTGTATTTTCTCATAAAAGACTGATTCCAGTTTTAATTCAGTGAACTCTTTGAGGAAATTTTTTAATTCTTCATCTTGTTGGAACTACTATCTAGACAAGGAAAATGAAACAAGTGATTATACCTAGGTGATAGGTTTGGAAAATATGCTACATTGGGAAGAACATACTGTTCCTGATAAATGATTGCTTTCTGCACCACATTTGCAAAAAGGTAATGGATCTAGACATTGTGTAATATCATTGGTCAATTTATTTGACGAAAAAAGGGTCATTTCTGTTTAAATGTATCTCATTCAATTAAGCTAATCATTCATTGTAGCATTGCATGGTTTCAGTTTGTTTGATTACCAGTAATTTGAAATAAATTTTTCAATTCCTCCAAAGATTTTCCCTTAGCAGGCTTTGTTTATGTTGGGATTTTAACATGTGGAATTATCATTATTAGAGGCTTTATTATTGGACAATCAGGCTCAACTTGGTTGTTAATGAACAATGTTTCTTCAGGAATAATAAAGCATATAATAGATTCTGTTTCTGTGAAATATTGAAAGTTGTTCTGGATCCAACAATTATTTTCCTTTTTTTGTTTCTCCTAATAAATCTATTTTTAGTACTGATTATCTTGTCCAAAAATGACACTTTATTTTCTTTAACAAACAAGAAAATAAAGATGGATGTTAAAATGATAAGCAATGATTTAGGTGGAATTCATTTTGCTGTTGAATAATTGCACAAATAATGAAGAGCTGAAACACTGTTAAGATTTCCCTAATAATAAGAATTTTGCATCAATGGATCAATTAAAAATTTTATTTGTTATTATTTTGATAATACAGAATAAATGGCCACTTGTAAACCATGCGTTTAGGGATGTCATTCACTAAGTTTAGTTTAGTTTAGTTTGGTAAAAGGTCACAAGTATGGAGCATGCAGTGAATCTCAACTTTTCCACTCAATAGTAATTGTCAACTAGACTACCTCATTAGCCATGCCCCAAAGTTGAGATACCCAGCTTACTTTTAATGTTGCTTGTTGTTGTACTTTATGCTCAATGTCATAAAAATATAGAGAAAGTTTCATTACAAATACCCACTTGCTTATTATGAACATCAGATTCATTTGGCTCTTTAGACGCAATGTGATAAAAATATAGAGAGAGTGACATTACAAATAACCACTTGCTTATTATGAACATCAGACTCATGTGGCTATTTAGACGCAAGGTGATAAAAATATAGAGAAAGTGTCATTACAAATAACCACTTGCTTATTATGCCCATTAGACTCATTTGGTTCTTAAGACACAATGTGATAAAAATATAGAGAAAGTTTCATTACAAATACCCAGTTGTTTATTATGACCATCAGACTCTTTAGATGCAAGGTGATAAAAATATAGAGAAAGTTTCATTACAAACAACCAGTTGTTTATTATGACCATCAGATTCATTTGGCTATTTAGAAGCAAGGTGATAAAAATATAGAGAAAGTTTCATTACAAATACCCACTGGCTTATTATGAACATCAGACTCATTTGGCTGTTTAGACGCAAGGTGATAAAAATATAGAGAAAGTTTCATTACAAATACCCACTTGCTTATTATGACCATCAGACTCATTTGGCTGTTTAGACGCAAGGTGATAAAAATATAGAGAAAGTTTCATTACAAATAACCAGTTGTTTATTATGACCATCAGACTCATTTGGCTATTTAGATGCAAGGTGATAAAAATATAGAGAAAGTGACATTACAAATACCCACTTGCTTATTATGAACATCAGACTCATTTGGCTCTTTAGACATAAGGTGATAAAAAATATAGAGAGAGTTTCATTACAAATAACCAGTTGTTTATTATGGCCATCAGACTCATTTGGCTATTTAGACACAAGGTGATAAAAATATAGAGAAAGTTTCATTACCAATAACCACTTGCTTATTATCCCCATAAGATTCATTTGACTCTTTAGACGCAATGTAATAAAAATATAGAGAAAGTTTCATTACAGATACCCACTTGCTTATTATGAACATCAGACACATTTGGCTCTTTAGACGCAATTTGATAAAAATATAGAGAAATTTCATTACAAATACGCACTTGCTTATTATGCCCAACACACTCATTTGGCTCTTTAGACGCAATGTGATAAAAATATAGAGAAATTTTCATTACAAATACGCAGTTGTTTATTATGACCATCAGACTCATTTGGCTATTTAGACGCAAGGTGATAAAAAGATAGAGAAAGTTTCATTACAAATACCCACTTGCTTTTTATGCCCATCAGATTCATTTGGCTATTTAGATGCAAGGTGATAAAAATATAGAGAAAGTTTCATTACAAATACCCACTTGCTTATTATGCCCATCACACTCATTTGCCTCTTTAGACGCAATGTGATAAAAATATAGAGAAAGTTTCATTACAAATACCCACTTCCTTTTTATGCCCATCAGAGTCCTTTGGCTATTTAGATGCAAGGTGATAAAAATATAGAGAAAGTTTCATTACAAATACCCACTTGCTTATTATGCCCAACACACTCATTTGGCTCTTTAGACGCAATGTGATAAAAATATAGAGAAATTTTCATTACAAATACGCAGTTGTTTATTATGACCATCAGACTCATTTGGCTATTTAGACGCAAGGTGATAAAAATATAGAGAAAGTTTCATTACAAATACCCACTTGCTTATTATGCCCATCAGACTCTTTTGGCTCTTTAGACATAAGGTGATAAAAATATAGAGAGAGTTTCATTACAAATAACCAGTTGTTTATTATGACCATCACACTCATTTGGCTATTTAGACACAAGGTGATAAAAATAGAGAGAAAGTTTCATTACAAATTACCACTTGCTTATTATGAACATCAGACTGATTTGATTCTTTATATGCAATGTGATAAAAATATAGAGAAAGTTTCATTACAAATACCCACTTGCTTATTATTCCCATAAGATTCATTTGACTCTTTAGACGCAATGTGATAAAAATATAGAGAAAGTTTCATTACAAATACCCACTTGCTTATTACGAAGATCAGACACATTTGGCTCTTTAGACGCAATGTCATAAAAATATAGAGAAAGTGACATTACAAATACGCAGTTGTTTATTATGACCATCAGACTCATTTGGCTATTTAGACACAAGGTGATAAAAATATAGAGAAAGTTTCATAACAAATACACACTTGCTTATTATGCCCATCACACTCATTTGGCTCTTTAGACATAAGGTTATAAAAATATAGAGAGAGTTTCGTTACAAATAATGAGTTGTTTATTATGACCATCAAACTCATTTGTCTATTTAGACACAAGGTGAAAGAATAGAGAGAAAGTTTCATTACAAATATCCACTTGCTTATTACGAACATCAGACTGATTTGATTCTTTAGACGCAATGTGATAAAAATATAGAGAAAGTGTCATTACAATTACCCACTTGCTTATTATTAACATCAGACACATTTGGCTCTTTAGACGCAATGTCATAAAAATATAGAGAAAGTGACATTACAAATACCCACTTGCTTATTATGCCCATCACACTCATTTGGCTCTTTAGAGGCAATGTGATAAAAATATGGAGAAAGTTTCATTACAAATACCCACTTGCTTATTATGAACATAAGACTCATTTGATTCTTTAGACGCAATGTGATAAATATATAGAGAAAGTTTCATTACAAATACCCACTTGCTTATTATGGCCATCAGACTCAATTGGCTGTTTAGACGCAATGTGATAAAAATATAGAGAAAGTTTCATTACAAACAACCAGTTGTTTATTATGACCATCAGACTCATTTGGCTATTTAGACGCAATGTGATAAAAATATAGAGAAAGTTTCATTACAAATACCCACTTGCTTATGAACATCAGATTCATTTGTCTCTTTAGACGCAAAGTCATAAAAATATAGAGAACGTTTCATGACAAATACCCACTTGCTTATTATGCCCATCACACTCATTTGGCTCTTTAGACGCAATGTGATAAAAATATGGAGAAAATTTCATTACAAATACCCACTTGCTTATTATGTCCATCAGACTCATTTGCCTCTTTAGAAGCAATGTGATAAAAATATAGAAAAGTATCATTACAAATACCCACTTGCTTATTATGCCCATCAGAGTCCTTTGGCTATTTAGATGCAAGGTGATAAAAATATAGAGAAAGTTTCATTACAAATACCCACTTGCTTTTTATGCCCATCAGATTCATTTGGCTATTTAGATGCAAGGTGATAAAAATATAGAGAAAGTTTCATTACAAATACCCACTTGCTTATTATGACCATCACACTCATTTGCCTCTTTAGACGCAATGTGATAAAAATATAGAGAAAGTTTCATTACAAATACCCACTTCCTTTTTATACCCATCAGAGTCCTTTGGCTATTTAGATGCAATGTGATAAAAATATAGAGAAAGTTTCATTACAAATACCCACTTGCTTATTATGCCCATCACACTCATTTGCCTCTTTAGACGCAATGTGATAAAAATATAGAGAAAGTTTCATTACAAATACACACTTCCTTTTTATGCCCATCAGAGTCCTTTGGCTATTTAGACGCAATGTGATAAAATATAGAGAAAGTTTCATTACAAATAACCACTTGCTTATTATGAACATCAGATTCATTTGTCTCTTGAGACGCAATGTCAAAAAAATATAGAGAAAGTGACATTACAAATACCCACTTGCTTATTATGACCATCAGACTCATTTGGCTGTTTAGACACAATGTGATAAAAATATAGGGAAAGTATCATTACAAATACCCACTTGCTTATTATGAACATCAGACTCATTTGTCTCTTTAGACGCAATGTGATAAAAATATAGAGAAACTTTCATTACAAATACCAACTTCCTTATTATGAACATCAGACTCATTTGGCTCTTTAGCCGCAATGTGATAAAAATATAGAGAAAGTTTCATTACAAATACCCACTTGCTTATTATGAACATCAGACTCATTTGGCTCTTTAGACGCAATGTGATAAAAATATAGAGAAAGTTTCATTACAAATAACGAGTTGTTTATTATGCCCATCAGATTCATTTGACTCTTTAGACGCAATGTGATAAAAATATAGAGAAAGTTTCATTACAAATACCTACTTGCTTATTATTAACATCAGACACATTTGGCTCTTTAGACGCAATGTCATAAAAATATAGAGAAAGTTTCATTACAAATACCCACTTGCTTATGAACATTAGATTCATTTGTCTCTTTAGACGCAAAGTCATAAAAATATAGAGAAAGTTTCATTACAAATACCCACTTGCTTATGAACATCAGACACATTTGGCTCTTTAGACGCAATGTCATAAAAATATAGAGAAAGATTCATTACAAATACCCACTTGCTTATTATGCCCATCACACTCATTTGGCACTTTAGATGCAATGTGATAAAATATAGAGAAAGTTTCATTACAAATACCCACTTGCTTTTTATGCCCATCAGAGTCCTTTGGCTATTTAGATTCAAGGTGATAAAAATATAGAGAAAGTTTCATTACAAATACCCACTTGCTTATTATGACCATCAGACTCATTTGGCTGTTTAGATGCAATGTGATAAAAATATAGGGAAAGTATCATTACAAATACCCACTTGCTTATTATGAACATCCGACTCATTTGATTCTTGAGACACAATGTGATAAAATACAGAGAATGATTCATTACAAATACCCAGTTGTTTATTATGACCATCAGATACATTTGACTCTTTAGACGCAATGTGATAAAAATATAGAGAAAGTTTCATTACAAATACCCACTTGCTTATTATGCCCATCAGACTCATTTGGCTGTTTAGACGCAATGTGATAAAAATATAGAGAAAGTTTCATTACAAATACCCACTTCCTTATTATGACCATCAGACTCATTTGGCTGTTTAGACGCAATGTGATAAAAATATAGAGAAAGTTTCATTACAAATACCCACTTCCTTATTATGACCATCAGACTCATTTGGCTGTTTAGACTAATGTGATAAAAATATAGGAAAGTATCATTACAAATACCCACTTGCTTATTATGAACATCAGACTCATTTGTCTCTTTAGACGCAATGTGATAAAAATATAGAGAAACTTTCATTACAAATACCCACTTGCTTATTATGCCCATCACACTCATTTGGCTGTTTAGACGCAATGTGATAAAAATATAGAGAAAGTGTCATTACAAATACCCACTTGCTTATTATGCCCATCACACTCATTTGGCTGTTTAGACGCAATCTGATAAAAATATAGAGAAAGTTTCATTACAAATACCCACTTGCTTATTATGACCATCACACTCATTTGGCTGTTTAGACGCAATGTGATAAAAATATAGAGAAAGTGTCATTACAAATAACCACTTGCTTATTATGACCATCAGACTCATTTGTCTCTTTAGACGCAATGTGGTAAAAATATAGAGAAAGTTTCATTACAAATACCCACTTGCTTATTATGAACATCAGACTCATTTGGCTCTTTAGGCCTTAATGTGATAAAAATATAGAGAAAACTTTCATACAAATACCCACTTGCTTATTATGAACATCGGACTCATTTGTCTCTTTAGGCGCAATGTGATAAAAATATATAGAAAGTTTCATTACAAATACCCACTTGCTTATTATGAACATCAGACTCATTTGGCTCTTTAGACGCAATGTGATAAAAATATAGAGAAAGTTTCATTACAAATACCCGCTTCCTTATTATGACCATCAGACTCATTTGTCTCTTTAGACACAATGTGATAAAAATATAGAGAAAGTTTCATTACAAATAACCACTTGCTTATTATGACCATCAGACTCATTTGGCTGTTTAGACCCAATGTGATAAAAATATAGAGAATGTTTCATTACAAATACCCACTTGCTTATTATGAACATCAGACTCATTTGGCTGTTTAGACGCAATGTGATAAAAATATAGAGAAAGTTTCATTACAAATACCCACTTCCTTATTATGACCATCAGACTCATTTGGCTGTTTAGACCCAATGTGATAAAAATATAGAATGTTTCATTACAAATACCCACTTGCTTATTATGAACATCGGACTCATTTGTCTCTTTAGACGCAATGTGATAAAAATATAGAGAAAGTTTCATTACAAATACCCGCTTCCTTATTATGACCATCAGACTCATTTGTCTCTTTAGACACAATGTGATAAAAATATAGAGAAATTTCATTACAAATAACCACTTGCTTATTATGACCATCAGACTCATTTGTCTCTTTAGACGCAATGTGGTAAAAATATAGAAAAGTTTCATTACAAATACCCACTTCCTTATTATGAACATCAGACTCATTTGTCTCTTTAGACACAATGTGATAAAAATATAGAGAAATTTCATTACAAATACCCACTTGCTTATTATGACCATCAGACTCATTTGGCTGTTTAGACGCAATGTGATAAAAATATAGAGAAAGTTTCATTACAAATACCCACTTGCTTATTATGACCATCACACTCATTTGGCTGTTTAGACGCAATGTGATAAAAATATAGAGAAAGTTTCATTACAAATACCCACTTCCTTATTATGACCATCAGACTCATTTGGCTGTTTAGACGCAATGTGATAAAAATATAGAGAAAGTTTCATTACAAATACCCACTTCCTTATTATGACCATCAGACTCATTTGGCTGTTTAGACGCAATGTGATAAAAATATAGGGAAAGTATCATTACAAATACCCACTTGCTTATTATGAACATCAGACTCATTTGTCTCTTTAGACGCAATGTGATAAAAATATAGAGAAACTTTCATTACAAATACCCACTTGCTTATTATGCCCATCACACTCATTTGGCTGTTTAGACGCAATGTGATAAAAATATAGAGAAAGTGTCATTACAAATACCCACTTGCTTATTATGCCCATCACACTCATTTGGCTGTTTAGACGCAATCTGATAAAAATATAGAGAAAGTTTCATTACAAATACCCACTTGCTTATTATGACCATCACACTCATTTGGCTGTTTAGACGCAATGTGATAAAAATATAGAGAAAGTGTCATTACAAATAACCACTTGCTTATTATGACCATCAGACTCATTTGTCTCTTTAGACGCAATGTGGTAAAAATATAGAGAAAGTTTCATTACAAATACCCACTTGCTTATTATGAACATCAGACTCATTTGGCTCTTTAGACGCAATGTGATAAAAATATAGAGAAACTTTCATTACAAATACCCACTTGCTTATTATGAACATCGGACTCATTTGTCTCTTTAGACGCAATGTGATAAAAATATAGAGAAAGTTTCATTACAAATACCCACTTGCTTATTATGAACATCAGACTCATTTGGCTCTTTAGACGCAATGTGATAAAAATATAGAGAAAGTTTCATTACAAATACCCGCTTCCTTATTATGACCATCAGACTCATTTGTCTCTTTAGACACAATGTGATAAAAATATAGAGAAAGTTTCATTACAAATAACCACTTGCTTATTATGACCATCAGACTCATTTGGCTGTTTTAGACCCAATGTGATAAAAATATAGAGAATGTTTCATTACAAATACCCACTTGCTTATTATGAACATCAGACTCATTTGGCTGTTTAGACGCAATGTGATAAAAATATAGAGAAAGTTTCATTACAAATACCCACTTCCTTATTATGACCATCAGACTCATTTGGCTGTTTAGACCCAATGTGATAAAAATATAGAATGTTTAATTACAAATACCCACTTGCTTATTATGAACATCGGACTCATTTGTCTCTTTAGACGCAATGTGATAAAAATATAGAGAAAGTTTCATTACAAATACCCGCTTCCTTATTATGACCATCAGACTCATTTGTCTCTTTAGACACAATGTGATAAAAATATAGAGAAATTTCATTACAAATAACCACTTGCTTATTATGACCATCAGACTCATTTGTCTCTTTAGACGCAATGTGGTAAAAATATAGAGAAAGTTTCATTACAAATACCCACTTCCTTATTATGAACATCAGACTCATTTGTCTCTTTAGACACAATGTGATAAAAATATAGAGAAATTTCATTACAAATACCCACTTGCTTATTATGACCATCAGACTCATTTGGCTGTTTAGACGCAATGTGATAAAAATATAGAGAAAGTTTCATTACAAATACCCACTTGCTTATTATGACCATCAGACTCATTTGGCTGTTTAGACCCAATGTGATAAAAATATAGAGAATGTTTCATTACAAATACCCACTTGCTTATTATGAACATCAGACTCATTTGGCTGTTTAGACGCAATGTGATAAAAATATAGAGAAAGTTTCATTACAAATACCCACTTCCTTATTATGAACATCAGACTCATTTGTCTCTTTAGACACAATGTGATAAAAATATAGAGAAATTTCATTACAAATACCCACTTGCTTATTATGACCATCAGACTCATTTGGCTGTTTAGACGCAATGTCATAAAAATATAGAGAAAGTTTCATTACAAATACCCACTTGCTTATGAACATCAGACACATTTGGCTCTTTAGACGCAATGTCATAAAAATATAGAGAAATTTCATTACAAATACCCACTTGCTTATTATGCCCCTCTCACTCATTTGGCTCTTTAGACACAATGTGATCAAAATACTGTGAATTTCTTCTGTAAAACAGAAAAGAAAAATGATTAAATGACACTAGAAATACTGTATGTTCCAGTGATATGAGAAAGGCCATATATTATGTTGGCTGATATATTATGATAAAAACAACAAAGATGTATATATTCATTTGATAAATTGGCAGACAATATAATTGCTCCATCCCAGAATTTCAAATGTTTCAATCCAACATGAGATGTGTCTATTATCTGTAAAATCCAAAATACTCCTGCTTTCTTCCAGTTCTATTCTATCAACCCGTAGCAGGAGAAAAGCCCACTTCACATTATGTATATTGCCTAAAATAAACAAATTGATATAAAGAAAAATAAAAAAGAAAAACAATTCCTAAATTGAACATGAAAATCCTTTTTGATTAAAGTGCATCCAGTGTCAATATTTTTCTTGTCAGTAATCAGATATTGACAATAAGCAATTTGAAATGCAGTGAATTTAATGTTACAATCAATCACAAATGGAAATCCAATTCCCCTGTTTTATCTCAATTTTGTTTTCATTAAAATTGATGGCATTGTAATTAGAAGAAATGTGCAATCATTTTCTTTAATATGAAATAAATTGATATGTTAAATTTCAGTTTTCTTTTTTTATTCAAATTTTTTCCTTCTTTTTTCATTTTTTAACCTTTCTTCTCTTCTTTTTATCTTCTTTTCATTCATACCTTGTATGATTCTCTTTCTTTTTCCTTTAATCTTTTCCTCTTTTTCATATTTCTTTCTTTTTATTATTTGTTCTTTCCTTCTTTTCTTTTTTATCTTATTGTTCATGCCTAGCATGCAACTCTCTTTTTGTTTTCATTTAAATTTTCTTTTTTTTTTCTTTCCTTTTATTATCCATTCTTCTCTTTTCTTTGCCTTCATTTTTTTCATACCTAATGTGTTATTCACTTTTGTTTTTCTTTTATTCTTTTCCTCTTTTTCATTCTTCTTTATCTTTTTACTCTTCCTAACTAAGATTTAATCCTTTTTTTTTTTCCTTTTTACCTTTCCTCATTCGATTTTTTCTTTTCTATTATCTGTTACTTTTCTTCTTTATCTTCTTGTTGTTCATGCCTAGCATGCAATTCTCTTTCTTTTTAATCTTTTCCTCTTTTTCTTTATCTGATCCTTCTCCAACTCATTCTTCTTCACCCTCTTCTTCTTTTCCACATTCCCTTTCATTTTTTGTCTCTTGTCTTCCAATTAATTTGCATAAGCAATCATCTTAAACAGATGTGAATGAATATTTTTCTACTTTTCACCACAGAATCCTCAGCCATTAGGTTACCATAGGAACAAATAATATTAATAATGCCAGACTAGATAATAATAATTTTAAATTAAATATGCCCTCAATCATCTATGGGGATTAGTGCATATATAAAGAATTTGATGGAACTTGCTTGCCTTTTACCCAGAGGTCAGACTGTATCAAGATGACTGTTATTTTAGTTTATGCCATCACATAATTCTTTATGAGATCAATCCAATCATTAGTAAAATTCTCTATTAAAATGGTCCCAGCTCTATGAGCTCTGGTAAAAAATGATTACTGAGACATTAAGTTTATAAGTCCCAGTGACTTGACCCAAAGAGCTGGCTATAGCAGTAGTTAGAGAGTTGAGT
Organism: Acanthosepion pharaonis; assembly: GCA_903632075.3. Lineage (NCBI taxonomy): Eukaryota > Metazoa > Mollusca > Cephalopoda > Sepiida > Sepiidae > Acanthosepion > Acanthosepion pharaonis. The sequence goes on along the minus strand of CAHIKZ030004732.1, from coordinate 124,049 downwards.
TAAAAGGAGATGACTGAGACATCCAGAAGAGGCATGGAACATGGAACAAGAACAGTCTACCCTAGTGGATGAAATAACGGGTTCAGTTTGAAATTCCAATCACCCGAAGAAGGTCAGAGCATGCAACAGCCAAAATGTTGTGAATATGGCAATAAAGATGAGGACAACAGTCCAAACAATGTAAATAAGATAAATAAAATCATTGTTATTTTCAAAATTTGGTAATGCAATATTTATTCACAGTTGCTATAATCCAAAATGTTTCAGCTTTAAATAACTTACAAGAGGTTGCTAAGCAGTAAAAAAGACAAATCAATCAACAAATATTAAAATGATACTCATAATAAAAATAATAGGCTTTCTACAAAGGCTTATATAAAATTACCAGGTGGTCAACTAAATGGTTTGGTTGAATGAAGATCAAGTGAGTATGAAGAAATAGATGAATGGTTCATTTTTGACAGCACTTTGATATGTCAAATTTTTATTATTTAAGATAGTTGTCAATTATAATTAAATTTTGACTGATATTTCTGTCATCTTAATTTTAACTGCTTTGCATCACAACTACTCAGACTGTCATTCTATGGTCATTAGTAATATATTTAGTATGAAAACACCATTTGTATAAACTTGACCAATGTTAAGATAGACATATTTCTAATTCCTGAGCTCTGTGAGTGCAAGGCTCAATTGATGTCCATTTTTCTGTTTCTATTATCATTAATATTCCATCAAATCATCATATAATAATGAGCAATTAATGGGATCATTTAAGAGCACTGATGATGATATCCAAGAAAAGGTTGTGCAAGATTGGAGCTATCCAGGTATGTTGTATAATCTGATGAAAATCATAAGTGATAATGATTGAATTATTTTCAATCAAAGTGCAGTACAACAGAATAAAACCATTTATTTAAAAAGGAATAGATTCAATGGAGAGCTGGGCATTGTATAGGTATACAGTCAGCGTAATATAGTTAAGAAAATAAAGGGCCAGTGCCAAGTGATAGTACATTAAACTTTCAACTCTGGCATAAACTATGTCTATCTTTCACTAAAGAAAATAATTATCTTAAAAATTATTTTTTGATTTATGATAAAATAGATATTAAAGTGTGAAAGGAGATAAGAAAATCAACATACAGTTTGACAAATGTACAATGATAAACTTGAAAAGCTGGTATCTAGAGGCTATAATATTGAGTTGTAAGCTACACTATTGAATAGATACTATATTAACATGGAAATTATCACATGGAGATTATTTGACTTAATACAATCATTCCTGTCAAACCATGTAATGAAAGTTGTCCTTAACAGATTCTCCTCTAGTTCCTTTCTCATGAATGCAGGTGTTCTCCAAGGCTCTATCCTGGGCCCTACTCTGTTCCTTATCTTCATTAATGATCTTCCCGATGTCATCAGTTCCCAAGAAGGCATCTATGCAGATGACACTACTATTTACTCCTGCCTCAAAAGCAAATCTGGTATCACTGACAAAACTAACCTGGCCATTTGTCTCAAAATCCAATTGGTTGTGGACTGGGGCAGGAATTGGCTGGCTAACTTTAATGCCTCATAAATAAAACTGCTCTCTATTACCCACCACAGGGAACCATTCCTGCTTCCCATTAGAATCTCTGATGCTCAACTCCATGAGAGCACCTCTTTGCAACTGCTTGGTCTCACACTGTCTGCTGACCTGAGATGGAACAAATACATTGAATCAATAGTTTCATCCACCGCAAGGAAAGTTGGTTCCCTGTGTTGCGCCAGAAAGTTTTTATTGCCCAAGTCCATCCTTCAAATCTATAAATCAATCATTCAACCTTGAATAGAATACTGTTGCCATATATGGTCTGGTTCCCCCATTGTTCATGTTAAGGTCCTCAACAAAATCCACAGATGGATATGCAATGTGATTGGCCCTGATCTAGCATCTCATCTACAGTCACTCTCTCACAGACATGTCATCACCTCCCTCTGTCTTTTCTACAAATACTTTCATGGTAACTGCTCCTATGGGCTACTTTCACTAGTTCCTAGATGTGCAACTAGGCTGGCATCTCAGTCCCACTCTTTCACTGTCGAAACAGTTAAATGTAGCTGTCTCTTCTATTCCAATAGCTTCATGTCTCGCACAACCTGTCTGTGAAATTCCCTTCCTTTTACTTGTTTCCCTGATAGCTATAATCTCCAACTATTCAAATGTAATGTTGATGAACATCTCCAGATGCCTTGATCAATTCCCTGTCCTTCTCTTCATCCTTTTCTCTATCATGCCTCTTTACTCTCGCTCACACTCTCTGTAACCCCTTGCATGCTAATGGCATGTCGCTTTGCTTGGGGTGAAATGATTAAAAAAAAAACAAATCTAGGGAAAAGATCAGTAATGCAAAAAGAGCAGTTATCAAGCAAAATTCTGATACCTTTGGGCAAGGAATATACTTTAAAATGTTTACACACTTAATGAAAGAAACTTGACTGAAAATTCCAAATTTGAATCCATAATCTGGACATAGACTGTAATACATAGGTCAAAACAAAAATGAAAAGCAACACTGAACACTCCAAGTGATCTTGATGTTAATAATAAATAAGGTTCTTTTCTATAGCTAGTATTTATTTTTCTATATTATATTATAATCTTTTCTATATCATGACTAGTATTTATCTGGATTAGATTTTGATAGAGATGTGTCATTGAATCATTCACCAGTCATGGGAAATTTGGGAAATGTTTTTTTATCAGAAATATACTTTCCTTAATGAATAAAAATTTATGCATGACCAAATAAGGTGACAAGTTCAAGTTCCATTTCAAGAATAATTATTATGACGGCTGTAATCCCTCTTATTTGTGAACTGTTTTGTTGTACTTAGACGTTCAAATGAACTATATGTAAGAATAAATGAGAATCTAGAGTGTTTCTGGAGTTATTCTCTCTTGGATATTCTGTTGTTTTTGTTTGTTTTTGCTTTATTGCTATTTTGGTATTTGTGTTCCATAATTATTCCAGCAAGAATGAGCTGAACCAAAATTAATGGAAAGTTTTGTTTTTGTTTCTTTTTTCCTGTTATGATGATGGCTGCATCCAAAGAATGAACAATGATAATTATTGATTTAGACAAGAAGACAAAATAAACAGAGGGAAAAAGAAATGTTAATTTAGTTACACTTTACTTAATGTATATTTGGGACAAAAAAAATATGTTCTCAGGTATACAGGCAAAAATAGATGTTCATATACAGATATATGCTTTCAAACACACACAAGGGTTGCTCTGAAAGTAATGCCTTGTATTTTATTATGTTAATCTGTAATGTCAGAAGTAGATATTAGATCACCTTGCCAATAAAGCAAAATTCTTTTTGGTTTGTTACATATAGAAAATTCTAGCAAAATGGCATCTGACATAAAAATGCAGAGAACACTGTAGTATATCAGTGATTTCCTCCATACAGAAAAAATTGTACCTAATAACATTAATCAATGCTTGCTGAATCATTACATAAACCAAACAGTTGATGTGAGTGCAGTTAGATAATAGGTAATGTATTTCAGCAATGGAGACAATATAGGAGACAAGTTACATTCTGCATGGTACTGCATATATGTCAGCCCATGAAATGCTCAATACTGACAAAAGGACATAAGGAGTTTTGGTAGTTATGTAGAAAATAGTATTTGTGGCTGAAAACTAGCTTTATCTGGTGATTTTATTGTCCTCATTTTATCTGTTATACACTGACATGCTAAAAGTCATAGGATAGAGAACTTGTATTATGAAAAACACTTTTTCTAGTGCAGCAACTTTATATGTCTTTGATTCCACAAGTGCTCTGAAGACTCTGGAAAAATATCTCAATGACCATTCATAACTTCTTGTGGGGCCAGATCTTGTCCTGTAAATGCTCAATTGGGCTTATGTTGGGTAAATGTGGTGGCCATGGAATTCATTAGAAATTTCCAGAATGCTCCAAGAATTCTGGGAAACTTAGGCCAACTGGTATGGTGTATTATGCTTGTTGAGTATATAGGTGCAAATGGTCACAAAGCAATACAACACAGCAATCACTAGCCAATGATGTGTTTAAGCAGATTAACAAACACAACCCATGCCATTATGGAACCACTACCAACTTGCACAGTGCCTTGTTGACAATTGCTAGTCATGGCTTCATGGAATCTGCAGCACACTTAAACATGGCCATCAGCTTGAATCATCTGAAACTGTGACTCATCAGACTCTACCAACTTTGGCCAGTTCTTCAGGATCAATTAGCAAAATCACAAGTACAGGTAAGGCACTACATCCAGTGTGTGGAGTTAACAGGAGCACCCTAGTGGTTGTTCTGTTCCTGTATCCCATTTTTGTTACTGTAGGCAGTTCTAGCCAAACACCTCTGATCATAATCATTTAGGATGTCTTGTTGGCTACTACACTGTTCACAGTCAGCAGTAATGGCTTTCACCAGGTATTCCGAATACATACAAGATACCTTAGATTGATAGATATCAAATATACCCACAATTTCAGAAACTGAATGTCCTATTTCAGAAATTGAATGTCCTTACTTGTGGTCACATGGTCTCACCAGATATCAGAGCATAACTGATATAGGTTTGGGCATTTCCATGATGTCCTTCACATATAAAAAAAATTTAGGCAATCTAGTTGAAAAACTAAAGGAAATAAATATGGCTGACAAACTCATGGCCAGTCTCGATATAAAATTTACATAACTAATGTCCTGGTTGGAAAATGCTTAAATCTTTTAAAAATGTATCTAACATAATCAAAGATAAACTATCACCTACCAATATCTAAAATAATAAAAAAACAATCAATGCTATTTCACATTCAATAATCATTTTTATAAAAAAAATTTGGATTACCAATGATATTGCCTCTTAGTGAAGTGATGACATGTATTTTCTTAGAATTTTTTGAATCTGGCCCTTTGGAAAAGATTTTACCTGAATAACATACTTTCAATATACTGATGATGTGCTATCAATATATCCCCATGATACTGACTTACCTGATCTTATAGATAGGCTAAACAAAGTCAAACATACAATAGAATTTACATACAAAATGGAAGAAAACAGTAATTTACCTTTCCTAGATAAAAAAAAATAATCCATGTTGACAGCAGCTTAAAATTTAGTGTCTCATCAAAATCAACTCATAAAAATGATCTCATAAATTTCTACTCCCATCATAACAACAAAATAAAATCTAAAATAATCATCAGATTCTACTTACAAGCCCTCAATATTTACACAAGGAGGAGAAATATATTGAAAATACTTCAAGACCCTCCAATACCCTATTTCATATTTAATGCAAAGCAAAAGGCTCATAAAATATTCCAAAGTAGAAAAGCTGACCCTTCTAACAAACACAATGAATCAAAAAATATATTGTTCTACCCACTAACACTATCACAACTACAATCAAATAGAATTTATCTAAACTGAACATAAAATTTGTCACAAGTACATCTAAAACAATCAAAGACTTAATCAATACAAAACAATGAGCCAAAACTTGAAGAAGGAACTTACTCTATCACTTGCAAGGATTGCCAGTAAGAATATATTGGAGAAACCTTAAGAAATTTAAATAAAAGATTATATAAACACAAAAGAGACATTTTAAAAAACATCATATTAAACGCATTAGTAACTCACAATAATGAGAATGACTGCAATTTTGACACTAAGATGAAAATGTTTCAAAAGTGCTTTAATCACTAGTTTATCCACAGTAAATTTGCACCCAGAAACAAAAAAAAAAGGACTCTAAACGAAATTGGCTAGATTATACACTCAAAACACATAAATTTTTTTTTCTAAATTTAAAAGTCACAGCATCTCTCATTCATGCGCATATGTAGTCATATCAATGTAAACAAACCTAGACCAACAAAGTCCTAAGGGATGATAACTTGTTACACGAAAAAATTTCCACTTTGTCATACATCTTTCCTCCAAATATATATATATATATATATATATATATATATATATATATATATATATTATTCTTTAAGCCAGATATTATTAAAAAAATGGCAGACACTTATGGAACCACTTCTCAATTGCTGTTGTACCCAGATCCACCCTGACCCAAGCTGGTAGGACCTGTAAGGCTCCTAGCTATGGGAAAATAGTGAACTCCCACACAAAACACTCTGAAAGTATAAAAATACCAGCAATACATATTTATAGTAAGATTACCAGCATTACATATCTATAGTAAAATGACCAACAATATCTGTAGTTGAAGGTATACAATTGCATTGAAAATATTTAGATTTTGGCATTAAATAATTCAGAGGTTGATATGCCTCTAAACAAAATCAGTCAACCAACCAACCAACCAACCAACCAACCAACAAACCAAGAACTGTGAGGATAGCACAATAAACCAGAAATACTTGACCTTGCTACATATAACACACATTGACTAGTATATAGTCAAGCTACCATCAAACACACATGGCCTGAACATTGTTCAAGCATAAAATAGACTGTCACCACACAGTGTTGATCACAGTGTCCACTATCTCTCTCTTTCTTTCTATATATATATATATATATATATATATATATATATATATATATATATATATATATATATATATATATATATACAAGCAATGATACAGCAAAATTAAAAAACACTTCAATTAAAAAATGCAGTTTTAATTAATGGAAAAATAATCTAATAAGTCAAGAATGTATTGAAAAACTCCTTTCCTAGCAAAGTTATTACAATGTGAGATGATTAAAAACAACAGCAATAAAAATAAAATTAAAAGCGATACAAAAGTATATCTTCAACATTTCTTGATGTAAAATTGTAATCAAGTGTTTATTGCATTTCTACCCCGACACATGGGTTAATTAGTAAGACTAGTAACACTAAATCAATATTATCTCCCCCATAAAAAAAAAAAAACTTTTACAATCTAAATATATTTTCTGGCTTTAAATAATCTACAAAAGTTTGATAGGCTGTAGAAAATGAATCAATCAATCAATTTTCAAATGAGAATTTTTATTTAATGACCTAAACTAGAGTTTTCCAAACTTTTTACATTGTTGACACCTTTTTGAAAATAATTCATTTTTGAAATAAATTACTTAAGTTTTGTAAGCCAAACCAAATATATAATTCAAAATATATCTAAAAACACAAAACAATTCAATAAAACATTTAGTTACAAATTAAATAAAGAACAATTACAAGACAAGTTTGGAAAGCTCTGATCTAAACAATTCAAGAATATTTTTATATTTAATTTTATGCATTTGCCATGAGGAGACTTTAGCATTTTTATTCTTTCAGACATTAAATTTATCAGATCAGCTATCTTCCCTTGTGGCATATCCAATCAGGCTGCATTCAACAGGAAACAAATTTTCTGGACATTTTGCTTTTAAAATGGCCAAGACATCTTTAAAAGCTTTGAATGTTAGATGCTATCTTTTTGAATCTGACAATGAATTGCTTTTAAAAATTTCTGCTCTTATACAGATACAGTTCAGATAGCCAAGGTTAACATGTTTTAGCTAAACATTTCTATTTTTGTTGTGTAGAGTGTTTAAATTCAAAAACGCTACATTTGATTGTATCATGACATCTGTCATACCAGAATGTATTTATCAAAATGCTGCTAAAATTTGAATATTTTTGTTTTATTGATTCTAACATTGAGGATTAGGAACATAAGGCAACAATTCAGCATTGTATATTTTATTCTTATTTTTAAAAAGGTTAAAATACACCTAAAAGTATTTATTTAGTTGATAAAGATATGATGAATGATAAAAGATGTCAAAGGTGGTTAGCATTTTTGTACTAGAGGTTTCTCACTGAATGATGTTCCACAGTTGGGTTGACCAGTTTAGGTTGATATTGATCAATTGAAGCTGTGACTCAAAAATAATCAATATTTTGTGAAGGTAGGAGATATTAAAAGTAATATTCAAATCAAGCATTTAAAATCATTTGTGCTAGTTTAGAGATATTAGTCAATTTGTATGATTTCTACATAAATTAGACAAAAAACCTGGACTTATATTCTGTATAATTTTCTACTTGACTTATCTAACCCTGGAGTGGTTGGCAGAGGTTTTCCATATATATGTCATCCCCAATTTATGGCTCTCTTATCACTGCTGATTTGATACAGATGGACTACTGTATTTTGGAATATCATGAAAAGGAAGACTTAACCAGTTGCTTCATATTACCATGGACTTGAACCTCTTGACCAAGGTATTCAGTTGTTACTTAGACCAAACTGAAACTGTCCATGAATCTGAAAGTGGTTTTATTGAATAAAATTTTGTTGTTTTTCCAAGTTGCATGTGTGTAGAATTTTTAATCTAGAAAATATACTTATTCTTCTCCTGAATATCTGTTTTCTTTATAATTTGTTCTCAATTACCTGACATACACCATACATACAGGGCTGGTGTGTACTACCCTTGACCCCAAAGACTTGGGGGTAAGCCTGATTGGGGGCCCTGGACAGTGCTTTGTGACCCTTTCTATCAACATTTGCTTTTTTCTTCTACCTACATTTATATACATTACAATTGAAACTAAGCTCAACTGACTATTAAAGGCAATTTTTGCAGATTTTGATGTCATTCTGTTTTTTTGTCCAAATCCATGCTAAGTAAAAAAAATAAACAATAAATAAAATTCACTATTTTTATCTATAATGTTGAATGTGCTAAAATTATTCAACTTTTTAACAAAAAAAATCTCAAGTTGATATTAAAAATTACCACAAAACATTGTTAATAAATTTAAGACTAGTCGGGATACCCAGCATTGCTCAGAAGATCTCTGAATAATAGTTTATTGACATTTTTGGCCATCTTATGGAAAATAGAAAAAAATTTATTCAATCTTTTAAAAATAAACTTCATTGTTTTTTTGGTTTGTTACATCTTGAGCATCCCCATATTTCTATTCAAAAAGACACTTAAATACTAACATAAATACTCTGTTAATGTTGTCTTTAAAAAATCAGACTGAGATAAAATTTCATTGACCTTTTTATAAATTATTATTAATAAAAATCTAAATAAACTTAAATTACCCTCTGTAGTACTATAAGCGAAGTGTACAGAGTAGGTTGTTTGAGTCTGGATGATACACATACAACAATTTCCTCAACTAGGTGAGTTAGGTTGACAGGAAAGCCAGAAGCAGGGACCTAGTGTAAGTGGAAGTTCATGGTTGTTGTAAGCAGGTCCATTAATGCTGATCAACCAAGTAAGTTAGGTCAAGATAGAGATGCTGGAAGTATAGACCATGGTGTAGGGCTGTTGCAAGCAGGTTCACTCAGAATGCTGGGAAATAAGTGTCCCTGGTAGGCATTCATAGCCTTTGCTACAAAGGCTATGAATGCCAGAAGTAAGGGTCTGTGGTAGCCAGAAATAGCAAGGTCAAGAATGCCAGAAGTCACAGCTTATATGAAAAGGGAATGTAAACAGTAATTGGTTCTGCAAAGTATTAAAAATCTCAGAAAAAATAAATCAGACGTGCTACAAAATATAAAAGATATAAAAATATTCACAAAATGTATTACAACTAGGTTTGTAATACTGAAAGAACTACAAAGTCATTAGGCTTATTATGAAACTAAATAAACTTAAATTGAAGGGAGTAGGTGATGCAATGAAGAAAAGGTCAAGGTCATTGGAGCAGCAAAGGGCTACATTAAAGTAAATAAAGCTTTACTTTTAAACATTAATTGCTATTTTGAAAGAGTGTAGAAGCAAGATACATTGAGAATTTAGTTTTGAAAAGTGATTATGTTTAAATTTCATGGTATATTTGTATTTGAAAAAAAATAAAAAAATAAAAATTAGCAGAGACACAGTTACAGTTAACAACTTAACATTAGACACTTGACTCAGATTGACACCCAAACACTCTGAAATGTTTGTATTGAAGCTTCTGACATGAATACCAAGCAGTGCAGCATGCTATTTCCAAATTTATGGTGGAGTGAATTGCATCATGGTGCTCTTTTTCTCAAAGACGGTGCCCAACTGACCCTACTATACTGTGCTGTCAAAAACAATATGCATGCATAAAATTAAAAAAATATAAAATGATGACAATTTACACATTGTACATTGTATATATATTTTTAGCTTTATATATATATATATATATATATATAAAAAACACTTTATATTACATATATATATATATATATATATATATAAAAACACACTTTATATATATATATATATATATATATATATATATATATATATATATATATATATAAATTGCATTGGTTTAAAAATAAATACACTAAAATTCACCTTCCTCTCTGCTGTGTGCTGATAGCTTAGAGGTAGATTTTCCGACTGATTCCAAATCAGCTGGGTTTTGATCCCAGATTCTACCCACACTGATGAGCTGTGATACAGTGAAAAAGTTGGTTTATTGATGACTATATATATATATATATATATATATATATATATATATATATATTTTTATATGAAAAGATTACTTAACTTTTAAATATCAATTTTATCCTGACATCAGTGTTTCTTGGTAAAATCTCCACTCTTCAGGGGTTGTGGTTTTAAACAGTATTTCTAATCTTTTTTTAAAATTTTTTCAATTTGTTCCATATCTTTTTCAATTCACTTTTTTACTTCGTTTTGTGCATGTGTATTCATGAATTTTATATTCCTTTACATGCGCACATTCATGAAATTTTGCTTTTGTTTATGTCTTTCATTTTTTCAGCTGCAAATTTTTCTTCCAGTTGAAACTTTTTTTCAAAATTAAATTTTTTCTTAAATTAAATTTAATTGAATTTTTTTATGGTTTATATAGAAGTTGTTATGTTATATTATTAATTAAATTGTATATTTGTTAATTTTTATTATTAATTAACTTATAATATTTTAGTTAATATTTTTAATTAATATTTTTAATTAATATTTTATTTGATTTATTATCTTATATTATTATTTAAATAATCAAAGTAAATATTTGTTAATATGTCGGTATCAATCTATTATTTATTTTGTTACTTTAATAATAATAATATAGCATAATAAATCAATGGATTCTGGGAGATTCATGAGTTTCAGATTTAACTCCTTAGTCATTCTGACAGCGTTATCAGTTGCTGGGAAGGGGATGTGTGTGTTATGTGTATGTTATCTTTTATGGGGTGGGGGTATGTGCATATATTTGTGTGAGTGTGTTTATGTGGGAGACCTCAACACCTCTTCAAACATGTCTATCTAGTGTGGTTGAGAAATATGGGGGTGGGATTATATATTAATTCTATCAGTGCTGTTTATTCTGTTGTTAAGTCTGTCTGGACAAAGTATTTTGAGGTGCAAAATCCATTTGTCTTCATGCTCTAGTATTTTCTTAAGTTTATCTTTTCTGTCTATTTCTATTCTTTCAATAATAGTGAATTTTGTATGGCTATTAAAATAATGTTTTTCTAGAAGGAAATGTTGTTCTTCCATGGGAAGCTGACTTAATCTGATTTCAATAATTATTAATTTTGTAGTGAAAGATCCATTCCGATTTTCCCACATATTGTTTCTGGCACAGTGTGCATTCTAATAAGTAAATTATGTTATGACATCTACAGTTAAACTTGTGGTAGATTTTGAAAGTAGTCTTAGTGACTGAGCTAGTGAACAAATTGATGTATTTAATGTGGTTATAACATAGGCTCCTTTTGTTGTTACATGGCTGGGAAAATCTTATTGTTTTTATTCTTAAAAAACTTAAAGTATAGAAAGTTGCGGTTGTTGGTGATTTTAATGTGTAGTGTCATTTGTAGTTTTCTGTTTCTATCAATGTGTCTAAAAATATTACCGATCATGTTGCCTGTGTATATGAAGAAGATATCATCGATATATCTTGCATAGAATTTGCAGTCATTACCAATGAAAGGATAAAGATATGTCTCCTCAAATTTACCCATGAAGATTGTGGCATAACATGAAGCTGCACAGTGCCCATGGCACATTCTTTTACTTGTATGTAGTGTCTTCCATTGAAATCAAAACTATTCAATGTGAGTATGCATTCCATAAGTTTTATGATTACTTCTGTGGGGAGGGGGTTCTTGTTTTGTTCTTTTAATAAGTGCTTATTTAAGGGCAGTTGGTCCTTCATTGTGATTTATGTTGGAATAAAAAGATCATACGTCCATGGTTACTAGAGTTGCATTTTTGGTACTGTTTGTATATGTTTAATTCTGTTTAGTAGGTAAGATATGTCTCTGATGATGTAGAATTTTATTTCCTTAGCTAGGGGCTGTATATAGTGATCTATGTATTTGGATATTTTAGTTGTGTGGCAGTTAAATGATGGAATGACCAGCCTTCCTGTGTTGTTGTTTTTGTGTATTTTGGGAAAGTAGATTGGAGCAGACAGGTATGATGTTTGTGTTGTGCATGTGTCCTTGACAATTAGTTTATTTTGAAGCATCATGTTTAGCAAGTTTGTTAAGTATTTTGGTATTTGGGAAATGAGTCTGTGGGTAGGCTTTTGTAGGTGTTTTTGTCAGCTAGTTGGTTGTTGACCTCTTTAAGGTATTCTTTGATGCCCCAGATCACTGTGGTACCACCTTTGACAGCCTGTGAAATGATTAGGCAAATACATATACATATATTGAACTTATATATATATATATATATATATATATATATATATATATATATATAGAAAAAAAGGTTATAGTTGTTACAACAAGAGAAAAATGTATATTTAAAAAAGAGAGAAACCACAAACGTTTTTATAATGTGGATTTGTTTTAGTATATATATTATACTTTATCCTTCATATTTCTGATACACAGGTTTCTGGTCTCATGACCTTCTCCAGGCAAATAAAAGGAATAAATTTTTAAAAGGAATAAATTTTTCTTATGTTTTTTTAATGTCTCATGGTTCATTTTCTGTATTTGTCGGTGAACTTTGAACTCCTTTCTGGACTGTTGGCAAAAGTGGATTTCTGCCTAAGTGTTAATAAAACCATTAGGTTGGTATGAGAGGTGGTGGTGATGATAGATGTGTTGATGAGACATGTCTTCCTATCCCTGTGTCTATGTGGATGATCCTTTTAGCCTGCATATGTATATTCCCTCCCCACATATACATACTGTCATATAATAAGTAAAATCTCAAATCTAACTAAAAATATATCTTTAAAAGGACAATATGAATAAAGACAAAAGGATAACATAGTCAATATGTTTCGTTCTCTGATGGATTTTAACATTGATAAAATCCCTCAGATGATGAAACACGTCAGCTAAGATTATCTCACTCTCTCTCTCTCTCTCTCTCTCTCTCTCTCTCTCTCTCTATATATATATATATATATATATATATATATATATATATATATTGAGTGGTGAAAAGTTCTTGTCCAGACTCACTTGTCAAAATCTGACCAAACAAAATGTATATATATATATAGGGAATTGACAGTTAATGTAGTTAAGTAGGTACAGGCTTATATATAGAGAAAAAATAAAAACAAATTTCATCATATATAAATGAAAATTATTTATATAATGATGTTAAAATCTATATGTAAACAATTAACATGCAAATGTCTGCATCCTTCCATGCATGTAGTAAACAAATATATATATTGTGAAGTGAATATAAAGAAACTAGGAAAACACACAGAAACAGAAATTATATAAAGAGGTCTATTAATGTTGAATATATATATATATATATATATATATATATATATATATATATATTATGAGTTATGCAGAAACATCAAATACAACCATGAATAGTAAAATACAAACTGATATTTCTAAATTGGCATCAATTCAGATCATATACACAAAAACGAAAATCATATTTATAAAGTTAAAAATCTCACAAATGATAAAAACAAGATCTGAAATTTCTGTCTATATAATCAGAAGTTCAGGTATTTCAATTGGTGAAGATTTCTGAAATTAAATTGCTAAGACAGCATTTTTCAAAACACAAGAAAGAAATATCAATTCTTGTTAATATTGTACTTTGCTAAATGTGTTTTTATCCACAGTCATTGTTCTTCATTTTTGTTTGATTTCCATTGTTTGATAATTGTTAAAAATTGATAATTCTAATATCAAATATCTTATATTCTAATACTGAAAGAGAATTCCAGATAGTAATTTAAAGCAAATTGTTATGATTTACATTAAAATATGACTTTATATATCATAAAATGTTGTATAATTAATATATACTCTGAGTTATTTTATTTTATATTTTTCCCTTTTTTTTATTTATCTTTTATAACTAAAAACCCCTAAATATTTGCTAAGAACTGTAGATTACTTCCTGTGAAAAACATAAAAGAACTCATTAAATCTGAAAATTGTTCTATAATTATCCATTTGAAGAAAATTCTAGATCAATGATCTCTAATATGCTTTTAATTCTGTTGAAAGCAAAAGACTGAAACTTTCACACTGAAAGGATCATAAGGACAATTGCCTTTTACAAGAGTAATGGCTGTGACAATATAAAAATTATTTTACCTTCAATTATATAAATATTATTATCATAAATTTCAATCTGCAGTTCAATCCCAAGAGAAGTCAATGGATATCACAAAATATGGAAACAACATACCTACTTATAACTGTGCCAATCAATTATGCTGGCTGGAATTTTTTCAATGATATAAATGAATATAGTCACACTAATCTCTCTCTTTGTTTTCTATATCCTAAAGACATATTATTAATCAAAATTAAAAAAAAATATCAGATGAAAACATGGTATATCTACTTTATTTTAGATTATTTTATTGAGAAAAAGTCTGATCCTAACAAAATTTATCTCATCTAAAAATAACCATTCTTTGTGTAAAGAGTTTTAAATGTATGTAATTTCAGCTAATTCTCTGTTCCATTCAAATATTCAGTGAACTTTTGCAGATATTTAAATTTCTAGACAGACTGCAAGAAGGAATGACTTTTCTGTCCTATTTTGGAATCAGTAAAAATACAATTCAATACTTTACAATAGAATGTTCATCTTTTCCCTGCATAGATTAGATTGCCTTAATACTTTGAGTATGTTCCTATTTTAACAGTTTGTAATTGTTTATTCTTATTTAATTCTTCTGAGTAAAAATTTTTTCAATGCTTCATATTGAATTCTGTCTGTTTTTTTTTTTTATCTCTCTCCAATTCTATTGTAACTTAATATTAGCTATTTATTAATTTATTTTGATGATCTCTAAACAAGAAGGTTCAAAAGTTTCCATTAAATATTGAGAAGCTAACATTTATAGTAGTTGCAGTAATGACAACTATTTTTTCCCTCCCTCTGCTTCCTCCCCTAGACCACACTCTGTCATCCACTTGCTTAAGCCTGCCAGGTGTGTCACATGTTGTTTTCCCTTGTCACTCTTTCCCTTTATTCGATCTGTGAGTATCAAATTCTCCAGGCTCTCCTTTCTCATTATGTGTTCCAGAAACTTCAGCTGCCTCTTCTTGATGTTAAGTATAAGCCTCCTGCTTGTTTGCAACCTCCTCGTTGCTCACACGCTCAGTCCATGATATCCTTAGCATCCTTCTGTAGAACTATATCTCCGTCGCCTTGAGTCTCTTCTTCATCTTTGAGGAAATCATCCAACATTCACTGCCGTAAAGAAGGACAGATGTCATGTAACAGCTCAGTATTCTTTTCTTTGTTACAAAAGAAATCCTCCTGTCTCACAATACTCTGCCCAGTCCTTGGCCATTCCAATACGTCTATGGATCTCAATATTGCACTTACCGTCCTCTGTTAAACTTCCGCATCTGCTTCATTCTAGTGTTCCTGACCTGCAAATCACTTTTCAGGCTCTTCCTCTTACTGATGACCATGCATTCTGTCTTCTTTTAATTTATGCTTAGTCCTTTCTTCTCACTCTCCGTCGCTACCTTCTGTAGGAGGTTTTGTAATTTCTTTTCTGTGTCTTCTGTCAGTACTGTGTCATCTGCGTATCTTATGCTGTGAAGATTATGGCCACCAAGACTAAATCTCAGTAGGGTTTCCAAGTCTCTCAGAATTGCCACACGCTGTATAGGTTGAACAGGTCAAGTGAGAAGACACATCTGATATTTTTCCCAAATATATCATGGTTGCTGAACATTTCCATCAGATCCTACTTTGTTGAAGGTCTTTGCAGTCTATGAAACATAGGTACATGTCCTTTGGCATCTGTATCACTCTTTCTGATAACATTCTGAGCATGAATATCACGTTCCTTGTCCCGGTGTCTTTAATGAACCCACACTGTTCTTGTCCTATCTCTGGCCTAATTCTGCTGTGTGCTCTATTCATCAAAATATGGATGATGAGTTTCATCACATGGCTCATTAGGCTTATTGTTCGGTAGAGTTCGTATTCGTTTGTGCCTGGTTTCTTAGGCATAACTATGAAGATAGATCTGCTCAGGTCCTCTGGTATATGCCCACTATTGTAGATTTCATTTGTTATTTTGGTGATCTTGTCTATGCCAAATTCAAAGTTGTCAGCATTTCCGTTACAATTCCGTCTGGCCCAGCTGCCTTGTTTCTGTTCAATTTGGCCAGTGCAGCTTTTACTTCAGTTTTCAGAATTCCAGGTCCGTTGGGAGTTCTGTGTATTACTGGTTGTTCCCTTTTGTCATGGAAGAGTTCTCCAATATACTCGCTCCAACATTGAAGAATTTTTCCTTCTCTAATATGAGTGTTCCATCATTTGATTTTAGGCAGTCTGTTGACAAGCATGTCTTCTGTCCTGTTAGTTGTCTTATTTGTTTGTTCATGTCTTTTTTGTTGGTAGTACTCAGTCTACACATTTTTTGTTTAGCCATTCTTCTTTAGCTTGCCTGCATTTGGTCCTTATTTCATTGTGTAATTTTCTGTAATCCATTCCATATCTTGGCAGGGTTTTCTGTCTCCTTTCCATCATGTCAAGAATCTCATCAGTCATCCATTCAATTTTCCTTCTTCATCCTGTCTCCTTTGGGATGATATTGTCTGCTGATGTCGCTAAAGCATCTATTAGTGCATCCCATTTTAAGTTTCCATTGTGTGCCTCATAACTTCTCTTCACATTGTCCATATATTTTTCTTTTAGGTTAGGATCACTCAGGAGCTTATTGTATTGCAGTTTGGGTGCTGCATTGGGCTTCTTCAATTTCTGCAGTTTCACTCTTAGTTTACATATAAGAGGGTTGTGATCGCGTCCACAGTCGGCACTTGTGTAGATTTTGCAATGAATCATTTCATTCCTGAATCTTTTGTTGATGGTCATATAATCAATTTGGTTTTTAGTTTCTCCTCCTGGACTCCTCCATGTCCATAGTCATCTCGGCTGATCTTGGAACCATGTGTTGGCTATTACCTGGTCATTGGCTGTGTACCACTGGATCCATTTTTCTCCGCATCTGTTGCGGGTTCCTAGTCCTAATCTTCCTACTATATCCCCTGTCTACTTTGGTGCTTAGGTCTCCCATGATAATGATGACTTCCTGTGATTTGCATATAGCCTTGGCATTGTCCAGCATTGAGTAGAAAGATTTCATGTACTCCACCTTGTTTTGTGCTGTTGGTGAGTACACTACTATAATAGCCATGTTGAATAGTATGGATGATCAGTCAGACAAGATCAAAATGGCAACTGATATCCAAAAACAACCTCAACACCATTGTTAACTGGGGGAAAAGATGTCTTGTCAATTTTAACACGTCCAAAACTAAACTGCTTTCCATTAATCATCTGAGAGACCCCTCTCTGCCTTTCATCAGCATGGCTGATACTATCCTCCAAGAAAGTGACTCATTGCACCTTCTTAGACTAACATTCTCAGCTGATATGAGGTGGAAAGACTACATTGAATCTATTGTTAGATCAGCTGCTAAGAAAGTCAGTTCACCGTATCCAGCAAGACAATTTTTCTCTCTGGAATCTATCTTGCATATCTATAATACCATTCATCCATGCTTAGAATATTGAGAGTGCCCCTGCTGTTTTTCCTGGAGCTCCTTGATAAGATACAAAGAAGAATCAGCAATAATATTGGCCCTGATCTTGCAGCTTGGTTTTAGTCACTTGCCCACCACTGTAAGGCTGCCTCTCTCTGCCTTTTTTATAAATACTTTCATGATAATTTTTGGGATGAGCTCTTCACTATGGTACCTAGACTGTATGAATTTAATTGCTATACTAGATAGGCAGCAAGATCTCATCAATTTACTGTTGAGCTGGCTTAGATGTAGCTGTAACTTCTATGCTAACAGTTTCTTATCCCACCACTTCTCACTTGTGGAACTCCCTCCTGGACCTATGATTTCCAACCATCTTTAATCTGCAAAAATTTAAATGCAATGTCAATTGCTATCTACTGTCCTTCTGATTGTTCTTTTCTTTCTCCTCATTACTAATGTTTCTGTTCCTAATTCCTCCACACCCTATAACCCCTTGCATGTTCATGGCTCTACTGACTTGCTTGGGGAGATACTGATTAAAAAAAAAATAGATATGTTTTTTCATCAGATTTATTTATCCTGTACAATGAAATGATTCTAAGAAAACTAGAAAACCTATCAGGATTTATTGGCAAACATAACCTTAACAACATAAACTTTGCAGATGACTGACACTGAAAATGAAAAATAAGTTAGTCAAGGAAAGCAAAACAGAAAGGGCGAACCATTAATTGTAAGAAAGTATATGGTTGTCAGCAAAAATAAAGCCAGTTAGGAAATTTCATTATTTGGCTAATATCATAATAGTAGAAATTGTAATAGAGAAATTCAAAGAAATATAAGAATAATGGAAGACGC
The DNA here is from genome assembly GCA_903632075.3 of Acanthosepion pharaonis. Classification (NCBI taxonomy): domain Eukaryota; kingdom Metazoa; phylum Mollusca; class Cephalopoda; order Sepiida; family Sepiidae; genus Acanthosepion; species Acanthosepion pharaonis. Next base: position 105,163 of record CAHIKZ030004732.1, on the reverse strand, counting down.
TGTTCAGAAACTGAGCAAAGAATTAAAGGATTAGAAAATATCATTAGGAACAAAGAAAAGTTTGGGATTACTATATAATATTTACTCTTCTATATAGCAGTGACTACTGGGAAATTTCTTCACAAATGAAGAAGAGAGTTGAGGCATCAGAAATGTGGTTTTATCAACAAATGCTAAGAATACCATGGACAGACATCTTGAGAAATGAGGATTTGGATTGATTGATTTGTTTTTTATGCTTTATCAGCCTTTTATGTGTAATTCAAAGCTGAAACATGTTTTTGTATTGTATGAATAATTCTTTTTTGCATGTGAATATTACATTTACAATTTTTTTTAGATTCTCCCAGATCCACATCTCATATAGTTGGAGGGAGGAGATGGATTCATACATTTCCCAAGTATATTTATGCATAAGTGAATGTAACAAACCTGACTGCAATTTGAACTCGGCTCTCTGATTTCACATTCTGAGTCACTATCCATTATATCCCTCATACATCAAAGAAATGTGACAATTTTAAGGTAAATAAGAAGTGCAAAGGGACAACTGATAACAATCCAAAAATTTGGGAATCCATAATGGGATAAAAAGTCTTGGTGAATTTTCCATTCACAGGATATATTGAAGGTAAGCAACAGGGAAAAAACAGTGAGTGACATACCTGATGAATTTGAGTAAATGGATAATAGAACAAGGATCACAAAGACGTATAGTAAAGAGGCAAGAGTTATTTAGAGCAACCAAAACAGAAAGTTGTAGAGAACGATGTTTGCCCACCTCCTGAAAGGACATGGCATATAAACAAAGATTTGCATTCCCGGAGAATTCCAAGTATTAAGCTTCTACTCATCTGGTGCATGGTGGAGTTTAAAACCTTGTAGCCTTTGTCCTCACACTTTGCCAAAAATATTGTACTTTCTTACACATCCAATAATAATATGGATATGAATAGAAAATATCTGAATATAGACAATATTGATGCTAACTACATCTTCTTGAATATGCAAATAAAAACTCTAGGTATTCTGAATCAAGTTTAGCTTATTTGGTTTTATTATTTAGAACTTTTGTACTTTTTATTTTTGTTATTAATTGAAGTATCTTTCTGGCAACAAATAGAAAAAGAAGCAAATCTTATCTTAAATATATACATGCATATGTGATGCACAAGACATTGCGCATGTAATCACCCAAAAGAATATGTCTGTCTCGTTTCTTATTTTATTTGGTTCTTTTTCTTGGCAGATTTTCAGCACATTTGGAAATGGAAATTTTTAACTGAGTGGAGAAGCCATGAAGAGTTGACCTTCTAAAGCCAATGAAAATGGAAACAAACAAGGCTTAATCCTTCCCAATTAATGGCACTGCACATCTGAATAGGCAACATATTTTTGAGATGACAAATACCACAGACTGCATGTTTTTGTTAAGTACTTTGTCTTTTATGAACTTGTACAATTATTCAATGCCATACAGAGATTTTCTTTAAGCAGATTGATGACTTATAACAAATTAAGACTAATTCTTCCATTTCCATTTTTAAGTTGTCTAAAATTCTGACATTGTAGTCATCCTCTAAATTTTTGAAGAGTTCTTCCTCATATTTGATGCTATTTTCACTAGAATATTTTTACAATTCTACATTTGATCTTCCTCAGATGTAAATGATTTTAAATATAATTTTTATAATATAAAAACTTATAGCATTATTACATGCTAACAATAATATACAAAACTTGAAATATATATGTACATACATAAATATATATCTATCTATATATATTAATGTACATTTGGGCAGCAACCTTTCTTTCAAACATCTTTCATTAAATACAGCAAACAAGGAAGATTTAATTAACTTTTTATTAAGTTTTTCCAGCATCCTTAAAATTTCTGTTTTGTAGAAGTAAGGGATTACAAAAATTTTCCATAATTTTCATTGTCTTTCAAACATTTCTATAGCTATTTACAAGGGTGTTTTTCTCTGGTGTTATTAGTTTTTCCTCATGTTTTGACAGTTATGTTGTAAGTTAGTTTTGTGTTGTTTTGAATAGGAACATTCATTCTGAGCCTTAACATGTTGTACGCAGCTGAAATTTACATGAGCTTCTTTCTATTTTCAAAAACTTTTAACACTCCATTTCATCTGTTAAATTATGTAAGATTGATAATAGGAGAGAAATCTTTGATATACATGGCATCTCTGATACGGAAATGTTTTTCATAATGTGATTTATATAGAATTTTAGTGTTTTTGAGCAGAATTTTTCTTAAAGGTTCTTGTAAATTGTGGGTTCATGGATTTTTTTTATAGCACTTTTGTTGGATAAGTGACATGTGAGGCATCTACTCAAGGAGGTGCTAATATGTCTGATATAGGTCATTGTACTGGGCAGTGAAATCGATACACTATATTGGTCATCGCTAATTTGATGGGGTTACTTTGATTAGTAACAAGGTTTGCAGGTCTTCCATTTCCTTAATATATTATAAATTTTACATGTTTTTCAGGAATTATGGCAGGAATATGGTGTTTAATGATTCTTCAAATAGTGAATTCATCCTGCTTATAATTATTGTGCATCAGGTTGCAGTAAAATACATTGATGTTTTGTTGTGTGGTGTTTTTATAACTGGTTTTCATGTATTTTTTGTAAGAATAATTTTGTTTATTTATTGATGTTGTTGGGAAATTTATTGTTGACTAATATTTGTTTTATGTGTTTTAGTTCACTCAGAAATATTTTCTGAGAAGAGGAATTTTGGTGTGCTCTATTTAAGAAGTTTTCTATTTTATATCTTTCTGAGCATTCACTATTATATCTGTCTATATTTCCGAGATGAGGTATTATGTACATTATTTACATTATTCAGATTATTGTCCTCATCTTTGTCACTATATTTATTACAACGTTTTGGGTGTTGTACGCTCCTGAAGAGGGCTGGAGCATACAATGACCGAAACGTTGTAATAAAAATGGCGACAAAGATGAGGACAATAGTCCAAATAATGTAAATAATGTTTGCTATCATAGTTTAGAAGACAAGAAACCTTATTAAAGAAAATATGCACTCTATATATATATATATATGTATATCTCTATATATAGGATCATGAATAAATTTTGAAAATATTTTTCAACACAATCTCCTTCCTTGTCAATGCAATTCGATAGTGAATATTAGTAATATTGAATGAAATTTATACTGAGAAACTTACAGATCAAAATTCAGGTAATAACTGTATCAGGCTATATCCTTATTGATCCACCTTATTAATATATGTTTGCATATGTATATACCTCAAAATATAATGATGCGCAAACACACACGCACACACACACACACACACATGTGCACCAGTGTGTGTGTAAATACGTATGCAAAAATGGATGACCACCTGAGTGAAATGAAAAAAGTTGTCCCAAATTCCCTGAAGATAACTTAATATAAGGAAGACTCCATAAGGTACACTGTTGTAATGAATCCATTTCAAAAACTGCTCAGTGGTAGTACAGAGCACTGGGGATTCTGAGATTCAGTAATCAATATCTTGAACTAGAGAATGAATTTAATGATCTGAAAATCTAGTAGATATATACTTTGGTTTAGGCTTGAATCCTGCCAAAGGATGCATATTTTTCTTTAAAAGATTTCACAAATATTCAGGCCGGTTGATGAAAATAAATATACTGTTTAAATTAAATAGAGTGTCTACTCAAATGAGGGTATCCAGTAAAAATGACTTTTAAAGTCATAAAAATCTGTCAGATTGATAAATAAAAATTCCATTACTTCTTTAGAAATTATTTTGTTTACATTTGGATATGAAACAGAGCAGATATGAACTTTTGAGATTCTGAGATGAGAAGGGTTTGTGTCTATTGGTAGTATTTAGCTTTGCTTGATTGGCAAAGCCCTTCATAGTCGAGTCAGTCTAAAGCATATCAGATCTAACGACTGTTTCTCCTGCAAGGGGGACACAGGTTTGAATCTTGCCAAAAGGGCACATATTTTACTTTAATAAGATTTCTTGAATATTCAGACTGATAGATGAAAATAAATGTACAGTTTAAAAATAAATAGAGCATCTACTCAAATATAGGTATCCACTAATAATAATGTTTAAAGTGATAAAAATCTGTTGGATTAATAAGTAAAAAATCCATTACTTCTTATATATATATATATATATATATATAAATAGATGTGATTTATATATATATATATATATATATATATATATATATATATATATATACCTAAATAGATGTGATTTTTTTCTATATTATATAAAAATAATTATCACTATTACTAATTATTATTCTAATATTAAAATAATACCCAAAATAGATCATATAGAATTTATTTACAAGTGAACAATCTCTCATCAAAAACTTTTAGGACTAGACACTTTCAAGAATTTGGAAATTTTTCAGATTTTGACATGGTTTTACAAGTTATTTATATAAGGTAGATAATTATCAATTGTTACCCATAAGGGAATCACCAACTCTACTGTCATCTTCAAAGTAAAAAAATACCGAAAAATAAATGTGATCAGAAGTGACAGATCTCACTAATAAGAACACTCAGACACAAGCGTGTAGTGAGGACTGAACCAACTTCTCCCAAGCTCTAGCAGGATTTACAGCAAGAGATTTTTAAACAGGAATTGTATTGGATGATGATTGTTATCAAACAGGGATTTTTAGTGTACAGATTGTAATGAAGTGGATGTGTTGTCAAAAGAATAACACGTCAGAATGATGATAAAAATAGGCTTGAATCTTTTATATTTAACTATTTTCCATTTTATTTCACTCCAATACTTTTTTCAGTTATTATTGGTCAGTCAGTCTTGTGGCCCAACAGAGACCTTGTCCAATATGTGGTCCTAATCTTCTTATCCTGCAATCTCTATTGAAAGACTGCCTAATTCCTATCTGGGATAGTTATTTATATAACTGCATGTATCACAAATATTTCTCACACTTGAAAAAGCAAATGCAGGTGTGAGGTGGGTAGGAGCATGCCTAGGTCAGCCCTGCACCTGGTTCTCTTTGTAGTCTGGTATGAAATCATGTGCAAAGTCTATTCTTGTATAATCCTACAAAATGATGTTTATGGATAAATGATACTTTTCAGAATCAAGTCCATAATCAGCATTATTAGCAAAAATTCATTATGAAGACATTAAATCACAACCAAATGAATATTTGGTCTTTTCCTGATCATGTGTTTTACTGAGCATGGATTTGTATTGTCATATTCCACTGATTGCTCTGCAAGACTTTACAGAGTACAGCTTTGGTCTAAAACTTGATATAGGTTTCTCATCTAGAATACTAAATTCCTTCAAGAATGAAGAAAAGAATTAATTTCATAATTATGAAAATCCTCTATAAAAATAATCATAATAATATTTTTTGACAAATGTATTTAACTATTTGTTGTAACCTAGGGAAGGTTCCTGAATAGAATAATCAAATAAAAGTTGGTAATGAACGATAATACTTAGGACAAGAACAACACATATAAGATTCATCAGCGGTGTATAAAAGAAGTAGTCAACTGCTAGAATTGAGTCAAGTGAATTCCACAATGAATCTCCAACTGCAGACTGCAGACCAACAGATATAGTATTTACTCTTGTATTTATGGGAATGGGTGCCTACCCATTATCATCTGTAGGTATGCTACAACACAGGTTTTTATTCTGTTTCTCAAAATGTAACATTTTCTTTATATATCACTAATATATCACAATACTGGAAATGGTTGTCCCCATTTTTTATCATCTATAAATATTACATATATTACTACAAATGAGGGTGGTCATATTTAAGGCAACAGTGAACATTTATCTCCTTTTATAAAAATATGCCAAAATATTGAACTTGTCTTTTGGTTGATAATATTAATTTTATCTTTATTTCTTTTTCTATGTCTGTCTTTCTCATTTAAATACTTTCAAGATCCATACTAAGTGATAAAAAACTCCAAGATGAGAAACACATTTGTAGGAACCCATAATAAACATGACATTGTCATTAGTTAAACAAAAATTTTTGTTTAAATTTCTTGTTTTTGAGGGGTATTGAAATATTGTATATATGCAAATATCTTAAAAGAAATACAAAATTAAAATAACAAGCCATAATGAGTTAAAATTACTAAAATATAACATAATTCGCTTTCTCTCAAAAAATACTAGATAACCACAAATTTATACTTACAAATTTGTCAATATGAAATATTGTCCATTGCATTTTGTGATAAATTTGCTAATGCTCTGATTCTCTTAATAAAACATAATAAAAGCATGTTATTATTTTTTTTTTTTTTTTGCTTATTGGATTTTAGTCAAAGTTGCAAAATTCAAATTTTGCTGTTTTAATTTATTTGGAGAAAGTAACATTTTAAATAAACTTTGATTAATAGTGTCCCATTGAGAATAAAAGTAATTTCAAACAACTCATAAAAAAATTGTTTTCTTTCATTTGACTTGATTTACATGCTGTTTTTTTTTGTTGTTTTACTTTTGAATAATTTGCAAACTTTTCTTTTTGTAACAATTTCTTATATCATAAACATTTAATTGAAACCATCTTTGTTAGTGACATTATTATTTTTTCTGAGTAAATGCAGTCATTTTGTTATAATAATACAACAAAATTGCATTTCTTTGTTGCTAACTCATTTTGAATTCTGTACAAATCTGCAAATGAGTAATGCCATTTGTATTTCTTCATAAGACTGATTTTCTAATAAACAATGTCTTTTCCTTTGAAGAAGACATTTATAACAAAAAGAATGATCTTCCTCTACCATCTTATGACATTCAAGTAGTCTTTGACCTCAATTGGGAAATGCTTCAAGCTCTTCATTTTTATGCATAAAACAAAAAGAAGAAAAGATTAAAAGACAAAACAGACTCCATCCTAAAATCCTTTGTTAAGAAACCAAATAAATTATGTCATCCTGGAGGAAGCCTCATCAAAATGGCAGACAGTAGGGGTTTAATTTCATGGTTCAATAACTCTTCAGGCTAAAGAAAGGGAAAAGGTTAATTGGTGTCATGGCTCAGATGAGCTGATCCTCCAGTTAAGCCATCTCATTTGCGACTGAGGTCATTTATCAATGACCAATCAGCTTTCATTTAGAAAATCACATGATCAATCAAAAGTCTATCTCTGCAGAAACATAACCACACAAGTAACTCAACCAAACCAAAATTAGTCAATCTAAAAATATAATCAAGTTCTATCCTGCAAGGCTAGATTTCTCTATGGTCTCTATAATGTTTTTTTATTAATAGTAATTTTTTAATTCATTTTGTGTCCCTTTTTCAGAAGAAAATAAATCCTTCACTCACATGTAGTGTCACTTTTCAAGACAAATTTTACTCAGAAGGAGAGATCAATATTATTATAAAAGAAAATAGGTTTTATATGCTGTTCCATTACAATTATTTCAAAATTTAATAAATAATAATTTTTATTAAAAGCCTACCTATATTGTTTTATTTCTATATAGAAAATCATGAAAAAGAGTAAATGTTATTGAATACATAATATAAGGTGAAAGCAATAAAAAGTTTGACTGAAAATTAAGGAATATAGCTTCAAATAAATATTGTTTAAAGTCAAGGAAAAAAGCTTTAACCAAGAATTTTGCTTAAAAACAAATTACATAGTTTTAATAACTACTTAAATGGTAGACTGGAAAAAAGGTTTTTAAGACAATGAAAGATTTGAGGTTGTTGAATTTTCTGGTCAGGACAGTAAATATTATCATCTGTATCCTGATAGAATTTCTTAAAAATAATGATGGAATTTTATTTACTTTTATTTCACATTAAATTTTTTATTAATTTTTTGTTTTTAATTTTTTTCTTTTTATTGTTTTTATTGGTTTAGAAAGAAAAATAATTCGAAATTTGATAAATTGAATTAAGTTGTCTGAACTTTCATTATTAATTTTTATTTATTGTGACAGTTTCTTGCAATGTTCAGGTCTACCCCTCATTTGAAGTGGTCAGAATAGATTGGCAATAATTAATATTGATTATTTAATAACATTAGATAAAATACAGCAAAATTAAGGAGTAAAAATCATCCAAATTTTCAGAAAAGGCATTGATTCCTTAATAGTTTAATCTAATATCAATTATTTAATATTAACAATATCAATTATGTGATGTTAATAAAATCAATTATGTAATAGATAACTAATGATTGACAAACAGAACAAAAATGGTGGCAAATATACAAGGTTGACTATGCCATTATGTCAAATCTCAAACTGTCCTGTGTGATACTTTTTCATTTGTAGTCACCATTTTTTTCTGTGTTCCAATATTAGTAGACACTACATGAAAAAGTACACTTTCCATACACCTGACACATGAAATTACAAAAATAGATTGTTAGAAATATTGTGGAATCAATAAAAAATAAAATAAAAAGAATGGAATTAATATGATCAACTACTGAAATGGTAATGATTAATTTCAAAATTACTGAGTGTATCTTTTATTAATTAATCAGCTATAGGGAATCAATTAATCAATTGATTACCTCCAAATATATTTAATTGAGTTATATACACACACACAGTTACTGCAGTATATTTTCTAAGATAGACATGCAAATTTTTTTAGAAAAATCTAGTTTTTAACTCTATTTTTTAAAAAGGGTGCTGATAACTTCTGCAAGCTCCTCATCTATAAAGTGAGATAAAATATAAAATTAACTCTAATATATATATATATATATGTGTGTGTGTGTGACTCTCCCATTGTTTTTCAATGTCTGAGGATCCAGCAGCTCATTTTTTTAGAAAGTTTTAACAATCCGATTTTTAGTGTTATTCATAGTTTTAGTTGATTTATGTATGATTTTAGAATAATCCCACCATTTATGATAAATATATTGATGACATCTTCATCCAAACCAAATCCATTATTGACATTATAGAACTTTAAAAATTTTGGAAAAAAAATTCTCTTTTAAAGATCACTAATGAACAAAATATGGATAAAAAAAAATATCATTTCTAGATATTCTCATTGACTGTAACATCAATTATTTTATATAAATAAAAAATTCAAATAAAATAAAAATTATCCTGATGGAATTTTGTGCTTTTTCCCCTAACTAATCCTGGGTGGATACTTATATATCTTCACTTAGTTTAATTGGGAGCAATACTTGTTCCAGTCAATCCCTTGGTTTTACTAAAGAAGTTCATGATAAATGATTTTCTTTCAATTTCAGCATCATCTTATTTGGATAAAGCCTGTTTTGTTGGTATGGTTAAACTGACTCACTTACTTGCCCCACACCTTCTTGTATTCCATATTCAAGTAAAGTATCCACTTTTTATCACATATCACAATTTGTTTACAAAATGAAACATTCATAAATACTTCAATAGGGAATTTCACGTGATCCAGTAGGGTTTTTGCACTTACTTGTATGAAAACCACACATTGAGCAATTAACATAACCAGGTTGGTTCAAATGATTTTCTACATTTGATTAGGATATTTTGAGACTGTTAGCTGTATCATCTGTCATTGTTTATCTTCAAGTAATCTTTTTCAACCTCCCCTAATGTATTTGGCTGCCAGGTCCAGCACAATACTTTACAAACCTTTTTTGATATATTTGATCCTTTTAGAGTACCTTCTCCAGGAAATGCACATTTTCTTTTTTTACTTTTGAATCACATTTTTATCTTTCTTATAATTAAAGACCAAAAATGTTACCTACTTTCTTTGATTTTCAATGTTAGACTAAATAAATAAAAATAAGACATTTTTTAAATGACCCCTGATAATACAGTTGTTACAACAATCAAATGTGATTTATTTGAATGAAGATAATTAAATCTCATAATACTATCTTTATGCTAAAAACTGAATGAATTTTTTGGCAAACTCAACACATGATTAGTCTAGATAACCACTATTGTGTACATTAATCAATCTTTTTCCATGTGACTTAATAACTTCTTAGAACTTTCTAATAAGCACTAATAAACAGTAGGTAGGCTAGATTTATTTGGGCAGATTTTGTTCTTGAGTAAGATTAAAAAATGACAAAGAGTATTATATCCAAGAGTAAATAATTGAAAAAAAATAGGATTGATAGGAAGTTAAATAAAGAACATATTATTGACAAAGCCCCAACAAGTCAGTGAAGGTACCCTAGTGATCTATCTTTTCAAAGAAGAAAATGATTAATGAAACATCTCATGATGAACAGTCAGATTGACAGAGAGTGAGAAATAGAGATAAAATAATGCAGAAAGAGAAGCAATTAAATAGGGGGAAAAATAAAGAGAGAGGGGAAAAAAGAAAGAAATACAAAGAGTGAAAGAATGTAGACTTAATAATAAAAAAACCTTGGAACTTATAAAATGAGAAAATAAGCTAACAAGCAAATAATATAATATAATTGATCTAATAAAAAGAAATAATCATTATATACAATTTATGCACTCTACAGAATGGATAAATTGCTTAACATGATGGTAAGAGAACAGATAGATCAAAAAAGAAAGACCAGAAATTGCAACAAAAACAATAATTCAAAGAAAAAAATAAATGTTGAAAATTTTTAATAAAATATTAAAAAAGAAAATACTGCAAACAGTAAAATAAACCTTGCATTACCCTCTGCCAGTGTGTGAAACATGTTGGCTTGCATTATGAACATATCAAGTTCTCTTTTCTTGCAATTTGATTTGCTTGGCTGATACACTTTGTATGACTCTACATTGCCAACAACCAACACATGAGACTCTGTTCAAGCTCAGTGTGTTAAGACAAAACAGAAGTGAGTCACTATTTGATGTCTTGCATAGAGATTCTTGTCTTGGTTGCCTGGTTGAGTATTATTATCATCATGGAGTCATTTTGCAATATTTAATTCTGCTTTGTCTTTTATTTTGTAAATTTGTTTACTGTGTTCTGAACATCTTTTTATGTGACAGGTTTGTACACAAAAAAAAGATAAAAAGCTTTATATTAATCTCTCTCTCTCTCTTTCTCTCTCTCTCTCTAACTGTCTGTATATATTTATATGTATGTTGTAGATGTCTATGTGTTTATAGATATGTATTTATACTTTTTCATACAAACGTATATATAAATATGAAACTGCTTCAGGAAGAACATGCTACTTAACTCTACAGTAAGATATATGTTTCTGCATATATACATATAAACACTTAAAAGGTACAACAGTAAAATATTGATTAATCTTTATTTACATTATTTACATACAGGCTAATGTCCTCATTTTTGTCACTATTATTATGTTTCAGCCAGTGTGTCATTCAGCCTTCTTCAGGTGTCCATCGATCTGGGTAACCTTCAGACAGATTAATCTATCAAGTTATTCAGCATTTCCCCTGTCTAGCCAAACATGTCATACATCTCTTGAAATTGTTGAGCTAAGAAATAAAGAAATGAATTTTCTATCAAATATTTCTTCCTTTAAGGAAGCCATTTTTTTATTGTGTTGTGTATATAAACAATAAATTTTTTATTGTGCTGTGTATATAAACAGATATGTATTACTTCAGATATATCTGTGGGAGTACCCCACATTTTCTACTAGGTGATTTCTTTTAACACCTATTAGGTGGCATTTGATAGTTACACGACACATCTTATTTCCCTCTGGAAAAGTTTCTGGCCCCCCAGGCAAACAAACTTCTTAGTCCTTTTTTATTCATTCAAACCATATAGTGCATCACACACAAACAATACTGCTGATCATGTAAATATAATTTCTCTTCTTTTTTGAGCTATGTTGTTACGTATGCATACATATATATAAAAAACTCACGCATGTTTTGAAACCAGTCAATCTGCAGATCCCAGTATTTACCTGAAAAAGAAATATACATAAAAAACACTTTTGAAAAACTTCTAATATCCTCATTATTTCATTTATAATACTAAGAGAAAGACATACAAAATATGCAACTATAAAAAATTAATGACATTAATAACAACACTAACAATAACAATGACAACAAACTAGACAAAACAGACCTATAATACTACCTACTAACTGCTTAACATCTACTTGTTATGAATAATCAAGAGTGGTCTCCCCTTGTTTTGTTACTCTCCTCATTGAGAGAGTTATTTCTGTTTACTGGGACTATAAAAGGACACTATATGCAAACCTTGTATTCTTAGTTGAATAAAGCTTTCTTAAAGCCTGCACCTGCATACTTTTGTCATTACACTACTATTCAGAACAATTTACCCAAATTTAACAATAGTGAAATAATTACAACCACATCCAAAAATATTATGGATGTGATTAGAATAAAAAAAATTATAGCAATAACAAGCAAGTACAGCAACTGTCACAACTTTTCCTTACAATATATTGGGGAAACTTGCAGAAATTTAAAAAAACATATCTATGAACACAAAAAGGATTTCATACAGAAAAATTTATCAAATGCATTAGTCATAAATAGAAATGAGTTCAACCACAACTTCAATTTAAAGAATGCCACACTTATTAAAAGAGAAAGTAACTTGGTTTGACAGAAAATTCTTGAGGATGCTTTTATCAAATCTTACCAAAATATAAATCTGCACCCGAATTTTTTTCAAATATCTCCTTTCCTAAAAGAAATACTCCTTTTCTTTGCCAGCATACATAACTATAATTATTTTTTAAAATTAAAAAAATTGGTTAAATTCTAAACTGTCTATTATTTAAAATATAATACATAAATTATTCTCAAACTAAAATAATATAAATAATAATTACATTATAAAAAATAATTCAACAACAACATTTACTCACTTTTATTTATAAGGCATTAAATTACATCACTTATCATCCTCCATAATTTACCTTGATTTTCATTTAACTTATATTTATGAGTGTTCTTAAATTTAAAAATTCTAAAAACTAACATTTTTAATTCTGTGTATAAATACTTGTTGCAAAATAAAATCCTTACATTTGCCATGATAAAGTTCATCTAAATTGATAACAAATCAATATTTTTCAATTCTGACAAGTGTCTCAGTCCAAGGAAAGTCTAAAAATATGCTAACCCTACAAAAACATTTTCCACATTTTTTATGAGTGAACGTCTATTTAAATTGTGATAAGGAAACATCCAGCATTTATTGGCAGAGCAATTAGCGTTAATGTTGGTTGAAGTTTAAATATCATTTTTTTAAAACAGTTTTTCTCCGAATTAGACTTATACTTTTTCTAGTATTGATAGGAGTTTCCTTCCCAACATTTTTTTAAGTTAGTGTGGAAAGTGAATATCATGATTCTTTTATTATGTTCACTTTTAGTTTGATCAGTTGGGTTCTCCTTTTCCTCTTTCACAATATTGTAATTATCTGTTCAAACTAAATGGAGAGGGATAGGTTCCTGTGGTGATTGTGTCAATTGTTACAATGAATGGGTCATGAATTGAACTAGCTAGGTGTACAGTAGTTAATGATGACCAGCATTTTCCCCTCTCCCTTCAGCCTTGTGCCACAAGCAAATATACTTTTTCTAACACTTCTATTTACATGACATGGCCTCTTACTTTCACTCACTTTCCCACCACCATAACAGAGCTTCCCTCTGCCTTTTCTATAAATACTTTCATAGTAATTGTTCAGATGAGCTTTTCACTATCATACCTAGACTTTATGAATTTAAGCACATTACTAGATTGGGGCAAGATCTCATCTTTTTTACAGTTGAAATGAAATCGTAAGTTCTATGCTAGCAGTTTCACAATTCTTGCTTTTGGAACTTTCTCTTCCAGCTGCATACCTCCCAGTCACCTTTGATCTTAAAAAAATTAAATGCAATGTCAGTTATTATCAACTATCTTCTTAATTTTTGTTCTTTTATTGTTCTCATTAACAGTGTTTTTTCCATATTCTCTTATACTCCTTATCCCTTGCATCTTAGTGGCTTTATTGTCTTACCTGGGATAAAATGATAATAAAATCTACCAACCAAAATTGATATTGAATATCTTATAAAAGAAAATTTACCTGTTGGCAGTTCCATCTATTGCATTAACATTTATAGTGTTCCTAGTAATAAGAAATAATACTGACAAAAATATCCATTAATTAATTAATTAAACATTCAGGTAATTGTTTTTTGATTGAATGATTTGGTTTTTACAGCTTATCAATCTTTTGCAGGTTATTTACAACCCAGAGAATATTTTTAGATTTTAAAAACGTTTTGGCGACAATAATAATGATTTACTGATACAAGTTCAACTATTTAACCCATGCCTGGATAGGGAGAGGGAGAGAAAAGATGGCTTCATAATTTTCCAAAGCATATATGTATGTAAGTGAATATAATGAACCCAACTGGAATTAGAAATCGGATTTCCAATTCTGAATTATTGTTCATTACACCATCTGCACATCCAAGCTTACAACACCTGGTATTTCTAAGCAGTCACTCTTCTAGGGACTGACCATGCTTGAAGTAGATTGTACGGAAATCTGTGCTTAAACGTGCTATAGCCATAAGTTAACATTCGAGTAAGAGAACAAAGCCAGCATATATAGACTTTGAAATGTCCCAATGAGAGATGTGTCTTTCTTAAAAACAGTATTTGTGCCTTGTCTTGTTGTAGGCACTGCTGTGGCTGAAACTGTAAAAGTATACTTTATACAAAGTATTTTCCCTAAGGTAAAATTAGCAAGGAATGGTTAATCTTCTTAAGTCCCTGTCCCTTTTCTTTAATCAGTGATTCTGTAAATAGTTTCAATTCCAAAAGAATATTATTATATTTCAAAGCATTTATTTTTAATATTTTATTAAATAATAAAAAAAAGATGTCTGAGAAATAAGAACAATTCCAAAAGTATATACTTATATTCTTATTCATATTAATCAATTAAGAAAATTAGATTCTACCAATGTTGATTGTAACAGTTTAGAATGAAAGAAAGACTAAACTATATGTGAGGAAAAATGCACTGATATCATGTAGGATAAGAGGGGACAATAAATAAAATTAAATTACCATATCATATCCAATGTCCAAACGCAAGAGTGTCTGCTCACTTATTTGCTTGTTTGCATTTAATACTCTTTATTAATTCTTAACATTTCTGGTTTTCCCTTGAAGGATGAATATTATAAATTTCTTTGCTTGATGAAATTCATTCAAGTCTTTTGAATCTTTTCCAATTCAGTGTCAAGAAATTTTGTTGATTTCTTTCCCAGAAGAGACAAATACATTCCATTTGAAATATTATGAATCATCATCTTTTAAAATCATTTATTGAATCAAACAAAATGGCTGACTGGCATACATACATAAAAACAGATTTTTTACACCTAGTAGCATTTTTATAAGTGTTGTTTATAACTCTGAGTGTGCGTTGTTTATGACCTTGAATTCTAATTTCAAAGTGAACTATTTGTTAGAAGCGCCCTCTATTGACCAGAGAAGAATTCAGTGGCAAAAATATGGGATTTTGTAAGTTGTTTAGAATCTTAGAGTTGCCTGTAATTTTCACTAACCCACCATTGAAATCAAGTTGGTCTGGTCAAAGATTGGCATAAAGCATATGAAGATCCCCTTGTAAGTAAGTTAGAAAGCCTTGTGCCATGAAGCTGTTTATAAATGTTTAAGTTTTCGTTATTATTGTATTTTTTGTTTTTCTTTTGATGGTTTTGTCTCCGTTGTTTACATTTATCCTTCCTTCTCTGTCATTATTTTCTCTTCTCCATTGCTATTTAATTATCAATTTTTTTATTTAGCCCCTCCACCAACTTTTTTAATTTAAAATATGCTTACCCACTGTTATTTATCAATCCTGAAAAATTAAGTTTTGTCATTCATTCAGAACATATGCTAAGTCATTACTTAATATGATTTTCTTTTGCAATTTTTTTTTTTGTACAGGTTAATAGTAGATAGGCTCACCTATGATCTGGTCTACATTCCTTCTATTGAACAAAAGTAGAGGTTCATCCCTTGTTCCCAGTTCAGGATAAGGTTTAGCAGTTCCCCTTCTTTCTTTCTGTTTTCATGACCACAATGATTTAAATGTCTTAACTTTTTGGTGATCAGACTAACCAGTAGCTATGATTTTCCATTATGAGGGTACCGGGTTGGCAGTTTACTGGCTGCTGCTTCCGACTGGTCATTAGTACCCCAAACTCTATGGTAGCGCTTAGGTTGCTCCAAACAACAGTCGCATAATATTGGGGTATTTATAGTGCCATTTTGTGCATGGGTAGGTGTCCCTGCAAGAATTTCCTGTGGGCAACTTTGAGGCCATGTTATGCTTTGCTCTCAGCCATGCACTGGCTGGTCTGTACTGCCATTGATGACAGATAGTGACAGTTACGGTGGTCTTTTTTTTCTCTTTCATCAAAACATATCTTATGGAAATCACAACAAAAAGAAATAAAACTAAACCAACTCACAAGAAAACCACCTACCCCCTCCTCAATCTTTCTTTCCCCAATATTCATGAGATTCGTTCTAACTTCTGCAGTGTAGAATCTTTCCTCCTGGAATGGCCATCAGATATCTTTGTCCTCTGTGAAGGCAACTTGAATTCTTCCATTGCTACCAATGAATTCTTGGTTCCAAAGTATCTTCCTCTTTGCCAAAAAGACTCAAGCATTCACATGCATGGCCTTGGTGTTTACATCTGGGATAATCTTCTGATGTCCAGAGAACTGTTTCCCGAGGCTGCTGACTACTCTTTCATGTGTTTCCGTCTTTCACTACTAAATTGTGTTAACTATCTCTTTTTCCTTTATCACTTCCTCTCTTCCCAAGACTGCAGCATATTAGATGCAATAGCTGACAGTATAGAAAAGGCACTTTCTACCCGTCCATCTTCGAACATCTTTGTCTTCAGTGACTTTAATGCTCACCACACTACATGGCTGAAACATTCTAAAGGTACTGATGTTGCCAGCATACAGACATTAAATTTTTCCATTGTCCAATCCCTCACTCAAAATATGAACTTCCCTATGCATTTCCCTAGCCAAACTGTGAAACATGGATCTAATTTCTCCTCGCTTGGTAACTCGGATAACTCTGTGGTAGCTATTATTTCCTTCCAAGCATCCAATAAACAGGAACCCTTTTATCTATAAAATTACTTTCCATTACCAGTATGCTGATTGGGACTCATTCTTTGTGATGCCCCTTGGACTGACATCTTCAAACTTCCAATTGAAAATTGCATCACTGAGGTTTCTTCTTGGGTCAAAGCCAGCATGGATGCTTACATCCCTTCTTGGAAATACCAGGTGAAACTGTAATCCTTTCCATGGTGCACACCAGCATGCTCAGCCGTCATAGCAGACAGGAACAACTCTTTCCAACTCTACCAGCAGGACAGCTCTCATCATAACAGGGGCCTATTTGCTACTGATTGTAACAAATGTAAGCAAGTCCTCAAAGTAGCTAAGTCCCTGTTTGCTGAAAGTATGAGGCACCGCATAGCCTCTAAAAATTTGGCTCTCATGACTATTGACATCTCTATAATAGGGTACTAAAGGTCTCTATTCTCCCTTTTCCAATGATTTAAAGTGTTATCATCCTCTGATGATAAAGCTGAATGCTTTTCCTATAAATTTTCCCATAAATTCTCATCAAACTCTACTCTTGACTCATCTAGAGTATTGCTGCCTGACTTTCTACTTAGAATTGATTCTCTGTTGAGTGATATGCATATAAACCCTTCCATGGTTTCTGCTATCATCTCTAACCTGGCTCCCCATAAAGCATGTGGACCCAATGGTATCCCTGTAATAGTCATTAAGAACTGTGCTCCTGAACTGGCTCCTGTTCTCTCCTCACTGCTTCCTAATTTCCTGCCTGCTGGAAGCCATTTTCTGTTGTTCCAGTTTTTAAGAACTCTAATGAATCATCTAACCCAACTAACTATCAGCCTATAAGACTTCTACCTCTTTTTAGGAAACTCCTAGAGGCCTTAATCAATACTAAATTGGTTCATCATCTCTCATCATATGGCCTTTTCTCAGACAAGCAATACAGCTTTCATTTTTCCAGGTCAACTACTGATGTACTAACAATAATTGTGAAAAAAGTCTATCATGCTCTAGATTAAAATGGTGAAGCCCAGTTGAAAGTATCTGACATTCAAGTCTTCTCCACAAGCTCAAAAGTTATGGTATCTTTGGAAACATTTTTGAGTTGATCCAGTCATTCCTATCTAATTGTGAAATAAAAGTTGTCCTGAACAAACACTCATCTACATCCTTTCATACTAACACCGGTGACCCCCAGGCTCTATCCTGGGTCCTACACTGTTTTTAATCTTCACTAACAACCTTCATGATGATATCAACTCTTCAATTTGGTATCTACACTGATGACACTATGATTTACTCTTGGATCAATATTAAGGTTTATCAGTCCAACAAGGTCAAAATGGCAGCTGATATCCAAAATGACCTCAAAACTGTCGTTAACTGGGAAAAAAGTTGGCTTGTCAATTTTAATACTTCCAAAACTAAACTTCTCTCCATTAACCATCTAAGAGACCACTTTCTACCTTCCATCAGCATGACTAATGCTATCCTCACGGAAAATGACTTGTGCCTTCTGTAGCTCAACTAACATGAAGTGGAAAGATTATATTGAATCCATTGCTAGGTCAGTGTGTTGGGCAAGAGAATTTTTCTCTCTAGAATCTATCTTGCATATCTATGTCTACCATTCATCCATGCTAAGAATATTGCTGCCAAGTATAGTCCAGTGACCTCACTATTTACCTGGTGCTCCTTGATAAGATCCAAAGAAGAATCAGCAATATTATTGGTCCTGATCTGGTGGCTTGGCTTCAGTCACTTACTCATTGCCATAAGGTTGCTGCTCTGTGCCTTTTTTATAAATACTTTCATGGTAATTGTTTGGATGAGCTCCTCACTATGGTACAATTTATGGTTGAGCTAGCTAGATATAGCCATAACTTCTATGCTGATGGTTTATTTTCTCATACTTCTCACTTGTGGAATTCTCTTCTTGCTCCATGCTTTCCAGCCAACTTTAATTTCAATCACTATTTACTGTCCTCCTGATTACTCTTTTCTTTCTGCTCATTACTAATGTTTCTGTTCCTAATTCTTCCACATCCTGTAACCCCTTGCATGCTAGTGGCTGTACAGCCTTGCTTGGGGTGATACCAGTTAAAAAAAATACCTGTATATACATATATAGACACACATACATGCATATAAACATTATAGAGTTTATAGAAACTTTTTTATACATGTATACTGGTACACATGAATACATGCATATATAGATACAAGTATTTCTTATATATATGCCTGTACACACATATACATTTATATGTACATTCTCAAATATATACCGATGCAGACACACACACATAGATTTTTTTCTTACTTTGTGCTGTGTGCAGTTTTTCTCTGATATTAAAGGTCGCACAAGAATACCTGGTTTGTTTGTTTGTATCTATCTATCTATCTATCTATCTATCTAACTAAATACTCGACTCTCCCTTCCAATTCGACGTTTGAGGGTCAAGCAGATCAGTTCCTAGGAACCGACAACCTGACACCAGAACATGAGATTTCATTATAGTGGTGAAGGTTTTGTGCAGAAATATCCACACTTTTTGAAGGGCCAAATACAGAGACCTAGTGCACTAATGACCCTCTGCATGTTGTCCTTCTCCTAAACCAGTTGCCAACCAAGGCTTTAGAACCCAGTCTGTCCTGCTATTTACCCATAGCTGGCAAAGAGGAGGAGTCATACCTTTCCCAAGGGTATTAGCATGTAAGTGAATGTAATGGAATTCGAACTCAGCTCCTCAATTCCTCAATCCAAGCTGCTAACCATTACTCCACATGCCTTCTTCTATATATATATATATATATATATATATATATATATATATATATATATATATATATATATATATATATATATATACAGTTGTGAATGGAATTATTTACTCCCACTGAATATTTGCATAAGGAAATGCGAACATTTGCAAATACTCACTGAATTTACCCTGAATAGTTAATTCCATATTCTGTTTTGAAAAATTTGGCATTTTTAGAAGTTTCAATCTATAATATTAATAGATATAGATTTTTCTAAAAATTAGTACAGTCAAAAATTATTTACACCCCCTTATTGAAATTATGAAAAAATATTGCTCTATGGCAATTGTAATGTTTTTTCTTAATTTGACATTTAATACAAACACCCTTTGAAAATGACCTGATTCTATAACATTCTAAAAGGTAATGAAGGATACATATGAATATGTAAGTGTCACATACCATGATAATGCATTCATTCTACAATTATGGTGAATAAAGATAGTTGATTTGTACAAACAGGTGATAGATATACAGCACTTTTCAAACATTTCAATGTTCATAGATCAACAATTTGTAGCATTATGAAAAAGTACAGCAGGACTCATTGTGTTGAGAATAAATTAAGGACTGACAGAAAATGGTTAATTTCTGAGAGAATGGAAAGGAAAATTGTTAGCAATGTCTTGAAGAATCCTCACTTAACAACAAAGGATGTTGTCAATGATGTAAAGACCAGAGTTGAATGTATCAACAAAGACAATCACTAGGTGCTTTCATCGAGTAGGACTTCAAGATTGTTGCCTAAGGAAAATTCCCTTGCTTAAGCCTAAACACCACCTAAGATGCAAATTAGCTTATGCTAGAAGCCATCTAGAACATGGCAGTAAATATTGGAACTTCGTTTTATGGTCAGATGAAACCAAACCAGAATTATTTGGGCACATGAACTCATGTCATGCATGGAGGAAAGTGAATGGCGCTCACAAACCAAAACATACCCTCTCTACAATTAAGCATGGTTGTGGGAGCTCTGGGGATGTTTCTGGACCAGGAGAACTAGTGATTGTACAGAATATCATGGATAAAGAGCAGTATTTAGCTATTCTTAAAAATAATATAAAACAAAGTGCACAAAAGCTGTCATGGGATGTTCCAACATGATAATGACCCAAAGCACGCAACACAAATTGTTAGAAAATTCTTAGATGACAGCAAAATTATGGTTTTGGCATACTCCACACAAAGTCCTGACCTAAACCCCATTGAAAATTTATGAGCATATTTGAAGAAAAAAGTAAGAGAAAGTTCTTCAAATTTGGAAGAACTAGAAGGTATTGACAAGGAAGAATGGATCAAAATACCTATCTCTGTGTGTAGTGATCTTGTAAGGAACTATAAAAAATGATTAAAGATAATAATCAAGAATAAAGGTTACACATTTGATTATTGAAGCAAGAGGGCCAAATGTTTTCTCCAACGCTAATTGTTTTTTGGTGCTATTTTTGTATTATTGTTTGACATTAAAATAAAAATTTTCTTGTGGGCATCACTACACATTCTTTCAAATCCATTATTTCATTATTTGTTAAAAAATGCACATGACATTTCAATGAGAATTTGAGGTATTACAGCTTTATTCATAATTATGGAAGTGGGGATGAATAATTCTGTCTACAGTTGTGATTTGCAGATTTGTAAATCAGTCAACTCCAAGTAGATCTCTGATTTTATTTCCTAACTCTTATACTGCAATCTGCTATTATTGTCTTTGCAATGATCAGTGATATAAAGTATGGTCCCAGACTTTGTTGAGAATTACAAGATTAGCACATGTTCAATGAGTGAATGTTGGAAGGTGTTCAGTTGAAACTATGATGAGATGTAATTACTGTGAACCACCAGAATGTTCAGATTGTTATGCAGAATACATCTATGCAGTATTTGTATAATCTTTTTTTGAGGTTCCTTGATATTTTGCCAGTGTTTCACTGATGAATATAAATGGGCACTTTGCCTGCTATCGCATCTAATCTGGATCCCCACGAAGCATGTGGACCTGATGGTATCCCTTTAATAGTCCTTAAGAAGTGTACATATTTATCACCGTCTGATCCCATGATCTCCTTCATAATTAGGGAAAATTTCCTGAACAATTGTTAGTTTAGGTTTCTTAATAAATTAATATCATTAATGAATGAATCATATATACATCAATTTATCATTACGTTTAATGATATTTTCTCCCTTTTCAGACACCATTATTTTCTCATTGGCAAAAGAATATTCTCCTTGAAAAATTTTTGGTTTATCATTGTCTGATCCCCTACCTTTTTGGCAAGGGAGGAATTGGCAAATTTCTGTGGATATTTATCCATGTTTGAACCACATGAACCAGAGTGAATTTTGCAACAAATTGTCACTGTTTTTGTTTTCCATTTCTTCCTCTTTAAAAATGGTGACACCATGAGAACTTCCAATACCCTGTTTCTGTATTTCTCCTGCAGAATTAGGGAAACTTTCCTGAACAATCATATTTTAAGTTTCTTACATTTTCATATATTGAAAAATCTAAAAAAATATGCCTAAAAAATATAATTTAATCTATTTCAAGGACAAATAAAGGCATTTGTATGCTATAATAACATTGGTAAATATACTTCACATCTTCTAGGAGCCGAAAACTAATGACAATGTACGGAGCAATGTCAAACTTGTGGGCTAACAGAAATCTCTCCTCGACACTATTAAGTGTCGGAAGTTGGCATGGTTTGGCCATGTCATATGACTTAAGAATCTCTGAAAGACTATCATGCATGACAATGCTGAAGGCAGACACAAGCAGGGATGGCAATGCAAGTGCTGGTTAGACAACATCAAAGAATGGCTGGAAATGACAATACCGGAACTTCTGAGAGCCACTAGCAACAGATCATGCTGGAGAAGGTTTTCTGTTTCTTCTGCTCATAGGTCCCACTGCTGATTGAAGATGGCAATTGAGATAATATATATATATGCACACACACACACACACACACACACACACACACACACACACACACAACAGGTTTGATTAACTAGAACCAACAATATATTCTTATATATATATTCTTAATTGTTTGTCTGTGTGTATAGACATTGATGGTACTTGTCTCATAGAAGCTGTCTGCTTGTCATAATATTCAACACTAACAGCTTTGCTGATTGTTAAAAAAAATCTAATATTTTTCCTCTGCAATTTCACTTTTATTTTCTGTCTTAATTTTCATATTTTTCTTTTCCATTCATATTTGTAATTTCAAAACTGTTTCATCTTAAACTCTTTTTTATTCATTCTCTTTAAATTTCTCTTTCTCAAACCTATTGTCTGTTATTTTTTGTTCTTCAAAAGTACTTAGCTTGAAGCTTCAATAAAGATAACCTACTTCCATCTCTTTTATAAGCAGACCATCAATAACAAAAAGAAGATTAAAAGAAACAACATTTTACGAGAAAATGTTTTTCTTTCTCATTCCATTTATGTTTACAAGATTCTAACACATTGAGTTTGAAGGAAAAGTGGCAGTTTAGTCGATTTTTTTTACTCTAGTAATTATTGGCTCAGGAGTTTTGAATATATCTAAAATGAAAAACTATTATCATTCATATACTCTAACTTATTTGAATAGGTGTCCTCATCTCTGTTGTTTTAGTTCCAACATTTCACCAGTTGTAGTCTTTGACATTCTTTACAAAGCAGCAATTCTTGGGGGGAAAAGCATTTGAGTGAAACTTCCTTCTTACAATTGGAATATGGAGGAAATGTGGGCAATTCGACTGTGAACGAAACATGGTAATTCCTATCTGTAAAAATATGAAATGATAAAACTAAAGAGTGAAGCTCATTTGAACATTTGCCAAGTAAACAGTGATAGAATAACAACAAGCTGCATTGTCAGTGCATTTGTGGATAAAGTGGCTGCAGAGTGGAAAATAAGACTACATAAATTATTTGGAATTATATCTGAAAAGCTGGAAAGAGTATGAATTACATAGCTTCAGCTTAGACATGGTAGCAATACCCCATTTTTGGTCTAATCTAACATTTGTGAAGATAAAACATGACAGAATTAGTCAGCTACTTCCTGAAATGGTAGAATTCTTTCTTGATTAAAGCTTGCATATGGTATTCAATTCTATGCTAATCCTACTGAGCAGGCTACTGGAGCCTACCTATTATATGCTCCAATTCTTTCTCTTACCTTATTTTCCAGTGTTGTGCCCTAGCTATCATTCCAGCTTCATTCTATAAATATGAAGAAGAATTAATATGAGAAATCTTCTTGTATGGATAGAAGAATGAAAATAGTTCCCCCCCTGCACATTGAATAAAAGGCAGAGTCATTTCAAGAATGTTACCAAATATGTCATGTACCTGAAGAAGACTAGAAGAGCAACATCTGAAACGTTGCAACTGTTAAGATAATTTTTTAGATTTTAAAAAAAATTATGCAGATATTTTAGAAGACAGATTACAAATGAAGTGACATGGACAGTAATTGCAATGTTAAATTTGAAAGACCAAAGATGATACTGATGGTAATCATGTTATGCTCTTGCTGATGATGATGCAATGATGACAAAAAAGTTATATTTTGATGTGGGAAAAAAAAACAAAGTCTATATTAAACAAATAAAGAAGAAATGATCAAGAAACTGAAAACAAAAACAAATTAAAAAATTGTAAATCAGAGATTTTTTTCAAAGTGCATTTACAACAAAAATGTGTTAATTCTATTAATAAAAAAAATCTGAGAGAGCAAGGAAAATAAGAAAATGAAATAAAAAAGAGATCATTAGTAAAAATTAATAACTAGTTCAACTAGCAAATAAAATTTTTATACATTTATTTATTCACTATAAGAGAATCAATATACATCAATATATTTGATCATATGCATGATTGAAATGTTAAAAATATTGCAAAATTTGAAACAGAAAGATTAATAATGTTCTTTTGGAGCACATTGATTTAATAACCTGAACAAAACATCAAAAATACAAAAGATTTCAATAGACTGAACATTGTCAACAATACAGAATAATTAAGTTCGCTGAACACCAGCAACAATGTAAATGAGTTCAACTGTATCCCTCAAAAATGTTGAAAAGCCTTAAGACACTATGCAGAAGAGTTCAATAGTGTAAACATCATTAATAAGATTAATGATTTCAATAAATTGTCAACAATACAAAAGGATACAATCATGAATAAAAAAATAATTAAATAGTCTGAACATCATCAATAAGGAAATAGAGTTCAATTCGTTAAACACCATCATTTATAGAAAACAGTTCAATAGTCTAAACACTAGCTATACAAAAGAGTTTAATAACCTGAACACTGTCAAAAATACAAAAGATTACAACTGCTGAACATCAATCAAAGAAAAGAGTACAATTACCTGAACACTTTTCGGAATTAAATTCTCTATATATTTTTCAACCAATTAAATCCCATCAGAAGGTTTGTTTGATAAACAATCATTACAAGGACAAATATTGCCAAAATGCTTGGTAGACGTAATTGTAAACCTACCACGTTATTTTTGGACCATTTAGAAAATAACAATAATAACTCCCTTCACCACTCCTACAAATTTGAGAAAAAGATTTTTGTAATCTAACTAATGAAAACCTTGTATTCAAAAAATTCACATCTCTATGTGAAATTAGATTTCAAATCCACCTTACAGATATAAAAATAGAAACCTACTGCTTCTTGAGGTTAAAAACAATTACAGAGACAAGTTTGATTTACATGTATGTACACACACAATAGAAGAAACAACAGCCAGCAACTACTGATAAGGCTTTGTCCACGCACACAATAGAAGGGAATAACTAACAGCTGCTGACTAAGCCCTTGTCTGCAAACTCATAAACATATTAGGATAGCCATCATAAAGTAAATCTCATCACACATTTCACACTGCCCTAAGAACACTTAATTACTTTATAAAACAAACATCACTGCAAGGAAAATTGAACATTTTATTGTTATTGTATATTTCTGAAAAGAATCTATAAATCTTATTACAACTGCATTCTACTTGTATTGTTCCATCAGAAAATAACCATTTTTATGTTTCATTTAAAATGTGTTGTTGTTATTGTTAAATGTTTGAAATCCAACACTTAGATATCAACAAAAACCTGGGAATTTAGATCCCAACACACTGTCAACAATACAGAAAAGCTTAAATAGACCATCCGTTGATGGTCTATTAAAGCTTTTCTGCATTGTTGACAGTGTTCAGGTAAGTATATTCTTCTAAAGACTATATTTAATTGAATAATCATCAATCAAAAGAATTTGATAAACTGAAAAGAATTAGCAATGAAAAATAGTTGTCCGAACACCATTATTGATGCAAAATAGTTAAACTGTCAGAACAAGATCAAATTTACAAAATATTTCAATTGCCTGGACGCTATCAAAGATGCAAGAGAGTTCAGCAATTATACAAAATTATTCAATTGTCTGAACTACATCAACAATAAAAAAAATCTCCAGTAATAAATGGCTTCTACTTAATACATAATACTTGAAATATGAGACATATTGCTTGCACACAAATGATATTGTAAATGTCTTTTTTGTTTCTAATATAAAAGATTATTAATATAATATTCAGATTTTTATCTTAGAATTTATTAATTTTAGGTCTGAACAGATACTTTTGTTTCATAAAAATGATGATGATGTTGAAGAAGAAATTGCTAATAATAGCAGCTCAGAATTTGTATTGACTAAATACAACTTGTGCAAGCAAAGTTGAACTCT
Organism: Acanthosepion pharaonis; assembly: GCA_903632075.3. Taxonomy (NCBI): domain Eukaryota; kingdom Metazoa; phylum Mollusca; class Cephalopoda; order Sepiida; family Sepiidae; genus Acanthosepion; species Acanthosepion pharaonis. The sequence goes on along the minus strand of CAHIKZ030004732.1, from coordinate 78,447 downwards.
TTGTCATGTAATAAGTGAATATAGAAAACAGAATGAAAAGGAAGAGAAAATAAATCTGACTGGAATAATAATAATCCAGTTGAATAGGAACTGTGCAAATGAGTTGACTTTAATAATGCAGAGTCTTTCCTAAAGAAAAATTAATATTCTTGGGACTTAGAAATTCAGATGGGTTCATCCAATCCAGGGGATCAAATCTCTCTTGTGAAAAGAAGATTTCTTAAAATGATGGATGTTGCAATTCCAATAGACAAAGAAGAAGAATTGAAAGAAAAACTGGTTAAATCAATGAAACCTACCAGAGAATAAAAAAAAAAAACACGGTAGAACATGTAACAGTTGTTCTCATCATTAATAGTGTGCTTAAAACCAGGCTCACCATGAATGGTCCCTGGCAATGAGAGAGATCAAGATTCATGTCACCTAACATTTTAATTTTAATTTTTCTTATAGGCCCATGGGTACTAGAGCACTTGCCCTTGCTAACCCCAGTCTCAGTGGACCTGCTTGGGAACAATGTCAGAAAACTTTGCAAACAGTTTGGAACAACTGGAAATCTGAAGAAGAATTTAAACCAATCAGATTTCAGCTTTGCTAAAATCAGCAAATATATGAAGGAGAGTGTTTGAATAAAGAGAATAATAATGGAATGAAAAATCAATGATGAATAATAATGATGATGATAATATTGATGCAATAAAAATAATGTAATGAGTAATAATTAAGGGAAAATAATAAGAAAGAATTAATAAGGATGATCACAATTATGACAGTGCTGATGAGAAATTATATTTAAAGTTTAGCAATGAATGATGAAAACAATAAGAATGAAAATATTTTTTAAATTATTATTTACAATGACAAAGTTTTGGTAAAATTGAAATTTTGGTTTTCCTCCTATTATTTACATTTTATTTCAGTTCAAAACAATTTGGTATTTTTTTAAACTAACACTTTTTTATAAAATGTGTCTTTCATTGTGAAAAGCTGAGTAAATTTATTCAAGTGCGAACTGGTATGAATTTTGCCAGGGTTTTTGCTATTTTACATTTGTGTATTTTTTTGTTCTTTATTCCTTAATTACACAGCACCCAGTATAATGATTAATTAACCATAATATAGAATATATTGGAGTACTTTTTAAATTAAGTCTATCTGTGCATATACATATGGTTATAAAACTGAGAAATAGAATTAAATTCTAAAAAATAATTGTATCAATTTGCAATCAAATTTATGGTAGATGTGAAGACATGAATACAGACATCAAATTTTCATCATAGATATATAGTACCATGAGCATGTATGACTATATATATATATATATATATATATATATATATATATATATAGAGAGAGAGAGAGAGAGAAAATGTATGTAAATATAAAAGTGGACACTGAGGTCAACACCAGGCCATGTGTATGTGTTGTATGGTGGTTCAACTATTTATATATGCTGGTCAATGGATCATTATAGGTACCAAGGTCGGGTATTTCCAATTTATAGTATTATCCTAACAGTTATTAGGTAGGCAGCAATTGCTATATTATTCTAAAAGCTTTTGAGTAGAAATAATTGTGGATCAGAATGTGGTTATTTGTAGCTATTGTATAAAGTTGTTTAACTTTTAACTCATTATTTGTTATTGATCATTTTGGGTATTTTGTATTTACTCATTAATTATTTGTTGTAGATTATTATTAGTAAATTTACTTGTGGTTAGGCATGTATTCATAACTTGTTAATTTGTTTATTATTATTGACATAATTTATTTACTTTTTTATTTTATTCTTTTTGTATATACTGCATTAATAAATCTTCTGACATCTTGTTATTAACCTAATATTGATTCTAAATCTTTTCTCTATAATTCTTTATTAATATTTGCAACTGAATTAAGGGCATTGACGAGGAAGTTTTATATTAAAATATTTATTATGCAAAATAAATGTTTCTTTTTTCACCATGTTATTATCATCATGAACTGATTCCCAAAAGTTTCATTCACTGATCACTACAACCTTAACTTGTTCAAGTCTAGTATTAACTGTTATCTTCCACACATTCACATAAGTTTTACCTCTTACTCTGTAACCCTCTACATCAAGTAGCCTTCAGTCACAAGGTGATGTGGTGGAAGACTAAACCAGAAAAGTATCAAATATTTAAACATTATTATTATTTTGTTTACATATTAATTATTTTATACACCCTCCAATATGCTATCCCCTGTGGTCAACAATATTTTGGGGGATTATTTCATTTGTATAATAATAGCTTCTAGAATTCTCAGTTTTTTTCTTGCAGATGTTTTGAACTTTTTTTAATAAATGATGAATCTAAGGCATTTGTTGAAATTGTTAAGTGAAATACCTGTGAATTATATTTTTGTGTTTTTCATCTTATTTTTAATTTTTGGTGCATTAGTTATGATAGTATAAGTTAATGTTAAGTTATTTTTATTTATACATGAATAATTGTGTTATTTTTTTCAAAAATTCATTTTAATTTTTTCATGGTTGTGGGAATTATTGATGATAAGTGTTTATTTTATGTTATTCTTATTAAAAAAATAATGCCCAAAGAAGAAATTATTTTTGCATAGTTATGTTTTTTTATAACAGCTATTTAATATTTATGAAGATATTCACTTTTGTAATTGAGAAGACATGATTTTTTGTTTATGAGTCTTTTACACAGTAAAGCACTGAAATTATGAGTGTTCATGTCAAATAAAATGTTGAGGAAAGGAATTTTATTATTAATGTTAAGTTCATAAATAAAGTATAAGATGAAATTATTCTCAAAGGTTTCTTTAAGGTATTTTGTCAATAAAAATATGTCATCAATATATTTAACAGGCATGGTAAAATTATTAAAGATTTTATTTTTTATATGGGTCATGTAGAAATTAGAAAAAAGTAAGACTAAGAGATGAAGCTGTCAGTCTCTCTGTAAATGATGAGATGAAGCTGTCAGTCTCTCTGTAAATGTTGCCATAAGGATCATGAAAAGATACTTGTGTCATGCAAGCTAGAAGGAATTATTATATATGTTTTGTACTATATATCTAAAATTTCTTTCACAGGATATTTCAATGTCTAATGAGATTAGAATGTCATTTTCAGGCTTATTTGTGTGCAATATTTTGAGAAATTCATTGGTGGAATTGACACTATTGAGTAAGCATGGTAGAATCATTTGGTTTAGAATTTTGGACAAGTGATTTAGAGAGGCATAGATTTTTGAAAATTATGCAATAATAGAAGAGAACTAGGCTTGTGTTTTTTTTATATTCCCATATAAATAGTTGGGGTAATATTCATCTACAATTTTATTCAAAAATTGGAAAAATAAAAAAATTAAACAGACCTTGTCAGTTGAAATAGACAAAAGTTGTTGGTATGAATTACTTCTACCTAAATATCTTTGCTCCTATTTTATTTTCACATGACCAATATAAAAAACAAAGTCTTTAATAATTTCAGCAGGCTCTCCATTTATACTTGATGTACTGATGACTTTTGCATATTAATGAAATAAAAAACCTTAAAGAAACCTTTGAAAATAACTCCATCTTACATTTTATTTATGAACTCAATAATAGAATCACTTTACTTGACATTCAAGTTTTGATGCTAATAGTGGTAATTTTATTACTTCTCTATATAAAAAAATCTAAAAGCAAAATTTTGAGTCTCTTTAAATATAAGTGAGTGTCCTCACAGATATAAAATAGGGATTATAAAAAAAGATGATTAATCATGTGAAAATGATTTCCACTTTGAACACATTATTTTATAAAAATTAAGTAAAATAAAACTAACTTATCAACAATAATTTCCCAAAACATGTTGATGAAGAAATAAAATTGGTCTTAAAGAAATTTAGAATAAATGACACAAGCAATCATCTTGATATAAACAAGAATAAACACAAAATTAACTCATCTTATTCTAACCAAGTGCATCTTAATGATAAACAAAATGAAAAAACACATTAAAACAAAATAGTCAGTCAATCATGAGGATGAATGAGTTTGTCCATCAGGTTCAGGTTATTCAATCAGATTGCATGGTTCTTCCAGATCTTTTCCAACTTAAGCTGCCTTTTACTCATGTAGGACTTCATATACCACACATCAGGAGGCTGAGCTTTAATACTTTGAGCTGCCCAGTAATGCATTTCATCAACTTGCTATGATAACCTGATGGGCAAACACATCCATCCACATGATGACTATTTCTTTCTCTTGGTCATAGCATGTTCCTGTCAGAAGGCTCCAACTCATTCTCGACCTTGAACACAAAAGACATGGCCATTTTTAAGAAGCTGGCTATCTCCAGTAGCCATGCCTTTTCATTTTCCTGTGTCAGTTTTGAATCTGCTATGTTAATGCCCTCAATACATTTGAAGGAGAAACAAGAATTTGGCAGTTACTGCATAACATTATCTTAGGTTGTCTTATATTTTTGGCCCACTAAAGATGTGTTCTCAAATAACTGGAACAATCTGTTCACATGCACACATATGTATATAGACATAGAGAGACACAATACATGAACACACTGACACACTCACATATGTTTGTATAGACCTGTGTGTCTGTGTGCACATACATAAAATTTTATGTAATTTTTTACTAACTGAGCAATCATGAGAGAAAGGCTAAAGATTTTTAAATGAAACTCAAATTAAAATTCACAAATAAATAAGAATAAAAACAATATCTGTTCATTGTTTCAATTCTTGCAATAAAAAGTAAGTACAATTAAATAACAAGAATTTTTATTCTCTGTAAGAAAGCCCAAAAAACTGAGATGAAAATTGCTAGGTTGAAAGTTAAAGATGATCTCAAGAGACTGACAAATGAGAAGAGAAAAGAAAACAGAAATTGAGAGAAAGAGAAAGAGGAAAGATATAGAGAGAGGGAAAAGAGAAAGAACAAAATTAGAAGGAAAGAAAAGAAGAGAAAAAGATAAAAAAATATAAAATGACTGAAGCAGGCAAATTGCAAGAGAAAGAAAGAGGAAGAAATAATAAGTTGAATGAGTTGGTTTAATGTAGATGAAAGAGCAAGAATACTAAGAGAAATAGAGTGAAGAATAAATTAGAAGAGGCAAAAAGTTAACTGAGAGAGAAGGAAAGAGAACAATGGGAGGGGGATTTGATAGAGGCCATGTGAAACAATTAAGTAAAAAGAGAAAGGAAATGAGAGATAGCAAGAAAAGTGAAAAGAGAAAATGAAGAGAGAAAAATGAAAGAAAATATGTGTGTATGTTAAGAGAAGAGAATAAAAGGAGTGTTAGATTAAATGACACTTAGATGGATTTGAATTGTCTGCACAGACCAGCACTATGCAGACTGTAATGTTAAATCCAGCTGCCAGCATTGTAACTACACATATTTAAGAGACGACATGAGCTGCTTTTATTGATTAGAAGCCAAAAGTGAAGTGGAACAACTCTATTAAGCATGTTTTCGTATTTCTTTTTATGGAGAGCACTCAGATTAATTTCCCCTGATGCTGAGAATAACACCTCCCAGCAAAGGTGAGACCAACAATTGGAAGGGTTACAAGAGAGTAGATGTATGAAGTGGTTAGCTTGCTCACCAAGTGAGTGATTTTCGAGTTGGATTGTTGGATGGTTGCAATGAAAGAGGCTCATTTTGTGGAATGTATTCATATAAAAAAATATTGTAAGCCTGACCAGTTTCTACAGATGTGATTGACATGAATCATTTTAAAATAATGAATGGACTAAATTTATGAAAGAAAATTAAATACTTAAATATCAATAAGTATGAAGATATATGAGGGTTGCTCCAAAAGTAATACCTTTTATTGTTAATATGTTAGTTCACAACACCAGCAGCAATTGGAGCAGAAGTTTAAACTTTCTCCCAATGACCCATGCTTTCTGGGTCTTTGCTACTGAGAATAGCTGTGATAGTCTGGCAAAATATCATCTGACATGAAAGTACATATGAAACAAATGTGTATCATTGAAGTCCTCCATGCAGAAAAATTTGCACTTTTTGATATTCAATGATGTTTGTAGAATATTTATGGAGGCCAAACAACAGATATGGGCATAGTTAATGGGTACTGTATTTTAAAACTATATTTTTATTATCATTATTATATATGTGTAGATGTGTGTGTATATATATATATATATATATATATATATATATATATATATATATATATATATATATATTTTAATAGACCAGTTAATGCAATTTGAGGAATAAAAAGACTACAAAATGATAATAATATTGGCTATAAGATTGATGATATTTATTATATATTAGTCTTTTGACTAAAAAGATTTTAAAGTCTGAATTTTTGGACACACCTGTGTCCTTTTTCAATGAATAAACAAGGAAGTGGGACTCACTCTTTCAGGGAATGCTGTTGTTGCTGTCAGTTAGAGGGCTCCTTGTGGAAACTATATTCTTTGAGTAAGCCCAAATCCCTTTCTATTTTGAAAATATATTTCAACTCCGATCTGCATCTTTGTCAGCTGTTAAATGAAGATGCTAAATGCAGGCATCTGATGTTATCAATGCTATACAATGGTTGGTTGAAGTGTGCAGTAACAGGAAATTGTTGTTGTTGTCTTTGATGGATTTTTATGATTATTGAATTGAAGACAGGATTATGTACATGTTTCTCCAAAATAATTGCCTTCTTTTGCATTTGTGACAGAAAATTAAATATATAAGATCTGAACTGTCACAAGTCAGAGCTGGTAGTTTGAATATTGCGTGAGTGCCAGAGGGATGTGAAATTGCTATCAGTGTTGATATTTTTACATTCTTGTCATCAGGGTTTATTGCAGGTAATATTCCCTTTATGAGGCGGTGAATTATACATTCTAGATGATGTTAGGAGTGTGTGTAGGTTGGGGGCTGATGCCAATCAGCATTGAGGGGGTTCTCGCTGAATATCTTTCTATATAGAATATCAGGATGTAAACAAAGGAATTCTGATTACCACATAGGTCACAACATTGGTTTTTGAAAATGACCTGAGAATTTATCCATAGTTTCAAGAACAATAGTGTTATAACTCATTCCTAGTGGTTGTAATATTATATCTTGCTTAGGATACTCACTGTGGCATCATCAATTCTTTCTCCTTGACTTCTCCTTACTCACTTTGAGTTCTTTATTTAAAGCATCTTGCCTAGTTTATTTGTGTTACCAGGGATGTCTTAATTACTCCATAACAAATACTCAACACCTACAAAATACAATAAAACATTAAAAATGCCAACCTTGTCATTTCTTGTTTGGATGAATACTTGCTGCTTAAATATATCAACCAGATAGTCAACACAAGATCATTCTCTTTATTAAAGAATCTTTCAAAAATAAAATATACTTTTCTGAATTTTTATTTGAGGGAGATTACCTGATTTAAAGTTTAATTAATCTGATTTGAAACAAATATTACTTACTTTTAGTTCTTTTTTAAATTGCAGAAAAGAATTTTTTTTATTGCAGAAAAACATTTTTTAACATGGAGGTGGGTGGTTTTATGAGGTGTTAATAACTCTCTTGATGGACTTATGCTTGCCAATTTTTTCTATGAGTTGCAACAATTACTTGAAGTATATAACATGAATGTCTTTTTATATAATGTTTTAAATTAATCTTAAAAAATTAGGAAAACATTTTAAGCAAACTATAGTTTTTATAGTCTTATGAATATATTTGTTGGGGAAATGTTAGAAAATTACCAATAAATTGAAAATTTTCTATAGTTACTATTCTTATTTTCTGATAATATTATTTATAGACATTGGTATTTACAAAATCAGTATGTTTATACACATGCAAAAATACTGGAGATCACAGAATTGTAATAAGCTTTTCCATTTATCAGTAGTAGGTATAGTTTTTGCTTAATATCACTTAACCTCTACAAATTAATAAAGAATTTTAAAAGGTTTATAAAATGAAAATAATTCTTGCAAAAATTCATTATTCATTGAAAATTATTTTTTTAAGACAATAATGTCCATAATATATCTTATTCAGAAAAAATTATTTTTATTGATTAAACAGTGCATATTACATCTATTGGTTTGTATATTCAAGAAATCTTTATCATCATGCTTTCCCATGACCTAATTGGTTAAACACTCTTGCTTAACATGTGGTTTCCCTGATAGAAAATGGGACTACAGGTTTGATTCCTGTTGGAAAGAGCATTTTCTTTAGTAGGACTTTCTGATCTCTAAGCTGGTTGACATTAATTTCACTGTTTAAAATAACAGGGATATCTACTCTAGCATGTGTACCCACTAAATATCTGGGGTTTATCTGAGTCCTGAAGTATAAAGCATCAGGAAACTCTGAGCCAGTCTTTCATAAGTATCATGAACGTTCAATATTTCACATATAATACTACCTACTAAATATGATTTTATAGTCATAAGAAATAAGCATATATGCAGTTATAATAATAAGTCCATAGCCTTGTGATGAATAAAGTATCTATCTTCCTAAATAAATATTCCTTTTTCAACATAATATGCTTATTTATCCTCTTATTTTCTTCTTTATTCTCTCAAGATGTAGGCAATCATGGCTCTCCACAATCTCCTGTCTCTTGTAATTCTTAATAAATTTTGTCTTTCTGTTATTTATCTTAAACCCTGTTCTGCTATCCATTTACTGAAGCTTACTAAGTCAGTCATGTGCTGTTTTACTATCTTTCTTGCCTTCAATCTGTTCTGTGGGTATCAGATCTTCCAAGGCATCTTTCCTCATTATGTGCCCTAGAAAGCTTTACAACTGTTCAATTCAATGGAGAATATTAATCACACAGATTGAATATTGTACAGGATAAATTCCAGATCAAAATTCAGTTAATAACTTTCCTGTCAGTCTACAGACTTATTGATCTACTCTCATGAATACATATATAGATGTAAATTTTCATTTTCACATATATGAATTTCTTTCTCTCTCTCTCTCTCTGAATATACTGTGTGTGTGTGTGTGCTATTTTTATCTGTTGTCTCCATTTCTTCAGCTTAGAGGCATCAACCTGCTGCTGCTAAGTGCTATTATTGATGACAGTTCACACCAACCAGATTAAGCATGCAAAGAACAGTATACAAAAAAATTAAATATCACAATGCTAACAGATGACTGAAACAGCATCCTAAGTGATCTTTAACAGAGCTTCTGCCAGATTTACCTTTTTTTATATATAAAGTATAGAGAGGGAATAAGGGGAGATGGGTTGCAAATGTGTGGGATGCCACAAGAGAATGATATTTGATGGTGCCAGAAAAGAATGAAATGTATGTATATATATATATATATATATATATATATATATATATATATATATAAAAGAGGCAAAGGAAAAAGACAAAAAAATTAAAAGTAAAAAAAAGTATATCAAATAATTGATTGAATGTTCCATACACCAAAGCTTACCAAAAGCTATTAGCAAAATGAAGAGTACTAAATTTTGAGGTTTTTGGTTTGTTTTTTTTTGTTTTTTTTTTGTGTGTGTGCATGTGTTTGTATGTATGTTTTTGTTTTGTTTATTTTTTGCTTCTTTATTGCTTTTTTTCCAGTTTTACTTCACATCTCCGTGAAAGAGAGAAAGAAAAACCTTTCCAATAGAATACCTGGCTTAAATGTTTTTCTGTTACATTAACAAAAATATACTGTCGATTTATCCTCTTCTTCAACCAATGACAAGGGAAATCACATCTCTCAATGAAGAATGGTGGAACTATTAACTATGGTCAGTTCCATTAATTTTTTCTTTACATGTCTGATGTTTTAATGGTTTTGATGATATGCTTTCACCTGTCAGTTTTATTTAAGATGCAAAGCTTACAGATGCAAAAAAACACTGAGAAGTATGGTCAGAATGCCAGTGTGTCTGCTCAAAGAAATCTTAGTTTATCTTGCTTGTCTGTCTGTCTGTCTGTCAGTTCCAGTGGAAAAAGAAAATCATGTCTGTCCATTTACCTTTGTCATTCAATCAACTCAAGTTTTGTTATTTTTTTTTATAAAAAATAGTCTGACATTTTTCTGTTGCAAATATCATTTGGGAGGAATAAATGATAGCTAAAGAAGCAGATATTTATACAATGACTGCTATTAAGAGAGGAAGATTGTATAGCACCCGTTATTCAACATGAGAGAGGTTCCATTGAAAATCTGCATTTTAAATCATGGTTTTTATAATCTTTGAAACACTTATTTACATGATTATGTTACTACCCCAATGACCCCAACAATATCTGACCTCTTAGTTCTCTTGATGTGGACACCCTATAGGGGTATCTTTGAGAAAGAGACCAACCAATGGCCTTACAATACTAAGGCCTTTTTGAAGGCCATTATCATCATAGAGATGGTGGCTAATATGGATGAAAGCCACCTGATCTGGAATGCAGTTATTTTTGAGATAACTCTTGAGGCTAAGAGCAATTTTATTAAATAACCTTTTCCTAAGTTGAAAATGTATATACATTTTTTTTGAAAATATAGTGATTTTTTCTATTGAATATTTTCTTTAAATTTTTAATTGTAAATGATCTCATTATGACATCATCAATTTGTATATTAACTCAGGGATTGTAGAACAGAACATTATAGATGCAAGTTAGATGTTTATAGAGAAAACTAGATAGATATTTAGGAGTAGAAGGGCGGAATGTTTATATTTCTTTTAGTAACTTTGTTTCAGTAAATTTGAGAAATTCTCAATATGCTTGTATTACTTTAAACTATTGTTCTCATCTTGGTTGATATTGATCTTATTATAGACAAAATGTTTCAACCAAGTACCCTTTGATCATCATCTGGTGTCCACTGATTGGCTGATATGGGATATCTATTAATTATTTTGATATTTTCACCCTCTGATGTCACTTATTGTTTGTTCTTGCTGAATTGATGCTTCACTACATGATCCAGGCATTGAACTCACACCTACTAGATGACAGTAATACATGTATTGAAAGGATATTAGTGGTGTGTTTTTAGAGTCTTTTATATTCAATTTCAGATGGTTTTTGACATTTGGTTATGATGGCAAGTTCATACCATTTTTATAATTTTGTATTTCATTTTAGTGATGAGTAATTATCAATATTATTGTATTATTTCAAACTCCTGTTCTCGTATTGGTTGATATAGATGTTATTATAGACACAATGTTTTGAATAACCTCTGGTCATCATCATATTTCTTTTATGTGAAAGGACTTTCAATATCTAGCAAAGCTATGGTGCCATTGTTGTTTTTGTGTGCAAAATTTGTAGGAATTCATTAGCAGAATTGGTTTGTTTTGTCTGTATAACTGTTTAATTCTGTTATTTAGGAATAGTTTTATAAACTAGTGTAGAAATTTGGGAAATAATAAGTTTATGTTTTTTTTATATTACCATATATGCCAGATTTGCAATCACTACCCATTTTCTTCCTATTTCAACATTGTTAATGGTCATAATTTTGTTTATGTTTTTTGAAAAAGGTCAGTATTTTTTCAAATTTTTATATGTTCTTAAAAAGCAACAAACTCTTTAAAAAATTAACTAAATAAATATATAGAAGATATGTAGATTATATATTATTAGCTAAAAACATAGCTTGGATAAAAACCCTAATGAAAATGTTGAAATTAATCCTATCTTATGCTTTATCTGTGAATTAAATATCAATATTAAGATCCTCTTTATTGATGTCTAATTTTTAAACTTTCAAAACATGTCCATATATTAAAAAACATGTTTAAATTCATATCATGTTAATATCCATATAGACATAAGATAACTATGATAAAAAATTTTATCAACAGACCTCCCCCTCTAATTTCCTCTATTTATACTACAATTTATAAAGAAGTAGTTAATAGAAAACAAACACTAATTAACAATGTCTTTCAAAATATGTAGTCAAATTACGTTTAAAGTAAATGAGTAATATAAATATGCACAATAACTTTAACAAAATGAATATAATAAATCTATTTTACCATGACAGAAAAACAAAATGCAAAGTTTTCTTGATTTTTGCACACACTGGAGCCAAGCATCCATCATCTTCTACAAAAACAAAAGAAATTACTAAGAAATGATTAAAACAAATGATATTTGAGGTGTTCAATAAAACCTGTTTAAATGCATGTGTGTGATGTTTGTTAAGCCATCAATATAGTGTACAAAAAAATTAATTCAAAAGTTTACAGTAAATTTCAATGTACTGATTGGAATCATTTAAAACTGAAGTAAAAGAAAAATTGTTTGAATTACTTGAATTAGGAAGAAAAATTATATGACGGAAATCTTCATTAATCATGTTCAACAATATAAAAATGAATCCATTTTTACAAAGAATTATTATTTTGTGAAAACATGGACAAATGTAGATAAGAAGTGAAAACTGTTATTATCACCCCATGTGGTTTCATATATCATAGCTTCCTTTGATATTTTGATAAACTGTGACCACAAAAATCTCTCTATAATAAATAAATAATGATTTACTATACACACATTAGTTTAATATTTTTTCTACTTCTCAGTTCCCAAATAACTGTGTTCATTTCTACATGCACAAGAAATGACTTAGGTTGGCACAATTCCAATTAATTCTTTAGGGAATCCAGAAAATAGTCCAAATAAGTGGATATTGGGCAGAGAGAGAACAAGATTGGTAGAAGTTATCTGGGATTTTTTTAAGAATCAGCTACAAAGTTTAAGTTGACATTTTCATGTTTAACAGAACAAAAAAGATTCAGTGATATTTTCAAGAAAATATACAAAGATACATAAACATATACCAACATTTCCTGGAAACATCAATTCAGAATAAACTTCTGATGTCACTGGTGTAGTTTGACAAATGTTGTACAATAAAAGATACTCTGATGGCAGCAGATGACAGAAAAACTTACATGAAAGTTTGATGATTAAGTTGTATTTCATCCAAACTCAAACCTCAATAGATATATAGATCTGATCACCACGAAACTGCTTTCAGATTGAATGATTCTGTCTTTCAGATTAGGTGATAAAATTGCAAGAAAAACATGGAAGAAAAAGAAAAAAAAAACTTAAAAAATGTCATAAGATGACTCAGCTTCTTGGAAACCATGTTTATCACTTTGAGTTTGTCCCTTGATTTTAATGTCTACTTGCTAAATAAAGCAAGTTTTTGTTTGGTGACCTAGTTTATGTACAATTCATAATTTACTTAATTTTTTATGCTTTTTATTATAACGTTGCAAACCCAGACTTTTATCATTGAAAAGGTGTGATGTGTTTTTGAATGACTGATTTGTTTTTTATGGCTTATCAACCTTTTTGAGGTTATTCAAAGCTGAAATATAGTTTGTAATTATAAGAATTTTTTGGAGATGATAATAATTTTCTGATACAAGTCTTACTACTTAACCCAGAGCTGGGAGAATACGAAATGGATTCATACCATTCTCAAGGGTATTTGCACATAAGCGAATGTTATAATAAAAGTTCATCAAAAAAGCATAGACATCAAAATTACAAGTTTATAGTGTTAAATAATAATGTTAACTAATATATATTAACAGTAAAAAATGTCATTAAAGTCTAGTTGCGTAATCATTTTTATTTTTATTATTACCTTTGTTACACAATACTGAAGATAAACTAATCCATTTAGTTATTGGAGGTAACCAATTTTGGCATGTGGCAGTCAGAGAGAAAGAAATTCACCAATTTGAAAGCTGATCACACTAACTATTTCACTGTTGAGTGCTTCTCAGGCTGAGTGATTGAAACAAACCAGAAAGAAGAGAAAAATCATGGTCTGAAAATCTGATGAACAGAAATAGTCTTCATCAATAAGCAGAGTGTCCATGACTGCATAAATCTTCATTGTAATTAATTAAAAATGTGAGTAGATTCTAGCAGCAATCATGTGTTCCTGTCACAAATGATTCTCATCACTGCCTTCTCACTGACACCACCCACAGTACTCATCTCAAAATTTTGACTTCTGAACTCATTCACCTTGTGAGAACGCCAGTAAAATATTGGCTCATATTTTTTTCAGATTTTTTGGTTATTTTAGTAATTATTATAAGTTTGTTTTTATCAAACAAATTTGGAAAAATGCACTCATAAAACAAAAATGATAAAATATCATGAAGTTTTCAAAAAATGATAAGACCAAAAAAGAGTGACATTTACACTTCAACTGAAAGTAATATGCTGACCTTTTATAACAGAGACTATATATATATATATATATATATATATATATATCAAGTATATAATTGGTGTATACGGAATAAATTCCAATAACCAACAATTACTATTCTTAAAAGAGTGCTCAATACAAAATAGAGCAGATATAATTATTTATTTAAAAAAGTTTATAACATAAATATGTTATAAAATCACTACAAAATAGCCATTTTGTTTCCAACCCCAGTGTCTTATCAAGTGATGATGTTGAATGCTTGATAAGACACCGTCGGTGTTGAAACAAAATGGCTATTTTAGTAGTGATTTTATAACATATTTATATTATAAATTTTTAAAAAAAATAATTATATATATATATATATATATATATATATATATATAGTACAGGTAATTGATCTGTTAGTATATGATCTAGGTGGATCCTAGTAATATTAATTATTAAAACTGTGAATGTGTTTTGTGGATTAAAATTTAGAAGTGGTGATTTCCTCTAAAAAAATAAGGGATGTTAATATAACCTTTTATAAGCAAATTTTGAAATATTCCTGGACCATATAGTGTGTAGAATAAGTATGGGTGTAAAACGATTTATCTGAAAATATTACCAGTAATATATATGAAAAAAAAAAATCTTAAGAATTATAATTTAAATTAGTGGAGAGGTACATAAGAAGGTAGGGAATGTATCAAAGGAGGTGATTTATAATTTTAAAACGTTATGGAATTAAGAATTTAACAAGATTGTAGTGTTAGATCCTTAGTATGTCTACAGAAAACGGTTGTTTCCTATCTTTGATTTAATAATTGGGTGTTATTCAAGAGTTCAATGATACATATTTTCTCCCGTAAACATAAGAAGCAAGGTTCGCTCAGAGAATTGCAGGTTCTGGCTTGTCTTAGGATTTTCCATTTAACCTTAGGTGTTTTTCCTTCTTCCTTGAGTTTCCAAAAATATTTCAAAAGTGATGTCATATTTCATTTGGCCGTATTTGTAAAGGAGTTCATGTGATTGTTATACCTATCCTTAAAAGGTCTGCTAGCTGACCCCACATACAGCTTAATATCTCTGGGGTTCTCATTTGATGAGATATAGCACATATACACTATGGATTTGGTTAAGCACCTGTTTAATAATGGACATTGATCAGGGATTCTACAATTGCATAGACTTTTTTCCTGGGGTGTATTAGAACTTGTATTTAGGTTGCGTTTATTATCTCTATTTCAGTATTCTATTGTTATGTGATTTAATAATTTTATCTAGTAAAATGTAAAATTATTCACTACCATCAAACCATCGTCTCTATAAATCCCTATATTATTTAAACTAATTTCACCATGAGATTGTATAGAATAAACAGTCCAACCAAGTCTGATGACTCAGCAGAATCCAGCGATCCCATCGATACATCAAAACACATTCATTGATTACAGAATTAGTAGTGATAACCCCAACATAAATACATGCAATTCAGCTCTAGAATTTTTATAGTAAACCAAAAACATTCCCAATTACTACTAGAACTATTGCTACAATTTTTTTTACCTACTGAAATGTAATACTATCCCCTATCTCCATCTTTCCTCCCCTACCTCTCACTCTTTGGACTCTCGTGAGATGATGTGCCTAAACTTTTGACCAGTGCTTATCAGGGAAAAAATTTCCACAGACCAGTCAACATTAAATACCCAATCCATTCTTCACCAAACTGCTATGAACTAGCTCTATTGTTCCACTCCATCACCATTTTTTTTATGTATATTTTTCTTCTCAAACAAATGGAAAAAAGCAAGTGACATTTCACATATGGCTTGCCTACAAGCAGGTTTTTCATAACCATTTTCGATTCTCACCCGTCGAAGTGCAGTTGAAATGCACTGAAACCAAGTTGCATCTTTGTAGTGAGTAAAATGGTTTTGTCTATATGATGAAATTATAATAAATATATATATATATATATATATTAAAAAGAAGAGAGAAACTGCAAACATTTTTGGTTGTAATGTGAATATTTTTAAAAATATATATTATGCTTTATTTTCCATAATTTTGCAACACATGTTTCAGGTCCCGCGACCTTCAGGCAAAGAGTGGATTTTTCCATATATGATTAAAATGAATTAATTTTCCTTATGTTTTTCGATGTTAAACATTCTTGATGTTAATCATTCTCTTTTTTGTGTGGTAGTGACACAAATGTCTTTCTTGGGCCAGCAGTGAAAAAGTTCTTCTGCTTGAAGAGTAATAAAACAATTAAGATTGGTCTGAGAAAGTGTGAGGAAAGATATCTGTATTCTTATCTTTTAATGACCCCTGTGTGTTCTTAGATGTATTTCTATTTTTTGTATTGTGCATGTCTTTGTTAGTATGTGCATGTACATGTATATTCCCTCTCCATACATACATACTGTCTTATTATAAAGAATTAGTATGCACATACATACACACACACACACACACACCCACACACACACACACATGGCATTGATTCAGTTATCAATATCTTTTTCAGTGGATGCATTTGATGTTAGTATGCTGCCAAGTTATAGAAATTGTTCAACATTTTCTAGGTCCAGTTCCATTGATTATCTTCAGGTGATAGTTGATGCCCTGGTCATGGTTGGAGCAGGACCTTGGTCTTTGCCATGTTGTTGGTGATTCTGTAGCATATGTACACTCTGGAGAAGTTATCTGCTGAGTTCTGGAGGTCTTCAAGCTCATGGGCTAGCATGCAGTTGTCATTGGATTATTGAAGATCTGTGACTCATGTGTTTCTTGTTCAAGTCCTGGACTAGAGGCAAGCTATGTTGAAGAAGCTGCCATCAGTGCAGTATTGAAGGTTGATTCCAGGGTTGTTATCTGGAATCGCCTGAAGTATTGCCAGCAAGTAGACAGAGAAGAGAGTAGGAGCAAGTATGCACCCTTGTTTCAATCCCCCTGTGATGGTGAAGGGGTCTGAAAGGCTAGTTTGATGTTGGACTTGATCCATCATTCCCTTGTGTAGAGCTCAGATGAGTGCCATGAATTTCTTGAAGACCTGCCACATAGCTAGTCTTGGAACACTGTCTAACACTTTTTCAAGATTGTAGAAAATCATTCTCAGAGGTTTTGCTGCTCTCTGCACTTTTCCTGAATTTGTCTCACAGAGAAAATCATATTGATGGTTCCTCTGTTGGCTCTGAACCACATTGACTTTTAGGAAGGATGTCCTCTGACAAAGTCAGGAGGCAATTAAAATATATATATATATATATGTGTGTGTGTGTGTGTGTGTGTGTGTGTGTGTGTGTGTGTGTGTGTGTGCATTACAAATGAACTCTTGAGAGCAAATGGTAGTTTAAATAGAAAGACTATTCTTCATTTTGTATAAAATAGTATCTACTAATAAAAACAATAGAAATTCCATGGTGGATATTTGTGATTTAAAAATAAAAAATGTAATTCCTATATTTTAATCATTTTTAATAATACAGAAAAAAAAATCATACTTTACTCTTTTAAATAAAATTTAACCAATTTATGAATTCACATGTGATAAAAACACTATTAAATTTTTGTAAGACAAGTGATGAAAACTTCTTCTCTAGCTTGGTTATTTTTTTCTATTGTTCTTGGTACAAGTTTATTCCTATGGTGATAAAGAACTGTAATTTTTTAATCTATTCACCCCAAGCAAGGCAATAATGCCACTAAGATGCTGGGAGTGAAAGAGAATGAAATACTTTAGAAGGGACCAGAAACCCAATCCTAAATCGGAAACAAGAGATAAACCTCTACCCTTGTTCAAAAGTCCAGTTAGGAGTGTAAACCGTATGATAGACAAAATTACGAGTAGTGTTTGATCATTCAACCATGGAGTTTTGAGATTTTTATGACTGAAATCTGCATAAAAATATCTGCAAGTCTGGTCCAATATGAAACACAGTCACCATAATTTCAATAATGGTACTTTTCATAGAGAATGACTATGAAACACCATGGAATGTTATCTAGAATGTATTGGCTGATTGGGTTCTGCAACATCAACATTAAATTGGGATTTGATGCAATGTTCTCTTTCATTAGATGGTTACCAACCTTTACTAGTGATCTAAGTCTTGCTTCACCTTTGAATTCCTGTAATTTCCATGCACCAAATATATTAGTCTGGAATTCACCCACAGATGCCACACAACTTCATTATCTGTTACATAACACCTGTATCATTTGGATCAGTCTATTTCTACAAGTAGGAGAGTTTGAAACTATCAATTGTACTGCTGTTACAAATATTTCAGCTCTTCTGTTTGTATATAATCTAGTTATTATATATATTTGAAATATAATCTATTATACTATATTTCATTTTAGACATTTTTACTAATTTATTACTAATGTGTGTGTCTACTAATTTCAGAGAGAAACATGTTCCCCAATCATATATGTTTATACATAAATAGTTTGATACATAAATAGATAGCTATAGATATGTAACCATTATATCCAAAGGATATGTTATTCTGTTCAAACCTTCCTTATTTAAATTCCATTTTATACATCAAGTTTGTCAATATTTCTGAAATATTAATTTTTTCATTTACAATTGGAAGAAATTATTCCCATGATGTTACTATGATTTTAATGTAACAAATTAAGATCAGTCACTTAGAATAAAAAAATATTTGTAAAACCCTGAAAAGTATGCTTTGATCATAAGTAGAGAAAAGATTTTTTGTAGCAAAATTATTGACAGATTTTGAAAGAATAAAAGTAAAAATGTGGTTTGTACTTTAAAAAACTATATTTAGCAGATGAGATAGCAGACATTAGTGAATGCTTTTAAGTACATTTCCAAGGACAAATCTTTTATAAAATTTTTGGTCTTCAAATAAAGTCTGATGTGAGCCAAGTTGTTTTTATTTGAGCATATTATTCAAAATGATCTGTCTGATACAAGTTCATTTTTATTCTGTGAGATAAAAAATATAGATAATTGGTATAATTACAGGTATCCTTCACCTTTTGAATATGCCACTTCACTTTTGCATCTTGGGTATGACAACATCCAGTAAGGCCTCTGATCAGGAAGCTTTGAGGAGTGTGGAACAACATCTTAATTGCTATTGTTCCCAAGTCTACCCTGACTTGGGATGGTAGCATCTGTTAGGGTCCCCAATATGAGCAAATAGTTAACCACCAAACTGGAGTCAAAACATTATGAAAGGATTAAAATATCAGCAATTCATTTTTGAAAAAAAAGGTATTACCGGCAATAGATTTGACTCTCAACAAAAATCCTCTTTACAAAAATAAATAATGAAATTTGATCTACAAACTGATCCTTACAAAGAATACATATTCTATTTATATGAACATATCCTAAAATTTTGTTGGCATTAAATAACACATTGAGGTTGATATACCATAAAACAAAATAAACCAAACCAAACACTTCACTTTTACTAAAAACCTACATTACTACAGGTTTCACCACCACCACCATGCTACTCAAAATGGCATGAGAAAAAGAAGCAGTTACCATACAGTTACATGGGGAAATATTTGAGCCTTCCCAGATCTAAAAATTAACCTTTTTCAGTCTTGATGTTAAAAGGTCAAACTTGGTTTTCTAATGTGACTGATGTGAAAGATTTAAATATGTCCACTTAGCTTCATGCATTTTCCTCTCTATTTGTAAACACTGAAAACATTCTGTTAACCTATGTGTGCTTTCAAAATTAGTTATATTTTTCTGAAAATATTGCAACAATATTAGTCATTGTGAAAATCTTTCAGTAAAAGTTACTTTTCAGGTTTGGGAAGACTCTAGCATTTTTCCCATAAATTGTTATTGCTTCTCCACTTTATTCCTTTTCAGCTTATTAAAGATGTCACAAGAATGCCCAATCTTTGGAAAGACAGGGGAAACCTATTAAAACCATCAGAGAAAACACAAAAAAACACTCTCCTGGAAAAGAAAAGTTATGACTTAAAGATGGTTTCCTCTTACCTATGTTTTTATTATGGTAATAATATCTTGTGAGAGCATCCATATATGTTTTCCTTTCTTTAAAATGGAATCTAAAAAAGGTACCACAGACATCAAGGTGTGCCTTACTCTACTTTCAATAAAGGAGTAATCTTGAGAACAGATTATCCAGTTCCAAAATCAAATCATTATACTCTCAGTGAAGTATTGTTTCAATAAAAATTCAGAGCCAAATACTGTTTTGTTTATATACTTGTAAAATCTATGGCACCATTATAATCATCATCTTTATTACATTTGACTTGTTTTTTTACAAGTGACCAAACAGTCCAGAGAAGCACAATTTAGAGCAAACGATAGCTTCATTAAAGCAATACTATTGTGCCAAATACTAGTCTTCTCATAAGACCAACCGACTTGTAAACTATCACTCTTGTCACATAGAAGTGCTACTTGCCTGGTGAACCTCGCTTGTAAAATCAATATGGGCAAAACAGTGGAAGCCAGGCAACAGTATCAAGTCTAATCGTACTAGCCTACTACACATCATTTCTTAACTCAGTCAATGATTCTCTCTGCAGAACTATAATTTCTACGTAAAACTGTCAAGATATTTTGCTATCACCTTATATAAACAAGCTTTCATAATCCTTTTGCTAATTTAAATTTTGTAGGAAAAGTTCACTTAATTTTATTCAATCAATTTTCAACATGGAATAAGAATCCATCATATAAGAATATAAAAATCCACCATATAAGAATATAGCCATAAGAATATGTCCATTCTATTTTCTGCATAATAAAATGTTTCAATACGTCTAAATATAAACTCTATATAGGTTCATGAATGTTAATTTTAACATCATTAAAAAGACTAAATTGTCAAGAATTCACTATCCAGAGATTCTATATGACATCAGTAAAAATAGATATAAATAAAATTTCCTTGGAGATAAGAATTTGTAATTTTGTTAAGTAAAAATATCCATAGTATTTTGCCTTGTGGGCCACTAGGGGTCACCAATAATCAAAATTTGTTATATAGCACCTTTTCACATCTATTTTCTGTTTACCAATTCAAGATTAATGCTAGTTCAATTTAAATTGTATAAAGTCTTTGATAATTGCATTTGAAATTAAATATTAAAGTTAAGTGAGAAAAGCAAGCTAAAATGTCAAGTACTGAACAAATGAAGGTCTACAATATTCCAATTGGTAATTTATTGAACTTGAATAATGATGTATACAACAGCAATTCTGTTAGAAATACAGAAATAAATTTAAAATTTTGTTTAAAATATTCAAAGTAAAATAATGAAATCTTAAGATATTTCACCTTGATAATAAGAAAACACTAAAATATGGACAATGCTTCAATAAACAGACTGTCTTTAAGATAGAAATAAACTTTAAGTCTTTGATACATCAACATAAAAAAAATGAATGATTCACTTCAAATTTAATTCCTGATGTACTGTATCAGGAATCTGATCAATCCTTTAGTCTTATGTTTGTAAATAGACTTTTATACAACCTTTTTGTTATTTTTCATTCTTAGCTAAGAAGATAGAGCATTTCTCATGTTTAGTTTTGTATTCAGATTGATCCTTCTTACTGTTTCCTTGGATCTAAGAAAAATTATATTTATTTTCTATATTTCTTCAACTCAAAACTCACACTATTAAAAATTGTTGCTTTCAGAGAACTTTAGAAAAAGACACATTTTCATACTCTGCTTCTCAAATTTCAATTCCTGCTAATTCTAAAAATCTTTGGGTAAAAACCTAATGAATTAATTATCCTAAATCAATTATTAGGATATAAGGAAGTGAAGGTCATTTTAATAGCATTTAGAAAATTCAAAACTTGTTTTATAAAAGTGAAATGTGATCAGAAAATAAAGAATTATTACAGAAACTGTACAAACAATTAATTCTTATGAAATCTGTACAAATTAAATCCAATTAACAGAAAGTAACAGTGAATCACAATTTGCAATTTATAGTGTTCAGAAAAGAAATATGGATTTATGTATTTCATTCCTAATCTCATTGTTCATTTCATTTTAAGAATTAATAACATGCAGTTATAATTCCAATAATGCTTGTAAATAACTGCTTAGTTTAACCTAAATGTATCATAAAATTATATTGAATCAAGTGTTCTAAAAAAGACAGTCAGTCTTTTAAATTAAAAAAAATGTATACATTGATGGTCTGGTCTCTTTTTTAATTTGGATAATATTACAAAACTGCTTTCAAAGTTCCCATAACTGCCAGATCCATTTTCATGATGGCCATTGATGTGGTTGATGATCTCTCAATTTTGAGATTTGTAACTAATCCGTATACATTTAATCCTAGTAATGCACCTCCTGATAGAAATATGTGTCCATCTGTATTAATCAAAGAGAAAAAGAATTATTAAAGCAACTAGGGTGTAATATCTGCATGTAGTAGCTAAAAAAAAGAGAGGATAAAATTGTGAAATTTCTATGTTAACAGTAATTCCAATAACCATAGACAGAAAGTTAAAATTTCAGTATAATTGAATGTTAATCATGTTATTGAATTAGAATTTACTTAACTTAGTGGAGCTGGCAAACTTATTAATTTGCCTGTGGAACCTTGCATATTGGTGAGTGATTGTTGTACTTGCATCTAAGTGCTGCATTCAAGTAGGTGTTCTTTTGTATGTATAAAGAACAAACATAGCAGATTTGGGAACAAATAGACAACAAATCCATTTCTCTTTTCTAAATATTCTAAGCAGCAAGAACTGAAATTAAAAAAAAATATTGCTTGTTTATGTTTTTTAATTACATGTATATGAATGAAGGACTCTTAACTATATACACAGCTGGAGGGCCCATTTTCTTTAAGTTTCCTTGTGTGTGCAGGTCAGTTGATTAAATAAACACTGTTTAAAAAAAACAGGGCATCTATTCAAATATGGGTATCCACTAAAATTTATGTTTGAAGTAATAAAAATATGTTGAATTGAAAAATAAAATCCATTAATTCTTTTATATATGTATGTATAATTTAAAATTTGGTATATCTGTAGGGAAGACCATAGTCTGATGATTGCTTAATGCATAAAACTGACAATCACCATGTATGATATTTCTATGTCCATTATATATATATATATATATATATATATATATATATATCTGAAATGAAAATACCAATTAAATCCCCAAAATTATTAAATATGGAATAAATAGAAAAGCCTTAATAAATTTGACATGTTTTAATATTTTAATTTAGCTTCATCAAAGCTTTTGGGACTGAGCAAAATATAGAGATGTTTTAATGTTTCCTTTATTCCCCCAAAATTTCTGATGGGGGCTAAAATAAGATAGCAAAACATGTCAAATTTATTAAGGTTTTTCTACCTTTTTAATTATATATATATATATATATATATATATATATATATATATATAGAGAGAGAGAGAGAGAGAGAGAGAAAAAGAAAGAAAGAGAAAGAAATATAAATATGATAGTGCAGAGTACTAGTGGTAATAAAATAGAGCTCAATGTAAAATAACAGGGCTAAAATTTATGCTAATAATTATATATTTGTTCCTCACCATTTCAGTTTCATGCACATGTTAATCATCAGACACAAACTGAGAACTGACCATTGCAATATTTCAATATTTATAATCTACTTTTAAGATAGTGGAGCAGTCCATTTACTTATGAGAAAAAATAAATTGGTAGAAAATTGAATTTGATACAAAATATGAATAGATTACAAAAGAGTATAAATGACTTAAAACATGGTGAGAAAATATATTCACATCATCATCAGTCAAGTGCCATATGTGATACATGCTTGGATGATCAGGTCTATTTTGACTCATGGCTGACTAGGCAGAAGATTTCTCTGAAGTAGGCTGCTATTTCTTTCTATGGTAGACTGATTGCCAACCAAGGCTAAAGGGCCCAGTGTGCCCTGCTACTCAAACCATGGCTGTGGGGTGGACGGTAGAGAGATAGATTCATACCTTTCCCAAGATTATTTGGCATAAGTCAATGTAATGAACCTAATTTCTTATTCTGAGTCATTATCCATTACACCCCACTCATGACATACACATATTTAAAATAATACAGATGGATAGATAGAAATGGACAACAATTATTTTAAGATATTTTATTGTTATACATTATTTATATAGACACAAATATAAATGATCTGTTTTTATAATAAACAATATTAACAAAATTTACCAGCCTGAACATCTGAGAAATTTTCATAGAAAATAAGTGTCCTCTGACAGGAATCAAACCTGTATCATAAATAGTACTATTAGTGTGTGACGTCATTTGTTTATGTTTAGATACACTTTGAGCAGATATGATTGTTCAAGGGAAATCATAGAAAATTGAAGTTTAAAAGCAGTAAAATTGACCTTGCTAACCAGACGCTCCTCTGTAGCTAAATTGGTATAGCATGTCAGGCTATATGACTGCTCCATGTAGGATACAGTTTCGACTCCACTCAGATGTTCAGGCCGGTAAATGTTGTTAATACTGTTTATTATAAAAACAGAGCATTTACTTAAGTATTTATGTCTATATAAATAACATATAACAATAAAATATTTTAAAATAGATAGATAGATACTGGAATGTATATCAAACAGCATACTATTTTATCTTCAACAGACACGATTACTCTAAAAACGTTCAGCCACACAGACAGCCTAGTGAAAGGCTAACTCTCTCTCACACACACACACACACACACACAGAGAGAGAGAAACACACAACTAAATGCATACACCAGAATAAAGCCTGAACTAAAGAAGAAAACAGCCAATATTTGAATATAAACAACAAATTTCCAATGAATTGCTAATTTCTTTTTATACAAAGACAGCATCAAGATGATTATAAGAATTTCTTCTTTTCTCTGAATCTCTCTTATTTTTCAGTTTAATTGCATGTGTGACCTTCACAAGAAACCAGCGTGCAAGTATGATGCATTTGGCAGCTGCTTCAACAGAAGACCAATTCCAGAGATGTCATCTGATCCCATAACCTCTCAAGGATTCAATTAGCTGGATCAGCCAAAAACAGTTTGGTATTTTGTCACTTATTCTTAAATAGACAATGGAATTAATCATCTTGAACAATGACAACGGTTTGAGACAGGTAATTCACTGAAATGGATACAGAAATAGATATAACCTGAAACAGGTATTTATACTATGTAGATATTGGAGATTTTATGAACATGTTAATGTAGTGACAGATGGAGTTAAAGCAATCCTCTATAACTTGAATGGGCTTATCAAACTTAAAAATCCATACTTCAAATCCTGGCTATACAGGTAGCTCATGAGTTATCATTATAATGATTCCCCATGATTATGACAATTGTAAGAGGACTAATTGAGGATGTTATATTGGTTATGAGCATACCAAAATGCCAAGATTCATTTCAGCTTGCTTTGCAGAACAGCAGTTTAATAACAATATCCTGTAAATAAGCCTGTAGTCAGGTTTTATAATTGTTTGGCAGCATTTAAAGCATCAAAAGTATAAATTGAACTTTTACACACAAACAAGGTGACCTATGTCAATAAAAATGCCTAAATCCTGTAATATTTTATTCGTATCATAATATCTATTGTGCCATTCAAGGAATGAGCGTAGAAAATTCTGATATAAAAATTATTTTTATCCAATATACAGAACTAAAGCTTTTCACCTTCCTCATCATTAAAGTAAATTTTCTATTTTTATTCTGCAGTATTATATTATTTTTATATTATTTCTTTATCACTACTACAATAAACCGTAACATATCATGGTATTTGTCATGAAACATTTTGTTATTATTTATATTTACTGATTTGAAGGTTTTGCATAGTATACATGTTGATCCACTACATCTGATAATTACACAATGGGATACAGATCTGAGGAGTGGAACCACACTGAAAGTGAAATTGGATTCAGTTGTTTGATTTTGTTTAGCAGCATTCAATATTTTGGATACAATTTTATGGTTTCAGTAAATTATAAATAGATATTGTTGGTAATTTTTTATATAAAAATGTATTTTTATACTTTTATAGCATTTTATTTTTGTTTGGTTGTTCATTATTTGCCCAAAGTTGCTACCAACTTGGGTCAGTGTGGGCCTGGGAACAACAGCAATTTAGAGGCAGTTCTACACTCTTCAAAACCCTTGTCTCCCGATCAGTGACCTTGCTGCCAAATGTAGTTTATCCTCATACTGAGGACTAGTGTCATCGAAAATGAACATGAATTAGAATGAATACTCAGACTGTCTTGCAGCTATAAATCTTCAGATGCAACAAGCATCTATGTACATTGTAATACATTCCTTACTTCATCTTCTTTAAGGTTATTTGTATTTGTATAGCAGTCACTATTCTGTTGGCTCATATTTGGTGGAAAAAGCCTCTTTTCACTTCTTGCATTAATAAGTCTTGGCCAGCCAATGACTTGTTGGTGATTTTTCCCTCCTTGGACAACTGCCAACAGAAAACTACCACAGCTGTTCATATGCACACGACAAGTCATGCCATTTCCGAAATGATCTAGTCTTGTGTATGTAATATAATGTTTTATGTAAAATATATAATCCATATATATATTATATACATTTAATTTTTGTATATATATATATATATATATATATATTTGGTTGGATAGATGTGAGTTTGTGACCCTGGGTTTCACGCTTTAGCGATCGTCAGACAAACTGATTAATTTTTTAAAAAATCTGGGTTTATGTAGATTGCGTGTTTTGGTGTTATTGTGAAAGTGGTGGGGGAAATTTTGTCGTTTTGTCATTCATCGTACTAACATGAAACATCGATGTATGCAGACACATATACATACTTGGTCGTCCGTCGGGACTCATACATATATATAAAAACATATGTAGACAGTTTCGGCTATGACACATGTATGTATACGGGTGGTAGGCAGTCTATACATACGCATTTGTATGTTGAAATTTAAACATTGGAAGTGTGGCGGAAATGTCTCGTTAATGTCTCGTGAATGTATCCATGTCATATTATGAAATTTTTTTTTTTTTTTTTTTTTTCGTTGAAAATATTTTCTCGCATGTATGTATATATGTGTGGTGGGGTTTGTGTAAAATTATGATAGGTAAAAATTATTATTATAATTATTTATATTTATTTTTGGAAAAAAATGGGGTTTATTTGTTATATTTAAAGCTGGTTATTTGTTTGTTTTTGGTGACTGTGTATATGTAACAGGTAAAAATTTGTAATCCTTATTGTTTAATTTATATGGTGATGTTTAATTTAATAACGGGTTTATATGATATGATGTGATAGTAATGTTTCAAAGGATTGGAGACAATGCTATTTAGGCTTTTCTAATAGTTATTGTAAATTGGAAGAAATTGCAAATTGGTAGAAATGATTAGTAACGGTGGTGGGAGAATGATAAAACCATGAATGTAGTTATAGTGGTGGTAGCTTGAACTAAAAAGTGGTTGTTGGTGTTTTATTTTATTTTTGTTTTATTTTGTTATATGTATTAATTTATTTTGGTATAAATCCTGATAATAGGTATTCTATGTAAAATTATGGTAGTTGAAGATTGCTATAATTTTTAACTTTTTAATTACAAAATTATTATTATTATATTAAAGCTGCCTGGTAATAGGTGTTTGTTCTCATGGTTACATATGGAAATTATATCTGATCATATTGTTTTAAAGTATTAAATATGCTGGGGGGGTAATAAAGATTGTAGTGGATTATATGTTAATAGTGTGTGTGATGTGTAAGTGATGGTGCTGTGTATAGGTGGTAATGATAATAGTGATAGTTAATAGATATTGTAAGGTGGTAAAAGTGATTACTAATGGTGGTGCAATTATAATAATGATAGGTGCAATTATTTTGATGGTATCTTGAAATTAAATTGTGATTGTTGGTGGTTTGTCTGTTTTATCCGTTTGGTATGAATTCAGATAATAGATACTTGTTCTCATGCCTACATTTGGAGATTATCTCTGATTTTTTGTTTAGCAAGTTCTTTTGTGGTTTGTGTGATATTATTGCTACTTTTTCGTGTAGGCAAAGTAGGCATTTTTTCGTAATGTTGTTGTAGGCAGGGGCTTTTTTCAATATTTCCCAACTTATTGTTGGTGTGATGTTTTGTCTTTTTGCTGCCATATGTATGTAGAAAGTGTTGTGCTGTTCGAATATTTCCTGTTGTTGAATGAAAGGTTGTGATTGTTATTCCTCATCTTGAATGGACCTTCGTGGCACCGATGTAGTGCATAGTGTTGTTGTTTGTACTTACCTTGGCTTTGTATATTGTGTTCGTAATTTGGCAATTTCCCTGGAGTGGACATGTTGTTCTGTTTCTGCAGTTGCATATTGGATCCTTAGTTACATTTTTGTAGGTTGTCATTTTTTTGTTGTGGTTTTGATTATTTCTGTTATGTTTTTTGTACAGCTGTAACTGATCTTTTACGTTATTTTTGTTAAATATTTTTGATAATTTGTTTTCTTCAGTGAAGTGTTTTTCTATTAAGTTTAGGAATATTTTGCCTATGTTCGTTTTAACAGTTTTGTTATATGGTGGGTTAAACCAGATAATGTTTCTCTTTCTGTTTCTGCGTTTTGGCTGTGGAGGTATATATTGTAGTTGTTGTGTGTAACCACTTGCTTTTTAGTGCTTCGTTGTATGGTGCTATTTTTGCTATTGAAAATTTGCATGTTAGATGAGTTCTCAGATAGTCTGCGGCTGATTGACTTTGGTATTTGTTTGATGATAGAAGGTGGATGGTTGGAGGATGTGTGTACGTAAGTTGGTGTGTCATTTTCTTTTTTGTATGGTTCATATGTGTTGTTGATCAGGTTAAGAGTGACGTCAAGGAAGTTTACTATAGTTGTGCCTGTATTTATCTCTATTTTAAATCCAATGTTTTTTAGGGCATTCACTATTTTCTTCCTGAATTTGTCTACTTTGGGGCCATTGGATTCCCTTATTAAGATAAGACCGTCATCTCTGTATAATCCTGTGTCCTTTCTCTCCAGGATTCTGGCCAGGTATGATAGGATGAGTATGCCAGTGGAAGAACACCAAAGCCGTCATAGAGTGGTTCAAATCAATAGACAACAAGAACAAATCCACTTTCATCCAATTTGACATTGTGGATTTTTATCCTTCCATTACAGAAAGCATATTAAATGAAGCCATACAACTGGCACAGCTAAATGTAAAAGTCACGGACGGTGATATAAAAATAATCAAGCATTGCCGCAAATCCCTGCTGTTCCACAACAATGAACCATGGGCAAAGACACAAAACCACAACCTGTTTGACGTAACAATGGGTAGCTACGATGGAGCAGAAATATGCGAATTAGTAGGCATACTCATCCTATCATACCTGGCCAGAATCCTAGAGAGAAAGGACACAGGATTATACAGATCAGTTTGGTAAGGTCAAATTGGTAGCTGATCTAAAAAATGATCTACTATCTGTTGTTAACTGGGGCAAGGAATGACTTCTTAACCTCCAAAATAAAACTACTCTCTTTTAATCATCTGAGAGAACTATTTTTGCCTTCCATCAGTATGGCTGATGCTGACCTACAGAAAAGTGACTCATTGCATTTTAATTGCAGTACCAGATTGGCTGTAAGGTTTCATCATTTTACAGTTGAAATGGCTAGATGTAGCCATAAGTTCTATGTTAATAGTTTCTTTTGTCACACTTCTCACTTGTGGAACTCTATTCCAGGTTCTTGCTTTCCAGTCAAGTTTGATCTTCAAAAATTTAAATGCAATGTCAATTGTTATCTTCTGTCTTCTTAATTCCTGTTCTTTTATTGTTCTCTCTCCTTAATAAATTTTTTTTCTCATATCCTCTAACACTCAGTAACCCCCTTATGTCTTAGTGGCTTTATTGCCTTGCTCAGAGTGAAATAATTAAAACATATATAAAATATGTTGTTAGAAATGAACAAACTATTAAAAAGTTTACCATAATGAAGATAGCTGCATATCTTGGGGGTTAACAAGGGAGATGATACTTTAGTTTTAAAAAGCTAAGAAAACTTTCATTTATTCAAAGAATGGGAAATAAAGAAATTAATAAACCATGTGAGGTTGATTAGAGCATAAAAATGGATGCATGATTCTCAACAGCAGCCAATTTAGCAAAAAACCTGTAATACAGCATCCAGGAAATTGAGAGGCAAACTCTGTAGAGATATGGCAGTTTGTTTTGCACTGACCTGCATCTATTTCTGTGTTTCTCAAAATCATAGAAATATGGCTTAGCATGATCCCTATTAGAAATACAATTCAAGATTTATGTTTCATTTTTTGCATTCAAAGTTTTCCTTGTAAAATCTAACATCTAAGATTTTTTTGAAGATACCAATAATTCACTGATATATGTCTCTGATTTCCAGTTCCAAGCCATTATCCATTATACCACACCCACATATTCAATCTTACAGCAATTGGTATTCCAAAGTAGTTAAGTACTGACCAGGCTTCATGTTGCTTAACTTCAGTGATCATACATGAACTGGTGCTTCCATGTGATATGCCCATAAGTCGGAGAAATATTTAGCACACTGTTATATGTGTGTAATATATATATATATATATATATATATATACATATATATAAATTTTCATGGTAATAAATATGAAGAAGAAAAAATCTAGATCTATAATTAATTTTGCATTTGAGTTAAAAACAAACCATAGATTTGTGTAATGTAAGCTTAAATAAGGTTGTAGAAAGTCAACAAAATCCAGCACCGCAGCCGTTAAACAAGCAGTATTGATTTCGTAATTGCTGCACATACTATCTATTCCAGTGTATCAGCACAAGAAATACAGACATTACAATTTGATACCAAATCTAAGAATCTTCATACCAATGAATGGTTCATTCCTCTACTATCCACCAAATATATACTTCAAGGACTTCTTTGTTCTTTGAGAGATGAACAGACTGCTGGCTAAAATCAGGCCAACTGAGAAAGAAGTGAAAATACAGAAAAAACAATAATATCCACTGAGAACCAAATTCATTTGTGTGAATGAAAAATGATGAACAAATTTTTCAAAATAAGATTGGTCTGTCAGTCACAACAAGCTAGATTCCCATTGCTTTTCTTTACTTTGTTGATTGTAATGAATAGTGTAAGCACAAAATAATGATATTTAATCAAAACAATTTCATCAATTATAAATAAGTAAAAATTAATACAGGTACTACTTTTACTTAAATTTTTGCAAAGCATTAGTTATTGAAAAAAGGGCTATTAACATTTGGGAAATACTGATAGTGGTAGAAAGAACTTTGTTGTTAAAACACAAATTGGATAATTGAATCCCTTCTGCCAATACAATATTTTGATCAGTTGTATTATTTAAAAACAACAGGTTCTTTCATCAAGGAAAATCATTGGTTTCTCAGTCAGGCTAGTATGAACTTTAGCCAATGTCTTTTTCTTTATTTACAAAAGTGAGTGTTTTGACTGTCAGGGTATTTAATTTTCCTGTTGAAATGGACTGGCCTTGTTCAGATAATAATTACCATTTTTTGTTGTTGGCCAGTTTGAATCAAGATTTTTTTGTCATTGAAGTAGAAATTTTCCTTTTTTCCCTTAGAGAATGATATGACAGGACAGGATCATCTTAAACATGTTAACAACTGTAGATATTCAAAGAAAGAGTTACAGTTTCCAAACAAAGGTATAAATAATACTATTTAGAAGTTTAGAGACTTAGGTGAGAAGAGTAAGCATAAATTTTATCAACTAACGAACAAACAATGATATGCAATAAAAACAGCCAATGCCAAAAAAGGGAAATAAACATTAATAACCAGACAATGAAATGCAAAGAAAACTGCCAATACCCAAAAAGGGAAATGAACATCAATGACCAAACAATGAAATGTAAAGAGCCAATTCACAACAAGCGACATGAACATCTATTATCAAACTATGAAAGGCAAAGAAAACAGCGAAGGCCCAAAAAAGGGGAATTAACATCAACGACCGTACAATGAAATATAAAGTAAACAGCCAATACCCAAAAAGTGAAATTAACCTCAATGACTAGACAATGAAATATAAAAAAAACTGCCAATGCCCAAAAAGGGGAATTAACATCAATGACCAGCAAATGAAATGCAAAGAAAAAAGCAAATGCCCCAAAACGGAAATTAACCTCAATGACTAGACAATGAAATACAAAGAAAACAGCCAATGCCCAATAAGAAAAATGAACATCAATCATCAGACAATGAAATGCAAAGAACACTGCCAATACACGAAAAGGCAAATTAATATCAATGACCAGACTATGAAATACAAAGAGCCAATTTCCAAAAAGGGAAATGAATATCTATTACCAAACAATGAAATGCAAAGAAAACAGCCAAGGCCCAAAAAGGGAAGTTGACATCAATGACCAGTAAATTAAATGCAAAGTAAACAGCCATGGCCCCAAAAGCAAAATGAACATCAAAAACCAGAGAATGAAATGCCAAAAAAAAGCCAATACCCCAAAAGGGAAATGAACATCAATGACCAGATTATGAAATATAAAGGAAACTGCTAATGATCAAAGAATAAAATCCAAAAGCAGCCAATGGTCCAAACAATGTAGTTCAATCATTTTACCTTATGATCCAATCAATGAAATGAAAAAAAATGCAGTTACTGTCCATAAGGAATAAATTCAAAAGAATCTGTCTATCACCAAACATATGTAATATAAAAGAAGGAGCCAATGTTCACATGATTCTGCATTCATGTTGTTTTTTGGGGTTTTTTTTTTTGGCACAATCATTTGCTTTTATTGGACATCAGTATGACTCCATGAACATGTAAAGCCAGAAATGAAATGAAGATGGAAAAAGTGATTACAGACTCTTACCCTACTTAAACTTAAACCACAACATTTATGTAATGCAAAAAGAGTTGAAAATGACTGGAACAAACATAGCAGAGGCAATGAACGAAAAGATAAAAAAGCCCACTATTTGGTGAAATGCAAAAGTAAACAAAACCCAATCCATCAAAGGGTGAATCTTAAGCAAATAGCCAATTTTCAAACAAATGAAAACCTAAAAGAAAATCAATATTGTAGAAACAAAATAAACAACCAAAACAATCCCCCAGTGAAAAGCAAAACAAAAGGAAACAGGCAACTTATGAAAAGCTAAACAAGCATTTAATAAGTCAAAAGATGAAAAGCAGTAAAAAAAAATCAAATCATGAATTTGAATGATAAAATGCAATCAGCAAAATGAAGACAAGAAATTAAAAGCAAAATAAAAACCAATGAGTTAAAAGATATAATGCAATTCAATCAGAAAATAAGGCAAAATATTCCAAAGGAAAATAAAAATAAATGAGCCACAACATGAAAAGCTGATAAAAAAATCAACCAAAAAATGAAATGCAAAATTAACAGACAATGAGTGAAAAGATCAATGTCAATAATAGGCGAATGAGACTAAAGATGAAAATCTAAACAACAAAACAGTCAAATGATGAAATGCAATAAAAACAGAAATTGAGCCCAAATTTGAGAAGCAAAAATAAAAAGCGGTTTGTGAAATGATGAAAGATAAAGTAGGTATTGCTCAGTAAAATAATGAAATTAGTAATGAGCAAAAATCTTGAAATGCAAAACAAAGACAATAAAAAAATATAAAAAGTTAATGAATCCTAATGAACCAAATGATGAAATGCAATAAAATATAAACAAGAAAGATAAATAAAATATGCAAAGAGTACAAAAAATAAAATTAAATGAAATATTATCTATCAAATAATAAAAAATGAAACAAATACCAAAATGACCAAAACAAAAATAAGTACCAACCAGACAGACAAATAGTTAAACATAAAAGAATAAGCCAAAAAAAAAAAAATGAAAGGCTGAGTGCAAATACTTTTAGATAAATGATGAAGCACAAACCTAAGAGCCAATTAGCCAAAAGTTGAAAAATAGTAAAAATATTAAGTGCTAAAATTTGGAAAAATATAATAGCATTATTTTATCAACTTCTAACTAAAGCTCTTCATTTTTAAATTTAACAGGATAGTATATGTGTAGCATGTATATTCAGTCACCTTTTCTATGTCTTTCAAAATATATTCATTAATGTCTTTCATTTAAATAAGTTTTCCCATAATTTCATAATATCAGACTGTTTTGTTTTTTAAAATAACATTCTCTCTATTGTTATCAGATTTTGGAAATTACTTTTCAGATGACACGATATATAATTTGTTAATAATGCTAGGAATTGAAAAAAATGTGACAACCATATTTCATACATATTTACATCATAACCTAAATTTACTAGCAGGATTCAGAATAAGGTCCAATCATTTTATAGCTGACAAATTACAAATAAGATTTTTCAACATCTTAGTTATATTTCAAACACTTTCTTGAGGAGAAAATTGTAATTTTTATAGATTTCCCATGTTCAAACTCATTTTTATGCTTGGCTAGATTTTCTTCATCACACTAGCAGAATTTAAAGATGAATATTTGACCCTGTTTGACCCCAATAAATCAATTCAAGACGCCGTGCTTTAAGGGCAAATAGATATTGAGCACACAGTTATCTACAAAAACCTGGAGTGCTGTACCCGTTCACTCATATGTCCTGTCAATTTGTGAGACACATTTACCTTATGCACAGAAATCTTTTTGCAGTCATTTTTAATAATCATTAAATAGAGAGTATTTGAGTATGTCCAAGCACTAAAACAATAAAGTAAAAGATGTATCTATATATATATATATATATATATATATATATATATATTATAATAAAAAGAAAGAACAGTAAGAGATATAGTCCGGTGTTCTTATTGATATTTTTTTTTTTTTTTTCTTGCCTATCTCACACTGCGAATGTTTTCTAAGCTCTATACTAAACATTAAATCTGTTATGAAAAAAGAACTAAACAAAATGAACACAAAACAATCAGTTTTAGAAAAGGACTCGTAACTGGAAAAACCGAATGAAAAAAGAATGTTAACAACAAATACTTTTTTCACACCCAACCCAGTTCTGCGGAATCAGAATCAACGTTGAGTTTAAGCAAGCAAATGAGCCAACTGGAGTAAAGTGCCATGCAGATTTAAATTTTTCCCACTTGTGAGGAATGCAGCTATCGATTTTTTTCTGCATGCTAGCAAGCTAGTTAACATTCGTGTCAGTCAGCTGTTGGTTCTCATGCTGGTCAATAGAATCTTCCTACCTATTTGTGGCAGCCAGCTATAGGCTCTCACTCTGGCCAGTAGAAAATGGCCACAAACTACATGAAAACTGCCATTAGAAGCATGAAAAAATTGATTATTTCCACTATTGATGGGAGTTGGGAAATACAAAAGTCAGTTTTGGCCTTCTCACTAACTTGGAGCATGTGCATGTAAATTTTGGTGCAAATCCGTCGAAAATTGCGGCTGTGCATTCGTTACACACACACACACACACACATCCTGCCTTTTATATATATATATATATATATATATATATATATATATATATATATATTGTATTGAGAACTTTTTTATTATTTTAGCTGTTGGTAGGGAGAGCTTTACCTTTGATTGGGTAGATGCTATTTTCAGTACCCTAATTATTTTATTAGATGCTTTTGTCAGTACCCTAATTATTTTATATTCAATGTTTTGGGGGTTTTTTTTTAAGCATTTCATCCCAAGCAAGTCAGAAATGCCATTATCACACAGGGGGTTATGGAGAGTGAAAATGAGAGAAAAGAGTGGGTGTAGGCTGAAGAAAGGAAAAAAGAACAGGTATCAACGCAACAAAACATGGTGACTAATGTTGCATTTAGGTGTTGGATGATTGTAGTTATCAGGGAAGCAAGTGAGAGCAATGGAGTTCCAATATGGAGAAGTGCGAGGAAAGAAACTGTTAGAAGGGCGGTTACATTTAACTATTTCAACAGTAAAAAGTTGGGACCTAGATGCCAATCTAGTAGTACACTTAAATTCATGTAGTCAGGGCACCAGGGAAAAATGCTCATCAGTGCAGTAGCCATGAAAACGTTTGTAGAAAAGTTAGAGGGAAGCCACATCACATCTGTGAGAAAGCGGCTGAAGAAGCTAATTCAGTACCGATTACATTACAGATCCTACTTTAGATTTTTTTGAGAATATTGCAGTAAGGGAAGGTAGGTGAAAATTTTATGGATAAAACTTTAACTGTGCAACCAGTAATAAAAATCACAGAAAAACAATCTATGTTGTTATTCATTTAAACATCATCATCATTTAATAGTAATAAAAAAATATATATATAATATATTTAAAGTAATAATAATAGTAATAAAAGTAATAGATAGATACACACATATACAATACAGACATACATATATACATACATATATATAAACTTACATAGTTACAAACCTAATATATATTTTTCAGTGTTTGATGCAAAATAAATGTCTATTTTTAAGACTATATAAACTTATTTTTATGATGACATTTAAGTATAATTTCATTTCTCTGGTTCAATAACTGGCTTGTATTTTTGTACTTAATTATTTTAATTTTTTGTTCCAGGTATAGTTTGCATCTGTTTATATATATATATATATATATATATATATATATATATATATATATATATGAATTAAGATCAAATATAGATAAGAATGCAAGAGAATGATAGGATAAGGGACAAATAGGAAATCTTTATAAATCTGACATGCTTTGCTTTTATTAACACTTGAGATGTGGAGGTTTATTTTCCACAAGGGTCGGCCAGGTGAAGGTGAAGGTGAGAGTGGGAGGGGAGGGGGAGCACGTCCCTCTACCCTGGAGTTGGTGAAAGAAATCGGCTGTATTTATGTCGGCTGCAGTTAGCATCGTATCCGGTTGGCAATATCTTTTGGTTGATGACTAAAAATTAACTTCCGCATTTTGACTGTACACATGGGTTTCATTTGGACACCATGTGTATTTAAAGTAGTTTCCGGTTATTATTTTTAGTTAGGAGGACTTGTGTATGTTTATGTTTCATTTGTTTTACTTTTTGTGTATCGTTCTCTGAAAAAAAATGCTGAGTCACCGGAAGTTATTCTAAAATTCACTTGAAGACGAAACAGAACTAATGCTTTTAATTTAATTATATAATTAAATTTGAAGTTTCTAGCATCGTTTTTTGAAAGATGGTTATTACTGTGTAGCAAAGAAACCATATTTGAAATCCATTAATTTATAATACATACATACATTGTTACGAACTTGTAGCATATAGATGAACCACGGGTTCTAAAAAAAAAAGGAAAACGTGGTTTCTTTTCTCGGTCTTCACTCAGAAATGGAAGCGACACAAGGGAATCAACGAAGAACAGACGCAAGACGATGGATTTCAAAATTAAACATTTATTTATAAATATATATATAACGAAACAAAGAAAGAAAAAAAAAAGAACATTCATTTAACAAAGGGGGAGGACATCAGTAAAGAATAGAAGGCGCGAGCGAATACATACATATATGAAAATAGATCGAGCCAAAAGAACCAACTTATCTTGCAGTCGGGCTGGTATCTTCACAAAGTTTTGATTCGCCGAAGCGAGAGTTCTGATGATAAATCAGTATCTTGGCCGGCCGACAATGTTCCTGGATTCTTCTTCTTTTCGCAAGTGTTCGTGGGTCCCCAGCATTTCATACAGGCATTTGGTTGGGTTGATCAGTCAATAGCACCCTTTCAATCACTGGTCGATAGACTTCGTGGTCTTCCTCATCTCAGTGGGCGGTCTGACGATTTTTTTGCCAGCGATGTTCAACTGCCGCTGGTCAGAGGGAAACTGAAAAATCCTTCTTTGGTTTTCGCTGTCCCCACAGACAGTCACGTGGGTTCCCTTCGTCCTTGACCGGGTACGCAGGAGAATAGGGCGCAAATCACGCAGTGTTTGTGTGATGGCCAAAAAGTTCAACGCATGCTCCGTACGTCCCGATCACGTGAATCGCAGCATGAGACCCTGATGGTGTCTGGAGTTTACTCATGGTCAAACGCGAAATCTTAGAACCAGGTCATCCTCACGTCGGGTCACTTCTAAGTTCACGGGCCCTTGGCTGGCGGGTGGAAGAGAGGATAGGGAGAGAAAGAATTTGTGAAGAGAAGAGGGGGGTATGGCTGATCATAGAATATATTCGCTCGCGAATCGGAAGCATTGGATTAAATTTCTGTTTTATCTATTTATTTATCTTTCTTTTTTATATCTAACTAATTTTCTCTTTATTTAAGATTTTACTTTAGCCTAACACCTATATGGTTAATGAAATCGTTGCTACGTGACACCTCCCTACCAAAAAAAAAAAAAATGCCATTAACGGCAGTTTTCTAAAAAAAAAAGAGATTGTTTTTCGTCCCCGTTTGATCCTCAAAAAAGCTTATCGATCAGATACGGGACAGGGCGTCAGCACACACGTTGTCGATGCCTCTTATGTGCTGAATAGTTAGATCGTATTCTTGTAACGCTAAACTCCAGCACAGTAGTCGCCTGTTCGTATTCTTCATTTTCCTGAGGAAGGTTAGTGGGTTATGGTCAGTATATACTAAAGTAGGCTGACTGGACGAAGACACATACACTTCGAAGTGTTGTAAACTTAACAAAAGGGCAAGAGTTTCTTTTTCTACTGTAGAGTAATTTTTCTGGTGATTGTTGAATTTTTTTTGAGAAATAACTGACCGGGTGTTCGATACCATTTGCATCGGTCTGTAGTAATACTGCGCCAATGCCATGGTCACTTGCATCTACAGCTAACCTGAACGGTCGGGTAAATTCAGGAGCTTTGAGGACAGGGTTTGAGCACAATAGGGCTTTTATTTGATCAAAGGATCTCTGACAGTCAGGTGTCCAATCAAATTTGGCTTTCCTCCTCAACAGTTGGGTAAGCGGTGAGGCTATATCAGAGAAATTCTTACAGAACTTGCGATAGTAACCCGCCATTCCGAGAAATCTCCTCAGGCCTTTTACATTGGTCGGGGCTGGGTACTTAACTATACTTTGTATTTTTGCCTCGATCGGAGTTATCCGCCCATGGCCGACAACGTGTCCGAGATACGTCACTTCTGCCTGGCAGAAATCACTTTTCGCAAGGTTAATGGTGAGATTGGCATGCTTTAACCGATCGAAGACTTTTCGTAGAGATATCATGTGTTCAGCCCAGGTGTTATTGTACACGACTATGTCATCGATGTACGTCTCTACACCAGCCAGATCTCGCAGGCAATGGTTCATCATTCGCTGGAAGGTGGCCTGGGAATTTTTCATCCCAAAGGCATCACGCGGTATTGATACAGGCCATCCGGAGTCGCGAAAGCAGATATCTCCTTAGCGCGCTCGGTTAGGGCACACACCAATAACCCTTCAACAAATCGAGCTTCGTAATATAAGTAGCCTTGCCTACTTTATCAATACAGTCGTCCATCCTGGGAATGGGGTACGAGTCCGTCTTAGTGACGAAGTTCACCTTTCGGTAGTCGGTGCAAAACCGAACTGAGCCGTCAGGTTTGTCCACTAGCACGCAGGGGGAGGACCAACTGCTTTGGCTACGCTCGATAATGCCGTTCTCTAGCATGTAGTCTATTTCTCCACGTAGGATTTCGGCTTTCCGTGGGTTGACTCGGTAGGGATGCTGTTTAATGGGGGTGGCATCTCCTACTTCCACATCATGATAAGTAACGGTGGTTTGGTTGGGTACGTCAGGGAACAGGCCCTGAAATCCTCGATAAGGGAGGCTAAATCCTTCCTCTCCTCAAGGGCTAAATGCGACAGCTTCGCACTTAGGTCAGCTAGTACCTCAGGTTGTAAAGTTTGGTGGGGTGGTCACCCTTTCCATAACTTCTCCTCGGATCTCCGTGGGCTCGGGCATAGTGTTAGGCCCACTGATTACTAACACAGGGTCGGTCTTTCCCCGTTCATAGTAAGGCTTAAGCATGTTAATGTGACACATCTGCGTCGACTTCCTGCGATCAGGGGTTCTTACGACGTAGTTGAGGTCACCGGCCTTCCTGACCACTTCATACGGGCCATGGAATCGAGCTTTGAGAGGATGTCCGGGCAAGGGTAATAACACTAGTACTTTATCCCCGACACTGAAATTTCGTTCGACTGTGTCTCGGTCGTATCGATCTTTCATTTTATGCTGAACCGACCGGAGGTTCTCGCGGGCCAGTTCACATGCTTCTGCTAGTCGGGTTCGGAAACGTGAAACATATTCCAGCAAATTTTCTGTTACTGGGTCTTCCCGCAACAAACCTTCCCTCAGTACCTTTAAAGGACCGCGGACTGAATGCCCAAATATTAATTCAAATGGGCTGAACCCCAACGATTCCTGTACGGATTCGCGAGCGGCGAACATTAGGAATGGGATACCTTCGTCCCAATCGTGTTGGTGGTCCAGGCAATATGTTCTCATCATGCTCTTCAAGGTGGAGTGGAACCTCTCCAAGGCACCTTGGGACTGGGGGTGATAGGCGCTTGACTTAATGGATTTTATACCCAAACTTCTCGTAACTTGTTGAAACACCCCTGACATGAAGTTGGATCCCTGGTCTGACTGTATCACCCTGGGTAAGCCGACCATGGTGAAAAAAGCTAACAAGGGCCTTTACTATTTTCCTGGCGGATAGATTTCTCATGGGTATCGCTTCGGGAAACCTGGTCGAGGCGCACATGATCGTTAGCAGGTATTGGTTCCCTAACTTAGTTTTGGGTAACGGACCAACACAGTCTACGATAATGCGACAAAATGGCTCCTCGAAGGCAGGAATGGGATGTAGGGGTGCGATGGGGATTTTCTGGTTCGGCTTCCCTACAACCTGGCAGATGTGGCAAGTCCGGCAATGCTCAGACACGTCCTTCGGATACCCGGCCAGTAAAAGTATCTGACGATCTTATCGTGCGTCTTGTTAACGCCAAGGTGACCCCCAATGGGATCTCATGAGCTGTCCTCATGACCTCCGGTCTGTACCGTTTAGGGAGTACTATTTGGTGGACTGTCGACCAGTCTTCTGAGGCGGAGATGTGCGGGGTCTCCACTTCCTCATTAGTACCTCATTCTTAATAAAGTATCCAGTTGGAACTTTCTCCAACTCATCCTCGGGCAATACGTGACGGAAGAGTGGGGTGAGCTCAGAATCACTCCCCTGCTCTGTTATAAGTGCTCTCCTCGATAATGGAATGTCCATAGCGGGCTCAACAATACCATCGCTATTTCCAGTTGGGTTACTATCGGGAGGATAATTTAATCCCACATCAGGATTTATAAACGTCTGCGATAGGTCTATCACTTCGTCCTCTGTCCTATCGATTATCTCGTTTGTCTTTTCATCGGCCTTCTTTCTGGCCTGTGCTCTGGTCACTGCACACGAGGGAAATATATCGAGATTCTCTTCCTCGATATCTTCGGTGTCTACCGAAGCAACCGGTT
This sequence comes from Acanthosepion pharaonis, assembly GCA_903632075.3. Lineage (NCBI taxonomy): Eukaryota > Metazoa > Mollusca > Cephalopoda > Sepiida > Sepiidae > Acanthosepion > Acanthosepion pharaonis. Next base: position 36,709 of record CAHIKZ030004732.1, on the reverse strand, counting down.
CCGGAACTACTTTAGGGTGGGGTATCACCCTACCACCCGCCAATTCGTTTCCTAACAGCATGGATATGCCTTTCATAGGCAAACTAGGAACTACTCCGACCTCGACAGGGCCAGAAACTAACCCAGACGTGAGGTGGATTCGATGAAGGGGAACGCTAACAAAGTTGCCGCTAACACCCTGTATGATAACAAATTCGCCAGTGGCCGAATCCGATCCACACGGCACGAAGCTCTCCACAATCAGGGACTGAGTGGCCCCAGTGTCCCGCAAGATCTTCACGGATTTCTTCTTCGTGGGGTTATCAACGGGGATACAGCACCATTAGACACAAATGGCCTATACTCCTCCCCCTCACATCTTCATTCGGTTTCCTATTTAGGGTAACGCTGTCGGAAGAAATTAGCCCTTGGGGTCTCTCTTGACTTAGGGCTCTGGACTCGGCATTCCGCTTCGTCCAACAATTCGACACGAGGTGTCCTACTTTATTCCAGTAGTGGCACATCGGGAGTTTCCTCTCTCTCTATTCGTCTGCCGATAAACCGGTGACGGAGAACTAGGATTTTGAGATTTGGTATCTCTCGGACTGGGTAGTTGGCCTGAACTAACCGATCGACCAAACTTCAATTCGGACCAGAACCAGATCCACGTCTTGGGTGTGGACCGCTTCCAAATTCGGATGGGTTGTTATGATTGAACGTACCCCGCTTATGTGTTAACGCGTATTCGTCAGCGAGGGTGGCCATCTCATATAAAGTATCTACCCTTTTTTTCATCGAGGTAGGTTTTCAAATTATCAGGGACACATTCTTTGAACTCCTCTATCAGTATCATTTGCCTTAGCCTATCGTGATCTGACTCGATGTTTTTCGATAAACTCCATCTATCGAAATAGGTTTCTTTTGTCTAGAGAATTCTACATAAGTCTGTTTGTCTCCCTTTCGGCAGGCTCTAAATTTTTGCCGGTATGCCTCCGGCACAAGCTCATACGACTTTAAAATGGCCGATTTCACAATGCTATATTCAGCGCAATCTGCTACTGAGAGCGCGGCATACGCTTCTTGAGCTTTGCCTTTTAGTGCGGTCTGCAGTAAAATTGGCCACGTTTCTATGGGCCATGCTAGGTTTGAGGCGACCTTTTCGAAATGCTGAAAATATTTGTCGACGTCAGCCTCGTTAAACTGCGGTACGAGTCGGACTTGCTTCGCTAAGTCGAACTCACTACATCTAGCTTCGTGAAGTTCCCGCTTTTCGTCTAACTCCCGAAATCTAGTTTCTTGCTCGATTCTAGCTTTTGCTATTTCAGCCTTTGCTCTTTCAGCTTCGGCTCTGACCTTAGCCTCGGCCTCAATTTTCTCTTTCTCGAGCTCGAGTTGTGCCTGCGAAAGTTCCGACGTGTCTAGTGATAATTTACTTAATTCTTCTACGTCGAAAACGTCGTTATCTACCATATGCTCACAGACTATCCTGACTAGCTGAGTTTTTCTCATAGACTTCGTTACCTCTAGTTCTAATTCCTTCCCTATTTCAACTATATCATCCTTCTTAAGCTTACATAATTTTTCCATAGAGGGCGATGCGAGAAAACTATCTATAACCGACATCTTGGCCTGTAGTTCGCCGACACCCTGAAGTTGTGCGATTCTTACTGAGTGAAAAAAAACAGGGAGAAAAGATTCTCGGAACGAGCCCCAATTTTATATATTACGAACTTGTAGCATATAGATGAACCACGGGTTCTAAAAAAAAAAAAGGAAAACGTGGTTTCTTTTCTCGGTCTTCACTCAGAAATGGAAGCGACACAAGGAATCAACAAAGAACAGACGCAAGACGATGGATTTCAAAATTAAACATTTATTTATAAATATATATATAACGAAACAAAGAAAGAAAAAAAAGAACATTCATTTAACAAAGGGGGAGGACATCAGTAAAGAATAGAAGGCGCGAGCGAATACATACATATATGAAAATAGATCGAGCCAAAAGAACCAACTTATCTTGCAGTCGGGCTGGTATCTTCACAAAGTTTTGATTCGCCGAAGCGAGAGTTCTGATGATAAATCAGTATCTTGGCCGGCCGACAATGTTCCTGGATTCTTCTTCTTTTCGCAAGTGTTCGTGGGTCCCCAGCATTTCATACAGGCATTTGGTTGGGTTGATCAGTCAATAGCACCCTTTCAATCACTGGTCGATAGACTTCGTGGTCTTCCTCATCTCAGTGGGCGGTCTGACGATTTTTTTGCCCAGCGATGTTCAACTGCCGCTGGTCAGAGGGAAACTGAAAAATCCTTCTTTGGTTTTCGCTGTCCCCACAGACAGTCACGTGGGTTCCCTTCGTCCTTGACCGGGTACGCAGGAGAATAGGGCGCAAATCACGCAGTGTTTGTGTGATGGCCAAAAGTTCAACGCATGCTCCGTACGTCCCGATCACGTGAATCGCAGCATGAGACCCTGATGGTGTCTGGAGTTTACTCATGGTCAAACGCGAAATCTTAGAACCAGGTCATCCTCACGTCGGGTCACTTCTAAGTTCACGGGCCCTTGGCTGGCGGGTGGAAGAGAGGATAGGGAGAGAAAGAATTTGTGAAGAGAAGAGGGGGGGGGTATGGCTGATCATAGAATATATTCGCTCGCGAATCGGAAGCATTGGATTAAATTTCTGTTTTTATCTATTTATTTATCTTTCTTTTATATCTAACTAATTTTCTCTTTATTTAAGATTTTACTTTAGCCTAACACCTATATGGTTAATGAAATCGTTGCTACGTGACAATATATATATATATAATGATGGGATAAGGAACAATTAGGAAACACTTATAAATCTAACATGTTTCACTATTATTAATGCTTCACCAGAGAATGAAATATGGAAGAGAAAAAGAAAATTCTGATTTTGTTTTTGTGTTGTTTTCATTAGTTAAGCAAATCTCATGTACATCTGTTTTGTCAAGCAGCTTTCACGTGTATAATTCATGCATGTATGTGTATCATAATTCTAGTTTCTATGTGAGATTCAGATAATAATGTGAATTTGTCTGTATGTGTGTGTATCTGGTAAACATTTTTATCCATGTTTGGTGTTATTTTGCATATAGAATTGAGGGCATATTATATGTTATGTTTGTATGTGTTTTGTTTCTGTGTGTTATAATCAAGTATAAAGGGTGGTCCCAGTATAAATTTCTTTTATGTTCATAGATACAGGCTTTTAAATTTCTAGATGTTTTGTCAATGTGCCTCTTCCAATGTTATAAATCCCTGCATCTGATGTGGGTTTAGATCTATTTTTCTTCTTAACTATAGGTGTGTCAATAAATGTACAGTGGATCAAATAAATATTTATAATGTACAATATATGTATTATTGTGTCAAATAAATGCATGTAAATCTATCACAGTAGTATGAATTTTTACACTGACCAAAATTCAAATGCTAAAAATTAGAAAATGATCACCACAGATTAATTAATTTCAGAAAATTATTTAACAAATAATGAGGGGCAAAAAGGTATGTGTACCATGTAAGTAATTACTAATACTTGGTTATATTAGTGATGAGTGCCTCGAAACATTTGTTGTTGGAAAATACAAGCTTCAGGCAATGACCCAGTGGTATTTTTGACTATCCTTTATTTCATATTGTCTTCAAGACAGCAAGCTTAGATAGTTGACACTTCCTAACTTGATTCTTCAGCTCTTTCTATAAATTTTTATTGGGATAACATTTGATGATTGGCTGGATCCCTTAACATGTTTCTTCTTCCGTCAAGCCTCCCATGATATTTTGTTAAGAACACTGTCCTGTTGAAATACCCAGCCATGCATCTTGATTGATTTTTTCATGGAGAAGGTAAGGCATTCTTCAGTACTTAGTTCATAGTTCCTTCAATGATGAGAATATCACCTGTACCTGTAGAGAAAAAAAGAAACATCCCCAGAGCAAGATACTGCCATGGTGACTTCACAGTGAGTATGGTATTCCTTGGATCATAATCATCCTCTTATTTCTGCTACACAATACTAATTATAGTTATTACCAAACAGATTTTAGTCACATCTGATCACAAAATGTATCTTGACATGCTTGTTAGTAATGCATGCTTTTTCTTCATTAATAAATAGTACATTTTCATATTGCCTCCTATCACAAAATGTTACATCATTTCTAGCATCTTACTGCTATTCCAGTCAAACACAGGTCATCAAGCAACTCCTTCTGTGTAATTATTGGTTGCTGCTTGACCATTGAACATTCAAGCAAGTCTTAAGCATGTACATTCGAAAACCGTTGATTTTATTTTTTTTCTTTCTGAATTATGTACTGGACTGGGCTTAACTGAACATTAAACTGCTTAAAGATTTTTCTATAACTATTACTTATGTTCTTTCACAATACTAGTCTTGCATAGTGCACTCTGTTGTCTTTTACAAGACAGAGATGTTGGCTTTGCAGTGTTCAGATAAAGAATAAGGAATTTCCAAAGTAGGCATAGGTAGAATTATATTGTATGGGATTACAAAATAATCTTGAAATGTCAAAAACATATATAAATATGCAATTTAATAATTATTATAATTATTCTAAAATCATTAAGGTTACAAATACTTTTTTGCTTCTAATTATTTTTATTTCCCAAATTTGTTGTATTTTTGTCTGAATTTATGGTATGAGGATTTATCATTCTTTATATTTAATTACATTTGTAAACAACATCTTTGTTTTATTATCACAACATTTCAGCTCGTGTGTTTTCTGTTTGTTTTCATGTGTCTGGATGCTTTATTTACTCTGCCAGGTAAATTGTTCACATTCCACCATACATATGTTGGCATATCTCTTAGTTTTTTAGTACTACTCTATTATTGCTTGCACTGTTTCCATTGAGACTAGGTGTGTATGACCCAGACCAGGGATTGAACTCAGATTTACTATGCCACCAAATGCACAAACCAATATTTTAATCCTCTAGGCTATTGTTCCATGGGCCAATCCCTAAGTTGGATAGTATAAACTTAGACTTGGTAGAAGAATGGTAAGATATATCTGAGTAGTACTTAATAGACCAAAACAAGATTGTAGACATGCACAGCAGAACAATCTACAGACACTGAAGAAGGCCAGAGGGCACAAGGGCTGAAACACTGTGATAATAATAATAATAACAAAGATTAGGGCATTTGTCCAAATACAATAATGTAAATAATTTGATTCCACATATGTCAAATTTCCTACTACTGCAATACACTTATATCTATTTATTTGATGACAAATTTTATATATTTACAGATGTTTATATGGCATCTTAGTAGCATAATAGAAGTGTGCTGTTTAAGAGGTGGATTTCTATTGGTCAGTTAAATCCCACTTTATAAATGTAAGAACAAAAGTTTCAAAATCTTCTATTAAGTAGAATATTATTATTATCTTTGCATAAATTTGGAATGGAGTCTATGTGGTAGAAACTACAGAAAATGATTAATCTTTAGAAAGATGCTCAATAAATAAGTCATACTCCACTTTTTCCTATTTATCAAAATAAACAAATTATTTGTTTCCCAAGATTAAAATGAACAAAAACTATCAAAAATTTTCATCTGAAGATTAAAAATCAAGATCAAAATCAATGGCAGATATTTCTATTTTTATGTGTGCAAGCCCAGTGAGCCTATTTCTCTATTTCTGATCTCTAAGAACTCTGGCTTCAACCCAATCTTGATCTTCTCTGCTTGTCATTTCTCTTTGAGCTTGATCAGTTAATATGACCAGGTGTGATGATCTTTTATTTCCTCTCATCTGACTTGGCAACTTACCAGTATTTCACTTCTCATCTTCACGATCAGTTTGCAACCCAATCACTTCTGATCCTCTTTGGCATCTGAAACAACTCTTTTATTAACACACCACTTACATGTAAAACCTAATTTGTAAGTCCAATAGTCTTGATGAATCAGATTTGATCTTCCAATCCCTGATTCGATAACCTCTTCATCCTGACTACATCAACACTTTCAAAGTGATTTCCATATCACTGCAATCAGTCAGCTGTAGTTAAATGCAAATATTCAAAGCATTTTCTCTATGAAATAAATCTGATTTATTGCTTCTTATTGTTGTTCAGCATTTTTAGATTACTGATTACCTTGGTTCTCTTTGGAATCTGATAACCTTGCATAAAATGAAATTTTATACTCATGTTTATCTATAGATTTTCATAGTCATTGTATTTAATAATGTACACACTATTTTTATTACCACATATTAGCTTTACTACATATGGAACCATTAGTAGTTTCAACCTACACACTTAAGGATATCTCACCTGTGTTTCTACTTGAAAACACAGCAGTCTCTACAAATTTCTACTTGAAAACATAGCAGTCTCTACAAATTTCTACTTGAAAATATAGTAGTCTCTGCAATCTCTCAGAACATATTACTTCTATGAAGTTTTAGTTGGGATTAAAAAATGACAATACTGAAATTTTGAAATTATGACATATTTGCTAAAATTTGTTTTGCTTTGTTTTCCAGAAATTTTAATTTAAGTTTAAATGCAGCAATGAAGCAGAGAAGAATAGGAAAACAAAAATATTTTTCAAAAAATATATTCTTTTGCAACTTTGTTGAAACTTTTTTTTGTTTTTGAGATTATAAATTTATAAAAGAAGTCAGTATTTAAGAGTAAATATTTTTCTTTAGTATTAAAATCTATGAATTATTTTATATTTAAATTTTAACAATATAATGTGGAATGTCTTCCTGTAGTTGTTCGTAAGAATCTTAGCCCAGGGCTACCTCCAGCTTACAAGAATATGGGTGTGCACTCTCCCCATTACAATATTGCTTCATTAACCACCTTAGTGTCATCAGCAAAACAACTTCCATTTCAAAATTTGATAAAGATCAAAATCAAAAATTTGTCCAGAAGCATCATAACTTTTCAACTTGTGAAGAAGACCAGCATGCTAAACCCTGTCAAATGCCTTCAAGATATCCAATGCAACAGCCTGAGCTTCATCATTCTTATCTATAGCTTGATAGACTCTTTCAGCAATAAATGCTAATATAACAGCAGTTGACTTAGAGAAGTGGAAGCCATATTGCATATCTGAAAGAAGACTCTGCAAAATGAAATGCTTAACCAATTCAAAGTTCATTAGAGCATCTAATACTTTGCCAAAAAGATGTAGAAGGCTAATAGGCTGATAGTTAGAAGGATTAGATGGTTCACCTGAGTTCTGGAAACATACTTATTAGGCAATGGATTTCTTGCTTTAATTTTATAAATAAACTCTTAAAAATCTTTAATGACTTGTATGCTCTGTTTTTCAAAGGACACATTTTTATTTCAACTTACTGTTTTTAAATGTTCATTTTAAATAATTTATTCTGTATAGTATAAGGTTTTTTAGTGGAATGTATCAATTGAAAAACAACAAATTAAATTTAGCCCAAATTAAAGTCAGCAGAAAATCAAAGAAAGTGGCATCCTTAACTTGACTCAAGAGTTATGGTGAGGAGTGTGACTAGTATTTGAAGAAATGTGATATCAGTCAACTATTCCTATCTCTACTTGATAACCAGGCTATAAAACAATAAAAAAAATGAGGAGGGGGAAATAAACAAATATATCAAAGAATTTGTCCTCACTCATTTTTTTTTACATGCCTGTAAAATTTCTTAAAATAATTTTTTATTTTTATAGAATCATTACAATTAATATTAAAATACAAAATTGTGTTTATTTTTTAATTTCATGCACAGAGATTTTTAAAATTTATATATTTTACTTAGAGTAAAGGAATCATTTTAGCATCTAAGTTTTACCAATTGCATTGTGTTAAAGATTGTAATGAGCCCAAGAAACATTGATGACCTGGAGTTGCAACTGAAATATCGGGATTTTTACAATTCTGCACTCAAAAATAGTGGATACAAAGATACCACTATTCAATATAAAAACCCTGTTAATTGCAACCATAATGAGAAAAGAAGATCTACAAAGATCATCTGGTTTACTCCCCCTTTCAATATAATGGTTAAAACTAAATTAGGACGTATATTTCTAAACCTCATCAAGAAACATTTCCCCAACCTACTAGCCCACTTAGTGAAATATTTAATCCTAATACCCTTAAATTAAGCTATAGTTGTGCCTAGAGAAAATAATTAAAAAACATAACAACAGAGTCTTTAACAAGTATAGGGACTCAAAACGCTTGATTACTCACCAGATTGCAAACAGCAATACTAAGTATAATAACATGAATAACAACTTATGTAATTGTAGGAATCCGAATAATTGTCCACTAAAAAATAACTGTATGACTAGTTCTGTAGTTTATCTTGGTACAATCTTAACACTAGAAAATCCAAATATAAAAATATTTTACATTGGTAGCACCATGAAACCATTCAAGGAATGCTGGCGGGAGCATATGCAATCTTTTAATAACAGTAACTATAAGTACATGACATCATTTGGAGTCTAAAAGAAAAGAATAAAACACCTACGATTAAATAGAAATTGATTAAGAAAGCCCGGACATGTAACTCCCTATATGCCCCATGTTACCTATGTCTTAACGAAAAATTTGAAATAATTATATTTAAAAGTAATACTGATCTATTAAATCAAAGATATGAACTAACAGTTAATTGTAAACACCATTATAAATTTAACTTATTATAGGGGTTGTATACCTTCAATGATATGTCGCTGTAAGTTTAATAGATTATTACTTTTATAACTTGATGCTCATCCTGACAATATGAATGCGTACTGTGTACCTACATAGTGTTGTTCGTGGTCTGTGTATGTGTGTATGTATTTGGTTATATGTATGTGTGTTTGTACTGCTGGATGTTTATGTGTGTATATAAGTGTATATATATGTTAGTTTTTTTGGTTTTTTTTTATATATATATATATATAAAGTAAGAAGGTAAAAAGGAGGAGAAGAAGAGAAGAGGTTAAAAAATATTGGTGTATATATATATATATATATATATATATATATATATATATATATATATATATGTCCAGTTATATTGTGTATCTATATTTATATTTACGTATATTTCTGTATGTATGAATATGTTTATGTATGTATGTTAGGATACATGTATATGAGTGTGTGTGTGTTTATGGATATATGTTTATGTATGTATATGTATGTACGTTTATGTATGTATATGGTTGAATGTCTATGTATTTATGTGTATGTACATATATATATATGTACTTGTTATTATAGATATGTATATGTATGTGTATATATATATATATATATATATATATATATATATATATATATATATATATATATGTATGTATCTATATATATGTATGGATGTGTTTGTGCGTATATATGTCTATATAGGTGAATTTACGTTTGTATGTTTTTTTTTTATGTCTATCCGTGTGCTGGTATATGTGTATGTTTGTGTGTTTAGTTTATATACGCATATGTATACATGCATATGTGTATGTATGTTTAAGTATGTATGTATATGTGTATTTGTATATATGTGCATATATGTATATATATTCATATTTGGCGTGTTCATTTTTTACGTCGCTGTGTGGGTTGATATATTTATACTCGCTTCTGTATGTGTATATATAGTGTATGTGTATGCGTATATATATATATATATATATGTAGGTATGTGTAGACATGTGTATGTGTGTATGTGTATATATGTATATATGTGTGACTGTATACTTATATCTGTAGGTAGTTCTTATTATCGTATTTTCTTTCACCTAATATATAAGAAGGCATATATCGACTTATATGATTAAAATATATATTTTTATAGATATTATTTGTGTGTTTGGAATTTTCGTTTATTTATATATTAGATAATGTAATTTTTATCTTTGTATATTTGCCAATATAAGTTATATTTTAATAAGTGGTTAGCATTCGTTTAATAACACTTTCAGTCTTGAATATTTCTTGGTTGTAGTATCAGATTGTCTAGGTCAATGTATGTGGCTGTGTGTACATGTATTTATCGGTGTCTATATGTATAGAAAATGCATGCACATTTAATTGTGTATGTATGTGTGTGTTCGCTTTTTTTTTTCTTTTTTTTTTTAAAGGGCTGTGGAGTTGTTTCCTGTCTTGTCACTTTTTTGTGTGTGTATATATCTAAATATGCCTGGGTGCTTATGTATTATAATCTGAGTATGTTTGTATTGTTTTACGCGAGAAGTTAGGACCCCATTCACACCCTTGGGATTAAAATGTATACATTTTTGGGGGGTAGACTAGTAGACACTAGCGTCTATTCTAACGTAATTTCAATGAAGAAATAAATTGAATAACATATGTATTTTTTCTTTTCTCCTCTTAAACTTAATAGAGATTAAATTTAGATTTTAAAATGGGTAATTTTTTAATTTTTTACTTTTAATTTTAATATCAAATTTTATCATATAATTTAATACTTATTGGTTAGAATAAATTCTTTTTTAATATAACCCCAATTTTAAGGCTCAGAATAGCTATTATAACCTTACTTCGTTGTCAAGTTTTTGAATTTTCCTATACTTGTGTTTTGATTGATCATTCTAGCTTCTGTAACAACGTTTTCCCCTTGCGAAGGATCGTTAATTTATTTGAAACTTTTAAAACCATTTATTTTACATTCAACATCATCACTTGATTAGACACCGGAGGTGTTGAAACAAAATGGCTATTTTTGTAGTGATTTTATAACATATTTATGTTATAATTTTTAAATAAATAATTATATATATATATATATATATATATATATATATATATACAAATAAATAAATAAATATATATATATATTATAGTAAAAAGAAAGAACAGTAAGATATTATTGTGAGACCGGAACTACCTACACAATAGACTCTTCCAGGTCTATATTAAATATGCGACACAACACTCTAGAGTGACACAGAGACACAGAGAGACACAGTGAGAGCCGCGTACGACTACCAGTATTGGACACTAACATATAGTAAGCTCCGCTTACACTATCTCTGTAACCTGTTGTTAATATATCTTTCTTACATCTAATCTGTGTTCCGTGTTTTACTTCTGTGGTCCCAACTTTGGCCCCACATCAGATATATAATCCGGTGTTCTTATTGATATTTTTATTTTTACAAAACAGTGCTCAATGTAAATTTACATGTGTTACTGGTCTCTTTCTTTAAGCATCAGCTTAAAGAAAGAGACCAGTTGAGAAGAGGAGAACTTCTCGCCTCAGTGAAATTTCTTCTGTCGCGTCGTCCACACAACCATTCCCAAGATGCCAAGCAGACACAAGAGCACGTACTGCTGGTCCCTTGACATTGGTGGCAGCACATTGGAACAAATGGTGCTGGCATCAAGGACAAAAAACTTTCCACCCAAGATGCGAACCATGTGTATGACACTACAGTGAAGGAAGGCGTGCACAATAGACTCCTCCCAGTCACCACTGCGCACACAGATTGGCGTGGCCACCAGCCCTGCTGCGTAAAGTTTCTCGCCGACCCAGAGATCTCCTCGCAACACCAGCCAGGTGAGATGCCTTGTCGTTGTTGAGACATTTCAACTCGGGCGCCCAAGGCAGTACAGAGCAAAACTCCTCATTCGTAAGACCGAGCTCATCCTGGAGTTTGTCTATAGCTTCTACCCTCACTAAAACCCGATATAATACCTTCTGAGACAACGCCTCGGTGTCGGAGAGGCGATCCTTCACCTCTAAGAAGCAGCACAGTGCATTTCGACATTCCTTATAGAAAGGGCATTCATCTTGAGGTATTTGGTTTGCTTCCACCTCTCCCACATGCACACTTCACAGATACAGGAAGGCTCGGTGAGCGTCTTCCTTCCAAAATACGCCCTCCTCATCCTCCCCATCTTCAGTATACATCCTTTGCAGGAAATTCAGGCGCAATGTATGTTGACGAGTCTCAACGTTGGGCATACCTAGACTGACTTCTGCAGGATGGAGGCAGCAGACCTCACAAGGTACCAGATGAGCCTTTCCTCTCCAAAGGAAATCGAAAAGGTCATCAATGAATTTTTGCCATTCGGTAGACAGGAGTGGAAGAACAGAGAGACGGTAAAGGAGAATCAGATAGATGTGCAAGATGCACACTTCCGCCCTCCCCTTCAAGGAAAGATTCCTTCGAGTTCACAGGTGTACTGCTTCCTCTACCCTCTTCTGAACCTCCAACCAGTTGGTGCCCAGCTGAAGTCCGGGCCCAAACCAGATACCAAGTAACTTGATGGGCCCATCCGTCCAGCTGAAGGGCTTAGGGAGAGGAACACCCTCCCAACCGCAAGCCGACAGACTTATCGCGATTGATCTTGGCCCCAGCCACTGTTTCATACCTGCAAATCTCTTTACCGAATTCGTGAATTTCAGCGGTGTTCTTAACAAACACTGACACATTGTTGACATAGGTGGAATACCTGGCAGTGTTGGTGGCGCCAGGCACCGAGATTCCGCGAAAGACCGGATTCACCTTTAACTTGCATAGGAAAGGCTCCAAAGCAAAAACGTACAGCATAGGAGAAAGTGGACAACCTTGAATGGAGTGAGACAAAGTGAAAGGTTCTGACCTCACCCTGTTTACCACCACCAGAGCCTCAGGTGTCTTGTACAAGAGACGGATCCAGGAGCGAAAGTGCGGCCCAAAGCCAGCAGACACGAGAACAGCCTCAAGAAAGTGATGGTCAACCCAATCGAATGCCTTGGACTGATCCAAATTGATCAGCATGGCTTCTCCATCGACTTTTTCTATGATCTGGCGAATCATATGAAGGTTTTCCTGAATAGTCCTGCCTTTCACAGCACGTCTGCTCGGAGCCAATCAGGCTAGACAGGACAAGCTGCTAAGACCCTCGCTAAAACCTTGACATCTGCATTTAGCATAGTAAGAGGGTGAAAATTATCTATCCCGCCCCCTCCGCCCTTGTCTTTGCAAAGCAACTTGATGACGCCCCTGGTGAAGCATTGGGGTATATTTCCATTGCTCAGCCAGTGGTTGAACATCAGTGCCAGCAGAGGTACAAAGACGGGTGACAGCCTCAAGTACAACTCATAGGGAAGACTGTCTATTCCCGGGGTCTTGTCTCGGCTGGCCAGCTTAAGTGCTTCTTAGACTTCCTCCTCCATGATGCCCCCCTCACACATATCTGCTTCAACCACCTCAAGACAAGGAAAGTCGGCCAGATAGGTATTGAAATGATTAGAAACTCAGTCAAGGTTCTCTGGTGAAAAGATCCTGGAAATAAGACTGGAAGGCCTCGCAGATGCCTTCCTTTGTAGTCACTTGTCGTCCATCTGGTGATGTGACACTAGGGAAATATTGACCCGAAGCACTGCGCAACACCTCTTACCGCAGTTCAATGGCCATGTTTGTCGCCTCGACAGACATTCTCTTTAACCTAGCCTTAACTACTAGAGCTTGGTCCATCTTGATAAGCGAGAAGGCCAGCTCAGTCCTAGCTACTGAAACCTCCACACTATCTCCCGATCAGATGTCACCCTCTAATCTAGCTTTAGCTGCCATTTGTGCTGCTAATCTATCTTTGTTGAGCCAACAGCTATAATCAGCTGCAAACGAACCTAATGACAGACTTAAGATGGCCCCAGCACTTATTCCCAACCACACTCTCCACCATTTCTCTCTGTATGGTTCCCTGATTATATATCTTACTGTTCTATCTTTTTACTATAATATACATATATATATATATATATACATTGGCTCCTAATCAAAGTCAAGCAATCTTAATCTTTATTTTTAACAAGAAAAAAATAGGGAAAAAATAAATTTCGGGATTTCTCTGAAGAACATTCCTAATAACAACAAAAGGAATTATTTCATTATATTAATGTAAAAAACAGAGGAACTCATACGAAGGATGAGATGGAAAGCTTACTTTTTCCTTTGACGTAATGACTTACAAAACAAAAATGAGGTTTACGGTTTTGACAATAAAAAAGCAGCACCGTTTATTCATAATTTGTCTGATTTTGAAAATGACCTAGTGGAAATAATAAATAACATAAATTTCCATGAAAAGAAATGCTACTTCCAAAAATGCCTAGATAAAATATTAAAAGACATTAACACAACAGATAAAATTTTGATTAAATTCGACAAAACAGGAAACTTATAAAATAATGGCAAGGGACTACAACGATCTATTTAATAAGGATTTACATAAAAACTATAAAAAGGCAAATAATAATTACCTCAACATGGTGGATAATATTAATACTAGCAGTAAAAAAATCACAGATAAACTGAATATTAGTGATAGAGTAGGTAAACTTGCTGAAAAAGTGTGATTTGTAACCTTAAAGGACCACAAACCAGATTTCAAAGCTAATCCATCTACAAGGATAATAAACCCAACAAGACTTGAGATTGGCAAAATAAGCAAAAAGATCCTAGAAAGGGTTAATCAACAAATTAAAGAAAAAATAGGGCGGAAGTTTGGATTAATACCAAAGACGTGACAAACTGGTTTACTGATATTAAGGATAAAACTAACTGTACACTAATGCAGTTTGATATTGAAAATTATTATCATTCAGTATCAAAAGAACTATTCATGAATGCATTGGACTTTGCTACCCAGTACACGGATATTACCGAAGAAGAAAATAGCATTATTATAAATGTGAAAAAATTGGTACTGATACATAAAGGTGAGCAATGGATAAAAAATCCTTATGACCACTTTGACATTACAATGGGATCACTAGACTCAGCTGAGTCTTCTGACCTTATAGGTCTTTTTATATTATACAATCTCACAGCGTACCATGAAATATAACTGACATAGGTTTATACAGAGACGATCAACTTATAAAGAACTCTGCTAACTTTAAAATTAGAAAGATATTATATAAAGAATTTAAATGCCTGAACTTAAAAATTACAGTAAGCACTAAATTAAAAAAAGTTAACTTCCTTGATATAACATTAGATTTAATGAAAAATGTATACATACCTTATAATAAACCCAATATTAATACTTTATATATACACCCTAAATCTAATCATCCTCCATCTCTAATTAAGCATATACCTTTATCTACCTAAGTACAAATTCAGCAAATGAGAAGATTTTCTATGAACATATTAGTTTCTATAACAAAGCTCTAAAAGATAGTGGCTACAAAAGCCCAAAACTAACTTATATAAAAAAGGAAAATGGAAAGCATAGAAAAAACAGAAGTAGAATAATAATTTGGTATACACCCCCATACAACCAAATGGTAAAGAATAAATTAGGACAAAAATTCCTTGCATTAATCATTAAACATTTTCCTAAAGATAGTAAACTTAGTACTATTTTCAATAAAAATACACTAAAATTAAGTTACAGCTGTACTGAAAACTTAAAGAAAATTATTAAGAAACATATCTTGAATAAACACTTAGACCAAAACCAAAGAAATTTAGACAATATAAAAATAAAAAGAGATGAGTATAAACAAAAATTATGTATCTGTAGAAATCCTCATAACTGTCCTCTACAAAATAAATGTCGCACAGAATCATTAGTATACCAATGCAATATCTCATCTATTGAGAATCTCAAAAACATGAAAATCTATATAGGTTGCACAAGCCATGAGTTCAAAAAAGATTCAATCAACATCAAAGTTCATTTAGGATAAATAAATACTGAAATCAGATGTCCCTATCGAAATATTTCTGGCACTTAAAAGAAACCAATAAAACACCTACAGTAAAATGGAAATAAGAAAAGCTAGAATATGTAGGTCATTAAATGACCCATGTCCTTTGTGCATAAATGAGAAACTATATATTACTAAGTTTATAAAAAATAAAAAGTTAGTGAAACAAAGAAATGAATTGGCTATTCTTTGCTGACATTATCAAAAATTTTCCTTAAATAATATTAAAAAATAAAATAATTAAAAAATAAAAATATGGGAGCTGATAATATACATACTTATATTTGATATGTAATAATAATTTTTTTAAAATTTAAGTGATTCTATTACAGTTATTTGTTTGAAAAAGAAATATAGTCTATTAGTAATTAAGAGTAAAATATAATATTTTAAAATTGTAGTTAAATATAACGTATTCTAACCCAAACAACCCTTTTAAAAAGAATCTTTATGTATACAAGTACAAATTTAATGGTTAAAAATGTCGAAAAAATTTTTTCGTTGATAAAAAAAACAGATTACATGCGTTGAACGGATGTCAAAATTCGTTGAAAAATGTACCCGACCCTACCTAGACTTAACCTCTTTTTCGAACATAACTCATAATTGATACAATAATAGTTGATAAAAATGAACACATTATCACCCTGTCAAAATGATTGGATTTCTCTGTATCCTTGGAAACAAGACATTATGAATTATATGTGCGTTTAAAACTCAGTAAATTTAAAAATAAGTTATTCCAAAAATTTGCTTGAAGATGAAACAGGACTAATGCTTTTAATTTAATTATAATTAAATTTGAAGTTTTTAGCTTTGGTTTTTGAAACATGGTAATTCCTGTGTAGCAAAGGAACCATATTTTTAAATCAGTTAATTTAGAATATATATATGTATATATATATTCAGTGGTGAAAAATAGTTCTTTGCCTAACTCATTCCCAAAATATGATCAAATGATCAAACAATTTTTGGTCAGACTAAGAATTTTCTAGCATCGCTTACACTGATAGATATAATATACATTGTTTAATAAATAAAAATGGGACACATCTATTTCAAATACAGAGCATCTACTATTTACATGCTATATATACACTCTCCACAACCTCAACCCTCAACAAGGCACAGCTCAAATTACTACTTAAGTTTCAAACTTTCACAATCTTTGAGTCGTCTGAAGATCACATGAGCGTGAAACTTAAGTATTAACTTGAGCTGTACTTGTTTCACAACATCAACCTCCAATTTTGATATAATGAAGCGTTTTTTGCTGTGTCTGGATAGCCTAAACATTGAGCACTTTAATTTACTGCTGACCACCGATGACAATTCCAGAACAACGTAACTATAAACAATTTTTTCTATCCTCTTGTCAGCCGCAATGATAAAGAAAGCATTACCTCAAACCATCGCCAGTGAGACACGCTGCAAGAGCCACTCCGTTTCGCAAAGCTTGTCCCTTAATCAAGACGCCATTGCACCAATCCTTCGAAGGAACGCCATCAAACGAGGGCCAATAACCCCTGAAGTCTCCACTGCCACAGGAATAAAAAAAAATCTATCAGCAAGAGAAGAATATTTAACTGTTTTTTTTTTTTTATCTCTGCGTCCCAGGTGACGGATCCCGGCTCAACCACGGAACTGATCAAATTACCGGCCGAAAATGTATCTGCACAGGTCGCATCCCAAATCAACGATTTCCCCATTTTAAAAGGGAAAATAGTAATGTCATCCAGCCGCTTTCCATCACCGCGGTCAAGGCCTATGGGTTCGATTTGGGAAGTGAACCCAGCTGCATCCAAACCTCTTTTGATGATGTCGTTAATGGCTGCATGCTGTGGAAAGCGTCCGGCACTACAACGACAGGAGAGAGGATGCAAACCAAACTCATCGATGGAGGCTCCACATCTGTATCTGTGACGCTCACATAATTTGAGTCTAAGACGGATCCCGACTCCAACTCAAGTGCACTCATCATCTAGAAGGGTACCAGTAGATGAAGAGGGTACTGCGTTGAGCCAGGTGCCACTACTCGGTTGTGAAGCAGATAGTAGACAGGGGAGGTGATGCTGATCCAGAGAGAGCCTCAAATTAGTAAAATTTACTGCTTAGGTAGGTGTTTGCCATTTTTTTGTCTTTCTTAGTTTGGGATTTTTTTTGTGTAAGGTTTTAGGCCTTTTGCATCAACATTATTGGATTTTTGTAGTGTGGGTATATATATATATACAATGTATCACAAAAGTGAGTACACCCCTCACATTTCTTCAAATATTTAAGTATATCTCTTCATGGGACAGCATTAAAAAAATTACCTTTTGACACAATGAAAAGTAGTCTGTCTGCAGCATATATAACAGAGTTAATTTCTTTTCCCCTCAAAATAACTCAAAATATATCCATTAAAAGCTAAATCCCTGGCAACAAAAGTGAGTACACCCCTAAGAAACTACACCCCTAAAAAGTGAGTACACCCCTAAGAAACTACAGCCCTAAATGTCTAAATTGAGTACTGCTTTTCATTTTCCCTCCAAAATGTCATGTGACTCATTAGTGTAACTATGCCCATGTGTTCATGGGGAGCAGGTGTATTCAAATTTGTAGTGCAGCTCTAACACTATCTCTTACCGGTCACTGAAAGTTTCAACATGGCACCACATGGCAAAGAACTCTCTGAGGATCTTAAAAAACGTATTGTTGCACTACATAAAGATGGCCAAGGCTACAAGAAGATTGCCAACACCCTGAAACTGAGCTGCAGCACAGTGGCTAAGATCATCCAGCATTTTAAAAGAGCAGGGTCCACTCAGAACAGGCCTCGGGTAGGTCGTCCAAAGAAGCAGAGCGCAAGTACTGAGCGTCACATCCAAATGCTTTCTTTGAAAAATCAGCATAGGAGTGCTGTTAGCATTGCTGCAGAGATTAAAGAGATTGGGATTCAGCCTGTTAGTGTTCAGACCATATGTCACACACTACATCAAATTGGTGTGCATGGCTGTCACCCCAGGAGGAAGCCTCTTCTGAAGGCAATACACAAGAAAGCCTGCAAACAGTTTGCTGAAGACATGTCAACAAAGCCCATAGATTACTGGAACATCTGATGAGACGAAATTTAATTTGTTTGGTTCTGATGGCCTTAAGAATGTGTGGCAGCGACCAGGTGAGGAGTACAAAGATAAGTGTGTCATGCCTACAGTCAAGCATGGTGGTGGGAATGTCATGGTCTGGGGCTGCATGAGTGCTGCAGGTATTGGAGAGTTACATTTCATTGAGGGAAAAATGAACTCCAACATGTACTGTGAAATACTGCAGCAGAGCATGATCCCCTCCCTCTAGAAACTGGGTCGCAGAGCAGTGTTCCAGCATGACAATGACCCCAAACACACATCCAGGACAACCACTGCTTTACTGAAGAGGCTGAGGGTAAAGGTGATGGACTGGCCAAGCATGTCTCCAGACTTGAACCCAATAGAACATCTTTGGGCCATCCTCAAGCAGAAGGGGGAGGTGCTGTAGAGTCTCAAATATCCGCCAGCTCCATGACGTCGTCATTGAGGAGTGGAAGAGCATTCCAGTGAGTACCTGTGAAGCTCTGGTAAACTCCATGCCCAGGAGAGTAAAGGCAGTTTTGGATAATAATGGTGGCCACACAAAATATTGACAGTTGACATGTTGTATGTTAATATTGACAACTTTTCCTAAGGGGTGTACTCACTTTTTGTTGCCAGGGATTTAGCTTTTAATGGCTATATTTTTTGAGTTATTTTGAGGGAAAAATAAATTAACTCTGTTATATATGCTGCAGACAGGCTACTTTTCATTGTGTCAAAGTGTCATTTTGTCAGTGTTGTCCCATGAAGAGATATACTTAAATATTTGAAGAAATGTGAGGGGTGTACTCACTTTTGTGATACACTGTATATATATATATATATATATATATATATATATATATGCACAGATTTAGTTACCTATATACATCTTTTTAAAGAAGTATTGGCTTTTTTATTTATTATTCTGACTGATTTTATCATTTTATATATTATTTTAGTGGATATCTATATTTGAGTAGATGCTCCGTTTATTTATTAAACAGGTTATTTTTTTTTCATTTTCATTTACTAGCCTAAATATTCAAGAAATCTTATTAAAAGAAAATATCTGCTCTCTGGCAGGATTCAAACTTGCATCCCCCTTTGCAGGAGACATCTCATGTAACAACGATTTCTCCTGCAAAGGGGGATGCAAATTCAAATCCTGCCTTGGAGTGCATATCTTTCTTTAATAAGATTTCTTGAATATTCAGGCTAATAGACAAAAATAAATAAATATACTGTTTAATCAGTAAACAGAGTGTCTACTCAAATACGGGTACCCAATAAAAATAACATTTAAAGTGGTAAAATATACATTTTTTATATATTACTGGAAATTTTGTAAATATATGTTATCTCTCTCTGTCTATCTATCTATCTATCTATCTATATATATATATATATATATATATATATATACACACACACACAAAAGATACAAGTATTATAATATTTGTATTTATACACATTTACACATATGTTCATGCATATGTAGTGTGCACATGCACACACATATATTTTTGGTGGTAGATTTGAAAGAAATTATGCCTCTATTATACTTATATCCTTGTATATATTAAAAATTATGGTTGGTTACTTATTTCCAAGAATGCCCACTTGCTAGTTATGGCTAACGAATCCCTGTTGCAGACGTCTGCTCAGACACATTTGTGTTTCTTTAACGCCCACCGGACCAACCTGTGATATATACTGCAACTATGCTGAGCAAACTTTAGTTACAGTTTCTGAGAGTGAGTGCATAATCTAGTGTAATTAGTTGACAAATAATTGTAATCAGTTGTTGAACAAAACTCAAATCCTTGATTTTGCTGACTTGTGACTTTCAGCTAACACAACCATCAATGCCTTGTAAACAGTTTCCTTGATCCAATTTTATTCACAAGTCTTGACCAATCTATGATATGGTTTTCAGGCACTGAATTAGAAGAGTAAATATTCCAAAAGAGATAAACATAAATAATCATAGGATCAGCATTGAAGATTAAATAATCAACTAGTTTATTGGATTTAAATATATCCAAGATAATTTTGATATTCCATATCTGCTTTAGATATTTGGTTAATTCTTTTAAACAATATCTTTGATGCAGATATTATTTACAATCACAATCAAAATATTTTCATTTAACAAAAAACTAAATAATAAGTACTAAATAATGAACTCTGTATCAATCCTGACATCAATAAGAATAAGCAAAAACAGATTCACTTCTTTGTTATAGACATTAGATTACTGGATTTTGTATATCAGATGATAACACATTATTTCAAGCTTAATTAATCCTATTTTCTTTTTCTTTTTTTCATTTAGCTCCATATAGGAAGCTTATCAATATGATTATTAATAGCAGAAGAATATTATTCATAACAATCCTCATATCACCCTCAAAATGACTCTGCTTCATGAATGATTTGATCTTTATTTCTTTTAATTGTCAATATACTTTACTTATTTTGAAATTGATACATTTTGATTGTTAGAAAATATCCACTGGTTCAGCAGGAATGAAAAAGAATTGGCATCACAGGGACAAAATAACAATAATCAACAGAGATCCCATATCAGCCAACCAATGGAATTCTGAATATGGCCAAAAGGTACATGGCCAAAATGTTTTAATTGTTCAAAATAATTAAAGCGTATTGATTTAATCTGTGATGTATGTCATTGTTTTCTGCAATTTCATAATATATTGAGGCATCAGAATCATCAACAACAACAAAAATGTTGGTAACATTCACTAATAAAGGCTTGTGCCAATTTATTGGAATTGAGTATTTTGTTTTGAAGTTTTTTTTTTAAAATCAAAATGCTCTTCTCATGAAATATAGTTGCTGCTTTGTATCATTTAATAAACATTTGTTATATATTTATAAATACAGTGGCAATAAATTCAGGATAAAAGACAAGGATTTCTCTTCTTACAAACTGATGTTAAAAGAAAACACAAAATGAGGAATAAATATCATTCAATAAACAAATGAAGAATATCAAATTAGCTTTCAGCCACATTTCATTAAATGCTATTACTTTCATTCAACTTGACATTCTTGTTTTCTTTTCAAATTGCTCTATTTTGTTTCATTCATAGCCATGTTCAAGCCATGTTCTGAATTTTATTATTATCCTATTCAATATATATTTATATTTATGAAATTCTTTCTGAAGATGACAGTAGGAAAGCCAAACATGAAATAGATGTTCTCATTTTTATGTAGATTTATTAGTAAATTTATTGCTTTGACATTGTTTGGTTAAAAATCACACATCTATATGTGTCATCCATAACCATACCCATACCCCATGGCCATACACTCAAATATATATAAAATAGCTAGTTTGTGTATTAACATGATGCCTGTCATATGACTACTAGAAGGTTATATACTGTTTCAGGGAGATAGACATTTGGCATCACACATCATATGACAAAATTATTCACTTACTTGTGTTCCCTGATTTCTTTTTCATCATCTCAAGAGGAATGAATGGTAAACTAAAATATTTTGTAATTCTGAAAATTAATATTTTAACCAAAAGTCTTAATGATATTTTCACTATTTACTTTGAATGTTGTGTATGTTATAAAGTTCTAATTTAAATCTTTGGAAAATTTTTTAATAGGCTAAATGCTTCCAAATGCTTTGAAAGTTTTTGAATTTGAGTGGATAAATGTTTTCAAGCTTAATAATAGAGTAATTAACATTATTCCCATTTATATTTGAGATGAAGTCATTTTACATAATTTACACTAAAGAATATACTAAATTGATTGACAGATACATCTATAATATAATTAATCGCATATACTTATGTATGTTGGTAAATCTAGCTATACATGTCAATGTTTGTGTATATGTGTATATATATACATATTGTTCATCTGGAAAAGCATGTTAGCTAACTGGTAATTGTGTCAGAAAAAAGGTTTGTAACATTTTTAAGTGTATTTCAAAGACTATATTTAAATATGTGTTCATAGATTTATTCAACCATATATATATATATATATACCATTTTGTTTCCACCTTTTGCCATCTATGAGGCAACTTCATGATTCCATCCTCCCAGAACTTAGCATATTTCTGGGTGATGAATTGATCTAGGTGTTTGTTTTTTATTCCAGGAAATTGAATGTTTTCCCATTAAGAGAATTTTATAGAGACTGATGTGAGCAGTAATCCAAAGGTACAAGGTCATGTGGGTACATCAGGGGTAGTTGGACTCAGACATCCTAATCAAGCTGTACTGTGAGCTATTGTGTTGATGGAAGATGACACCCTT
This sequence comes from Acanthosepion pharaonis, assembly GCA_903632075.3. Taxonomy (NCBI): domain Eukaryota; kingdom Metazoa; phylum Mollusca; class Cephalopoda; order Sepiida; family Sepiidae; genus Acanthosepion; species Acanthosepion pharaonis. Next base: position 13,605 of record CAHIKZ030004732.1, on the reverse strand, counting down.
CTGATTGGTCAATTCCAGATATTTTTCACCGATTGCTGCTTTTAATTGCACCAGTTAGGAACATTAACTGAATCCACTGTCTGATTTTGCAGAAGATGCTTGTAATATACAAGTGCCCTTCTAATTCCACCACAGCATCCACTTTCTTCTGATACAGACCATCTTTTGGACTCTGCTTAACAGTGGTTCATTTCGTTTTCTCCAGGACTATTTTTGTTCCACATTCTTGTAAACAATCCACATTTCATCATTTGTGATTATTCTTTTCAAAAATGGGTTATTTTTGTTGTATTTGAGAAGAATGGAAATGTAATTTGTTAATTTCTCTTTTTATTCATTTGTAAGACACCCTAACATTGTAACAGTTCACATATCTAAATGTTTTCAAATGTCTTAACATAATCATTCAAGATATGTGGAATATCTCTGTGATGCATTGTATAACATTGGCTATTTTGAATCACCATTTTCAATTTGGCCATCATCCATGACTGCAGACCAGCTGGAACCTTCTTGGTTTTCCAGATCAAAATTTCCATTTCTGAACATAGAGAACCACTTATGAACAGTATTCTCAGCTATGGCATAATTGCCATAAATGGCACATGTCTTTTTTGTTGTTTCTACAATGTTTTTCCTTTCCAGAAATAAAAGAGCATCAATTGACAAAAATGCATTTTGTTTTCCTCCATTTTCACTTTTAATTTAAAATGCACAATCCATACATGAATTATATTTGTGTAAACACAAACATGCATTTTATCATATAATTGGTATGCATGAATATAGACATTTTCACAATTTAAGTTCATCATTCCTTTTCCCAAATTAATTGAGTTCCATTTTTTTTTCACTTTCATATTAGGGCCTTTTTAAAAACTTTTAACAACATTAAAATATTTTTAAAGTCTGCAGAACTTTAAAAACATTATAAGTTGACCATTTGTCCATGCATTGTATATTGCTGCCACATCTGGTCTGGTGCTTCTGCTATTTAGAGATTCGTGATAAAATACAAAAAAGAATTTGCAATGTTATCAGTACTGTCTTGGCATCTCAGTTTCAGTTACTTTCCCACCACTGTAACATAGCTTCCCTTTGCCTTTTCTATATTTTCTTGGTAATTGTTCTTATGAGCTTTTCTCTTTGGTACCCTGACTTTATCAATTTAAGTGCAGTACTAGATTGACAGCAAGATGTCATCATTTTACAATTGAAATTGCTAGATGTAATCATAAGTTCTATGCTAACAGTTTCTTTTCTTGTAATTCTCGCTTATGGAACACTCTTCTGGCTTCTTGCTTTCCAATAAAGTTTGCAATTAAAATTTTGAAGATCAATGTCAATTGATATCTTCTGTGTTCTTAATTCATATCCTTTTATTGTTCTCTCTGCACAATAAGGTTTTTCTCATATTCCTTCACACTCAGTGACCTCCCTTGTGTCTTAGTGGCTTTATTGCCTTGCTTGAGCTGAAATGATTAAACATGCAGTAAGAGAAAAATTATTTTGTTTCCATCATAACTAACATTATCTTGCTCTCAAAACAATGATTTCCATTTGATTGTTAACAAATAAATAAATTTGTAAAATATTCCTATGTTCTGGTTTTTGTCTTTACTGCCTTCTTTGTGGATGAATCTGCTTCACTACAATCATTTGATTTTGATTTTAAAAAAACAGTAAAACCTGAAAATAATTTTGAGGTCCTATTAAACTCAACTGCCAAAGAAATGTGGAATGCATTGTCCAAACAGCAACCATAGATGGAAATGGATGTATTGGGGCAGAAAAAAATACAAGTAGAAAAAGTGGGAAAAGGCAGGAAGTTCCAGGAACTATGCTTCAATATCTGTTTCAATAATATCAAACATTTTTCTTTTCTCTTTCCCTGGACAGATGGCAGCACTTTACAAAATGGATGTCTGACAGCATTAGTTGAATCTGTGCTAAAATTCTGTATCAGATCCAGAGTATCCAGATATGTACAGAATCCATTCTTGATTTTAGGGGAGTCATTTGATAAAGATGCTCACATCTGCTTGGAAAAAAGAAAAAGTTGAATCAAGCTCATTTGAATGTTTGTGGCACAGCAATAAGTAAGTGTGTGTGTGTGTGAAAAAATCTGCCTGAAGATTGAAGATTAATCAAAATATATTTTTGGAAAACTATTGAAAATTGAATATATGAAATAGTATAGTTTAATCTAAATTTGTCAATAAAATAGGAACTTGAATGATAAATCCTGATTTATAAAACTGTTCTGTGATCCAAATTATTCCCCATTATCAATACTATAAAAAGCAATTCTATTTCCTGGTAAAGAACAAAAAAGAAACTTTTCGATACTCTTTTATCTTTTCTGAATATGTTTGCATTTCTATTGAAATGACCAAAAAGTTTACTTGGTTTATTCAGTAAAAATAAAATAACATTTTTCTCATTAATGTTATGGAACAACACATTTATTTTATATTTTTGCTTCATTATCTTTTGCTAACTTTCCGCCAACTTCATAATTCCATCCTCCCAGAAGTTTTCATTCTTCCAGAAAATTGATTCTTTTTCACTAAAATAATTTTCTAAGGATCAGAATAAATGAACCAATGGTGATCCAAACCTGTAATATCTGATGAAGTCACCAGATGAGTGATAATTTTCCAGCTATTAAATTTGAGTTGGCTAGATTTCAGTGCAAATTATATGCTAACAGTTTCTTCACTCACACTTCTCACACTTCCAACTCCATGTTTTCCAGTCAACTTCAAAAATTTAAATGCAATATCAATTGCTATCTGCTGTACTCTTGATTACTTTTCCTTTGTTCCTGTAGTAGAACTGTTCTAGAAAATATGTACCACTTATCAGTAAGCTTTAATATACTCTCCATATCAGAAGAATTCTCCTGAATATATATGTTCAGGATAGATCCATTAATGGAGAAATAGATCATACCAGATTCTCCCATGCCTTATTCTTACAGAGGAAAGTAGTCTGTAAATCAAGCAGGCATCCTTTTTTGTCTGCAAGACCATGGTGAATTGCCAGGGGCATGATGAGATTCTTCCTCTTTCTCAATAGAAGTAGATTCTATCCTGCTGCATTTTTGTAATCCTCCACGAGTGGCTTGCTCATCCTCTGAAGTATTGGTAAGTGGGTGGGCTCTCTTCTGTGAAACCCATTCATCACCACTTAAAGGACCAAAGCTCAAAGTTTCTTCATAATCTTCATAAGATCATGTTTCTGTTTTTTCATAGTCAGTCGCAGTGTCCTGAGGACACCCCTCACTTAGGCTTGTGGGTCCTGATTCATCCCCTACTGGAGTCAAATCCCTTAATGAGACTGTGTCTTCCCATCCATTAGGGTAATGGACATACTGTGGTTGGCATCTAGAAGCTCCACTTGATCCACCAGTGATTCATTCTTATTCAGTCAGGTGTGTCTTTTTAGTAATATCATTCCTGGTTTTGAGAGCCAAGATGGTAGGGAGGCTGTAGTCAAACCTCTTCTAGGAAATGACAGGAATTGTTTATGGGATATTGCATTAGTAGTGGTGCATAGCAGTGTTCTAATTGCATGCAGGGCCTCTGGGAGTAGTTGTTCCCAACTCTCTAAAGCTACCTCTTTATCAGCAGCTGCTAGTTGAACAGTTTTCCAATTTACTCCATTATACCTCTCGCACTGACCATTAGCTTGAGGGTTATGTAGGGTTGTTCTGTTTACGGCTACTCCATGCTCTTGTAAGAACTGCCATACACATTTGAACATAAATGAAGCCCCTTTGTCTGAATGAATTTATGCAGGTAGCCCAAAGATGGCAAAATTTTAGCAAAGTACTTGTATGACCACTGTAGAGGATACATTGGGGTAGGGTATTGCAAAAGGAAACTGCAAATATTTGTCAATTATTGTCAACATATATTTGTTAGAAGTTTTTGACAGAAGCAGTCCTTTAAAATCCAGTACGATTCTTTCATAGGATTGCATGGCTTTTATGACCTTGCTGTGTTAAGACGGTAAAACCTAGGTTTATTTTCAGTGAAGTCCTACATGATTTGGTGATTTCTTTCACATCTTCTACTGAGTAGGGAAGTTTTTTAATTTTCATCACATGGACCATGCATGTAACACATTGGTGGCACAACTTTCTATGTAGTTTCTTTAAATCTTCTTTGCAAGCAGCTGAGTGACATACATGAGAGAGGGCATCCACAGCTGTGTTTTCTTTACTGAGGTGGTATGTTATGTTGAATGAGTAACACAAGAATTTCATTCTCCACCTGACTATCTTCTCATTTTTAATTTTGATTGTTGTTTTCAGGTTAAACATGAATGAAACTGATTTTTGGTTTTTAATTAGTTTAAAATGTCACCCAATCAAATAATGCCTTCATTTTCTCAGTAATTTGACAGTAGCATAGGTTTCTTTCCCTATTGCAAAATGAGACAGGGTTCTGGTGAAAAAGGCTATGGGCCTCTCCAACTGTCTTAAAGAGGTGGCTATGGCACATTCTGAGGCATCTTCCTTTACTAGAGGTAGTGTATGATCAGGCATAGTAATGGCAGCTTTCAATATGCCCCACTTTTACTTGTTAAATGCTTTCTCTGCTATGGAAAATAACCGAAAGTTTGATACTGTTGTATTGAATTTTTTCTGAAAAAGACAATATCCAATGTGCATAGTGTGCAAATATTCCTAATGCATGGCACAGAGTGGGTAAATCTTTTGAGACTAGTAAACTGAGTAATGGATTCAGACATTCTGAACTGGGTTTTATGTTGTTTGTAAATATTATATACCCAAGTAATTTTATATTCCTATGTCTAAAATAACATTTGTCTTGGTTAAGTGTATACTTGTATTTTTTAACAGTTTCCATGAATAATTTAAGATTTTTGTCATGTTCTGCTCAATTTTTCCCCAAAATAGTTACATTATTGATGTAAGCATAGGTGCCTTGCAGGTTCTCTTTTGATATTATCTGGTCTATCACCTTTTGAAATCTAGCTACTCGTTTAATCACAGTATTCTGCAAAATTGATAGAGTTTGTTGCTGGCTTCGAAGGCTGTATAGAGTTTATCACTGGGCCTTTTAGCTACCTGATGGTAGGCACTTTTAAGGTCCAGAGTACTAAATAGACTGATTTTGTCTATTTCCTCTATCATATTGTCTATTCTTGGTATCCAGCAAAGTAAGCCAGTTTATTGTATAGAAATAGTCAATTACCATTTGTTTTTTTCATAGAGGAGACTATGAAGGCTTGGGCATTCCATGGAAAATGGCTGGGTTCAATTATTCCTTCCTTCAACATACAAGTCACTTCAGTTTGAATAAATAATTTATTCTCCTCAGTGTTTTGCCTGGATTTAGTAATTACTGGTTTACAATCCAGTGTTAAATTGTTGAAGAGACCACACCTTTCAGTGACTGTTACCATTTCCTGGCTTGACCAACCACCTCAGCTATCCAGCTTCAACTTGAAACATCTCAACCTCGATTTTGCCCAGATACAAGCCTTCATCAATACCAACCCTCGTCGTCACCTCGGCCAACCTCAACCTACCTTGATTCGTTTACAAGGCATTTCCTTCACAGTCGGCACCAACGACTTTCATTACACAGAACAGGCCTACCAAAACTGGCTGTCATCTCAGCCTACCTCGACTTGTTTACAAGGCATTCCCTTCACAGTCAACACTGCGACCTCAGTGCCATGGAACAGGGCTACCAAGACCACGCCAATTTGATGTCACCCTAGTTCAACACAACAGGTTTGCCAACCGACAAGACGACCTTCCACTTTGAACTCAATCAACCAAATGTGCACAAACCGTATGCCTCGGCCACACCAGAACAAGAAATGATTCAACTCCCAACATTATGCTTAGACCAGATCACTATTCCTGTACTCTCTACTAACAATAAACATTGTTTCACTCTAATCCTCGTTATTCCTTTCTCTCCCTACCAAATACTTAATATAAAAGTGTTGACATAAGAAGTTGTTCCTTAATATTAGGACGCAGTATTGATCTTTCATTAGTAGACATCTTACTTCTTGGTATAGAATACTGTTTATTTTTAGATCAACTAAACTGTATTTGTATAGAAAGAATGAGCTAGCCATCACCACTTTGTTTAGGCATGAGTAAATTTTCCATGAATTTAGTTGCACACTGCTTGCCTTAAGAAAGTTTTCTGTTCTCTCCATGTCAATCACTGCTTTTAGTGGCTGCTCATTAACAATGATTTCTATCATTATAGTTGATAAGCTGCCAAATATTATCAATGATGCTGAACAAGTTACTGTTTTACTCCCCTTTTTCTTACTTTTACAAACTTTAGCCCATTTTACCTTTCTGCATGTATAGCATTTGTCTCTTCTAGCAGAGCATAATGAACAGTCCAAGGCTTGATAAAATCCATCAACAGAGTCAAAGGACATGTAGCCAGCAAATGTCTAGTGACCATTTCCTGCACAGTATTATTAAAGCCTCTTCATAGGAAGATGCATCCATGAAATACTCGTAAACTTGTACTGTGACATATATGGTGAGATAGTGTAGCTTAATTTTGGTTGCAGTACATGCTCAAGAAGTTCATGAAAGTTATTCTCCAGGGATGATATTCTAGTTTGGCATCGGATGTGTTAGGGGTTCAATAATAAATTTCTCTGGATAGAGTAAATTAACCATTTACAAAATGGTTAACAATGAGAGTTGATTAAATTGTAATAGAATTGTTCTAGACAATATGCATTGCTTATCAGTAAGCTTTAATATGCTCTGCATATCAGCAGAGTTCTCCTGAATGTATGTGTTCAGGACAGATCCATTAATGGAGGAGATGGATCATACAACAGTTCCTGCTCCTTAGTAATGTTTCTGTTTTCTAATTATTCCACACACCTTGTGTCTCAGTGGCTTTACTGCCTTGCTTGGGGTGAACTTGCTTTAAAAAAATAAAAACTGTAACAATTTTTGCCTAGTCATCATGCAAATATGAAATTTTTTTTTTTTTTGCAATTGTCTGACTGAGAAAAACTATATACATTCATCTATAACTAAAAATCTGAAGATAACAAATAGATATATCTTGGACTGAGCCATCTTTGACATCACACAACTACACCTTGTGTGAATAAGTGTATTCCTGTCTGAAGTTTGAACTTTGGTGTTATTATTGTTATCATTTTTTATTTGAATAGAAAAGAGAACTCTGGTTAGTAAGGAAGTTTTGTGCGCAGTGCATGTACAATATGTATAAATAATAAGGGTAGATTTATTTTTGTAATATTTGAACTTATATCCTCATAAAAGTATGACATTGGAATTGCTCAGCAACCATGACATATTTGGGAAGGACATTAAAATAATGAAGAACTCATACTGGCAACAAATGGCCTGTATACAGATAGAAAATGAGTTCAGCAGAAAAACAGAAAGGAGTGTAAGACAAGGATGCATCTTCTCACCTGACTTATACAGTGAGGCCATTCTGAGAGAATTAGAAGTCCTACTAGAATTCATTATTGGTGATCACAATCTTAACAATGTAAGATATACAGATGACACAGTGTTGATAGCAGACATAGAAAGAAAACTAGAAAAATTCCTACTGAAGGCAGTGAAGGAAAGTGAGAAGAAAGGATTAAACATCAACTGCAAGACAAAATGCATAGATGTAAGCAAAAAGGTGTGAATTGCAAATTGAAGGTACCAAAACCATTAAGTGCAAAAATTTAAATATTTGGGAAGTGTTTTAACAGAAGATGGAAAGTATGACCCTGAAATACAAAGGCATATTGGGATAGCCAAAGATGCATTCCAAAAGCTAAGCAGAGTATTAAGAGACAGAAAAACTTTGTTAGAAACAAAGAAAAGAGTACTGAGCTGTTATCTGATATCTATCCTCCTCTATGGCAGGGAATGCTGGACAACCTCCTCAAAGATGAAGAAGAGACTTGATGCAACATATATATGGTTCTGCAGAAAGATTTTGAAGATACCGTGGACTGAATATGTGATTAACGACAAAGTTTTAGAGAAAATGGAAGTAAAAAGGAAATTCATGCTTAACATGAGGAAGAGACAGTTGAAATTTCTAGGGTACATAATGTGAAAAAAAGGCTTGGAAAATCTGATACTCACAGGACAGATTAAAGATAAAGAGGAACATAGGAAAACAATGCATAACATAACTTAATGAGCTTGAGTAAATGGATGGCAGAACAGAGTTTAATAGAAATAACAAAAAGACAAAATTTATTGAGAGCTACAAAGGACAGGAAATTGTGGAGAACCGTGATAGCCTACATCCTGACGGGACATGGCACATAAAGAGAGAGATACTCATCTTACTTATTAAAAATAAACATGACCTAGCTCTATTTCGTATTTTTGTGTAGAAGGTATCTCGAAATTATTAAAACTAATATCTCCATCACAACTTTATCACCTGAAAAAATATTTTACTATAGTTTTACTGAGCTTCATTTTTCTGTCCAACAACAAGTGCATATTATTTATCATTTGAGCAAATAAAGTTTACAAATTAATTTTTAACTAAAAAAATTCAAGAAAATAAAAGAGATAAGTCATAGTTTCATTAATTTTAAATTGTTTTTGTTTTTTTTTGTTTTTTTTAAAAAAGAAGCCACAAAGATATTGGCCATTATCAATTGATTTATAATTGTGTACTATCCTCAGTTCATGTAAAAAAAAAAAACATTTCCCTGACAATAACTATCAATAACAATTGATATGTAAGACTGAAACAAAAAAAAAAAAACAATACAATTTAATGTATGGGAGAAAAAAGAAAGAATAAAGAATCAACCAAATGACAAATAAAAGAAAGGAGAAAGGACAAGAAAACACAAAAGAGAGAGGAAAGGAAAGAAATGCCTCTTATTTTATTATACTGGCCCATGACATCAGAAGTAGATGTTGGTGGTAAAGCAATAACACATCATTTTCTTCTTTTGTTACATGTAATAGCTGAGCAATAGTTTGGCAAAATGGCATCTGATATGATAGTGTATATGAAGAAAAAGTGTAACCATGGAAATTCATTGAAACATGTACAGAAAGCAAACAATGAATTAGGTTTTCAGGATAATGCATACTAAAAATGCATAGCTAATAATAGTAATTATGTGGAAAAATAGTATTTTGTAGCTGAAAACAATGTTATTTTATTCCCTGTATATGTTGTATTTCTGTAGAAATAAATAGGAGGCATTCTTTTGCATGTCTCTTGTAGACACAGGCAATTCATGAACAATGAAATGCAATACATTTTGCTAAATTTACAAAATACCCTTTAAGTGCCCACTCTACTGTGTGCAATAGGTAAATTATTGCCATATTATATTTTTAATTGCACATATGCACATTGTTTGTTTTTGATTTTCTCAACTGCACAGTATAGTAGGATCATTTGCACACCACCTGTGAGAAAAAGAGCACCATAATGCAATTCACTCCATCAGAAATTTGGAAACAGAATGCTGTACTGCTTGGTATTCACACCAAAGCTTCAATACAAACATTTCATTGGATCTCAATTTGAGGACAGTGCTGAGAATTTGGAAAGGATTGGATGAGTTTAATGGTAATTACGAAAGTGCTTGGAGTGATGACTTGTGATGTTATGTCTCCATTCATTTTTCCATAGGGCCTCAAACTCAACATGGAGGCCTAAATCAAGTGCCTTGAAGAGATAGTGCTGCCCTGGGTCAAGAGAGTGGCTACTGGAAGACTTTATGTCTGGCAACAGAACTCTGCACCATGCAACACAAGCAAGAGAGAATCCAGTCATGACTGTCAAACAATTTCTGTGATCACATCACCCCTTACATCTGGCCACCTAACTCCCCAGACTGCAACCCCCTTGATTATTATGTATGAGGTGCAGTTGAGCAAGAGATCAACAAAACTTCTTGTAACACCAAAGATGAACTGAAGGCAAAGATTATGGCAGCATTCACCATCTTAAACAAGGAGACCATCTAGAAGAGTTGCAGGAGATTCTGCAGTTGTCTGGAGGCCATGGCTGAAACCAATGGAAATTTTATTGAATTTACTCTTCAGTATTTGAAGATATTTTTGTGTAATTTAGGTAAATATATCTGTTAAAATGAGATATCACTGTTATTTTTCATTTTTACCTAATTTAAATGACAATTTATCCAATGCATGTCCCAGGTGAAATATCTTCAGTTAAAATATCCTTTTTGTTGAGTCAGTGCTGAATATCCACAACTCTAGTTGGTGGAGTATACTTCCTGTATCTTCACAAGTATAGATTAGCCAGAAAGAGACAAAGTAAAACTGAAACAAAAGAAATTGAAGACAATTCAATAAATGCACCACAAAAAAAGGAAAGATTAAAAAATAAACAAAGAGATAAATAGTAGAAATGGAAGCATACATAAAATGCATGGATGGCAAAGAACTAATAGCTTTTAAGCGAGGCTGATACCTGAGCAAAAATACTTCTTCCTTGCTAACTCACTCCTGTATATCCACAATTTCTGTCAAGTTTACTTTCTGTAATCTGGCAATTTGACTGTATGGCAGAATGAGAGAAACATGGTACTAGAAACATATTGGTCATCAAGACAATTACTGCTCAGATAAAAATAGTCAATTTCTAACATACTCATGATAGAGTATAATAATTGATAAAATTAAGAGCTACAGAAAAGTTATTTTATCAGAATTAAGTTACTCTAGTTTTTCTTTTTGTTTAGATTTTATCTAAAGATTAATTCTTGATCAGGTAAAATATTGCTTAATATCATTAATTAATAAGATGTACCTTCTATTCAGTATTAGAACTGTTTTTCATTGATAGGTATCAATTAAAAACAGTTCTAATATTCAACTTTCCCTAACAATTGTCATCTCCAACCAAAATAGAAGGAATATCATTGTTTCACTTTGTCAAAATCATTCTTCGTATTTGTGTTGGCAAAGAATTAAATTTTCAGGTTCATGCCTTTAACACTTGCATTCATTTGAAATGACTCAAAATGTCAACAACTGGAAATTGATAAGCAGTTTAAAACTTGATTAATCATTTCAAACCTTTACTTTTTCCTATATTCTGGAAATGTTTGCGTAATCAAAAGATTACAGAACAAATAGTAAAACTGGTTTTCTAGATTTCTGGAAACAGATGACAAGAACCGGTAAGTAGAGATTTGAATATGGCTGATGGGAAATTCTCACCGAACTGAATGTTGTTAACATTAGAGAAAAAAAATTAAACTATGAGAAATGCTTGAAGTAATGAATAATTTTCTTTTGTAACTAAAAGCAGATCAACTTGCTTTGCCAAAGATTAGAGATGTTTTTATTAAAGATATTTTGGTGGCAATGTGTTTGAGAAACTAAAAACCTGTTCAAATAATTGATAACAAAATGCAGTGAGTATAAATGTTTGTAAATAAAATGTGCTTGAAATACATAAGCAAATAAAAAAGTTTTTTTATGTCTTTTCTCTCTTCATTTTCTGTATATATATTTAAACTTTTCCATCATTATACTAACAAAAATGTTCATCATAAATTACTTTGTTGGCTGTCAACAGGGTAAGAAGAAGATAACAAATTATTTGTTGTATTGTGATTATAAACAGAATAAATAACACAAGTGCTAAGATCAGTTCCCTTTTACAAAATATCTGCAATAAAGAAATATTTAAATGATATATAGATGGGGGAAATAATGCTTAACTACAAAGTCAAAGTACAAAACTAAGCAAAATCTCTTACCCATTCTTTGCTTCTGATGACTTGAATTTTAATTTGGCTGCTTTTTCTACTTATTTAACAGCATTGTATTTTCAGTATCAGGAGGTTTGAATTTGAACTATTACCTTTGTTGTTATTATCACAATCTTTTAGCCATTGTGCTTTTTGGCCTCCATCAAGTGCTTGTTTAAATAACCTTCAGTGAATTTTGCATACTTCATTTAATGAATTTAATTACTGACCATATTTCATCTAGTCTTATTTTAGTATTGCTCAGTACCATTGCTTCCATTGAGTCTGCACCCTCTGGCCCAAAGATTGAACTCACAATTACTATGTGAACAAATTCATAAACTAACACTAATCCATTAGGCTATTCTCCCATGGGACACTCTTGAGTATAGAACTTAATGCTTTAAACTTAATCTGCCTGCTATTGTTAATGCTGTCTGTCACACTTGACTGCATTCACTATGGATCCTATTTTCTTACTGTTACTGCTGCTGAAGTTTTGCTGTATGTATATATGTATGTCTCTATGTGTATGTGTGTGCATCTATGTATGTATGGGGTCATGCCTATGCATATCTATAATTCTTTCCCAGAATGCTTCATTTGATTGGAACCAAACAAGATAATTCAAAGATTTCCAACATTTTTTATTACTTTTTGAAAAATGCAGTGTACAAGCAAAATTTGAAAGATCACCAAAAATGGTACTTTTTTTATTACATAGTAGTTACAATTGTAAATTTTGTCAGTTGTGATGTCATGCTGGCTTTGTCCTAAGATGTTGGAAGTGGGTACTTGTTAGTGCTCATCTCTTCTATCATGTGACTGAATGGGCGAGTTAACAGGGTTCATCAGGGTAACTGTGGCATGCCAATTAAAAGAAAGTTGTCAAAATATCTTATAATGGATCAGTGCAAAGAGAAGCTGTTTTGTCTATTTCTGAATGGCATCAATGTAAAAGAGAACACACACACATATATATTTATTAGGAATGGATAAAATAATGTTTAAACAAATAAATTTATATATATATATATATATATAGTTGTATATTTAGGCAGCAATCCTTCCTTTATGCATGTTTCATTAAAAACAACAGACAAGGTACTACGGTTAAGCATTTTATTTAATTTTTCTTGTGTTCGAACAAGAGCTTTCTTTTTTGGACAAAGGGTGTGTAAGAACTGTCCAAATGTTTTATATTTCCGGGCACTTTCCGCTATACTTTTAGCCATTATCAAGGATGATTAAGGTTAGCCGTCTTAAATTTTTTATAATAGATAGTTATTTCCTCAAAGAACTTAATAATGTTAAACAAACACTAATCAACAACGGCTTCCCTAACCACCTTATAGACCACCAAATTAGACTATTTCTCCCAAAGCAAGTAATAACGATAGTGAACACACAGTCCAAAAAAAATTATCTATTATAAAAAATTTAAGACAACTAACCTTATCCTCAAAAATAACAACACACCAGCTAAGTCAAAATTACAAAGAACAAACATTATCTATGAGTTCAAATGCTCCTTAAGGAACTGTGTTCCTGACTCATAAATAATTACATCGGTTACACAACCACATGCTTATCCATTACACCTATCTGATCACAGCTTCATTAGAACCCATTTAAACACACACACAAATTTACCAGACTCCATTAGAAACATACTAGTAGAAAACACAAATATATTAACTGCATCCACCTGCAAAAAAAGACTAAAAATAATGGAAGCTTTAATAATAAAAAAGAAAAAGCCAACTCTTAACAATATTAACTATGAACAAAGCCACAATGTGCTAACCGTATTCGGAAATTAAAAACATC